>QLNU02015360.1:226812025-226825271 GCA_006491805.2 Dysdera silvatica
AAAAAATACAACGTTAATCATATCTCTTGGTCTTGTACTTTCTAACTTTTTTTAATCAAGTGCTCCTATTGGACAAGATTTTTAATAAACTGGGTATTACTCCGAGGAGACGTATATAAATCCCCCTAATTCTCCTGGCAATATTGCTATCAGGGGCTCGGAAATTAAAAAATTAGTGGGACCCCAATAACTTTAAAAAGGGACAAATAATTCGACGTTAAAGATAACAATATAATTTGCTATCCAATAGAGTCTTGAGTACCCTAAGTCCCTCCTACTTCTACTCTGCAGACTAATAGAGAAAAATAACGAAGTATGGTTTTTAATTAATCACCATAAAACACACCTTCGAGATAAAATATTTATAATAAAATAAAAGTGAAAACCAATTGCAAAAAAATGGAGAAAAAGGGCTTACAAATTATAATTTCAATATAATCTACATATGAATATACACTATGGCATGGAAAACGTCCTTAGTTACATAAGCATGCAACCATGGCATGACAGTTCAAATATCTATGTTTTCAAATTACTAAGAGGAATTCCGACGTCTTTGAACTAAAGTGTTTTGACACTGGCTTATAATAGAAACCGCATGCGTGATTATATGTATTGCGTGATTATATGTATTGCGTTATTATATGTATTGCGTGATTATATGTCACTTACCAATGTTGACTGGCAGGTCATTATGTATTGCTTGACATCGAATTATAGAAAGCCCGGACGTCCAAGTTTTGACCTGCTGCTTTGTTAAAGGAGAGTAGAGAGATAATGAGGAAATGTTCCAACAATTATAGTATCAAGATTATATGATATTTGATTTATCACGCCCACTCAAGGAGGAAGTTTATGAATAGCAATGGGTTTACGACACTTGAAAAATACATAAAACTGGCCATGCTTTAGGAAGTAACATGATTTATAATTTAGCGATGTGCTACATATAAACAAAAAAGAAATGGAAACAATGACCATTGTTTAAAAGCCATTATTATGTGTGTTTCCCGACATGGAATAATTTTTCTGCACTTCCCAATCTGGAATCTGCATGAATATTGCCTTGATGCGACTTCTTGACAACACAAACATATGACTGATTAATAATTTTGACACCTTTTGGCAATTGTATTAACGAAGATAAAAACACCACTAAAAGGGGGGGTAATATCTTCCAAGCTTACTATTGATAGTAATTTTACTGCCCTTCATAACAAAATTGGGTGAAGATCCTAGTTTCTTACTATTTTCTAACCGTGCATGTTTCTATATAATCAGTGGCGAATCCAAAAAGTATTTTGGGGAAGGAGCAAAGCTTGAAAACCTAGGGATCCATAATAAATGTATAAATATTTTACTCTTAGTGAACACGTGCTCACTGCTCCTTCCTCCAGGTCCGACCTTTTATACAATAGGCATAATCAAGATTGGCTTAAATCATCAGAAAGGTAGTAAGTGAAATATCAGGCGAAATTGAATTCCTAATCCAATTATAGACATGTGGTAATTTAATTTAAACGTACTGTTTGTATACTGAATATGTAGTTATTTGAAATACATTAAACCTAAAGTCAGGACATACCATGCGCAATTAAACAGTATTCAAAGTGAGGTTAAAGGGAAAGGTAAATTAAGTGGATGAAGTTATTATATTATAGTACCTCTATGTCGGTATTTGAAGTATTTTCTGTTTTTACTTTCAATTTTTCGTGATGTTGTGCCTCGCTAAATATTGAGCTGCGTAACGTACAGGCCCATAGCTAGACGCTTATTACAGGGGAGGGGAGGGGGGGCTCTGAAATTTACAAGAGGGCTGAGAAAGATACAGGGGGCATAAATTTCGAATGTTCTGGTGTATTTTATAAATTAGTCAATATTTATTTCACCGAAAGGCACAATTATATACAATCAAACACAGTAGACCAACGCTATGTCAACGTTCACTATTAACGTTCAATTTTAGGTCCTCCATTTGGAGAACTTCATTCGTCACATGGCAAGAAACGCGGCTACGGACCCACAACTGGTTTACCCGAACTAATTTATGACTAACGTGTTAGCATCGACAGTTTTTCTAGCACGTGTGTCACATTAGTGTAACTAGGGTTCTGAAGAAGGAAGCCTAAACGCGCTTCCGAAATAGCTATAAACCATCGTATTTATTTTAACTGTGATAATGTGTTTTATTTTATTTGTTTATAACAGTGGCTTGGCAGGATATGAAGACAAAAGCCGGTATAAAAACGGCTTGACGAGTCTCGGCCGTATACTCTGCCTTATATGACAATTTTCGCTAAACAGTAATATTTTTATTCTAAATGTTTTTGATCTTCGTTTATCCCCGACTTTTCGACTGCCTAATATCAATTCTACTAGTGGTAGACCTTCCTTGAATTTTATTGGTCTTTTCGTTTGGAATGTTATCCATGTTGATCTTTCACGAATTAATACAATTGCAAACATTAAGAATTTAATTCATGGGATCATTTATTCTCCCGACTTCTCGTTACTTTTTTAACTTTCTTGTTTGCTCTTTCTTTATATTTGTTCTTAAAATAATGCTTACAATACTGGACACTATTAGTTTTACCCAGGGTTTTTGTTTCTGTTATACAGGGAGATTTGGGCTAGTCAGAGCAGTTCCTAATCTTTTTCCGATGCTTCGTAACATCAGTATATAGAAATAATATTATTCCACTTTAGTTTATGATATATTATTATTGTCAATGTTCTAAAAGAAATTGTTTTTTTTTTGTTGTTGTTTTGTTTTGTTTTTTGTAAATGCAACACGCCGATGCAAATAAAATTCGACTTTGAATTGAATATTTGTCACATTCGTGAATAAATTTCGACTTCTTGCATTGAAACTTGGCAGAAGTGTGTAGCCCTATCCTAAAATTTATAATTTCACTATCTTTATTATACAGGGTGATTATAATTAAAGTTCAACTTTCAAAAAGCTGTAAAAAAAGAACCACTGCTCAGAATGACCTGAAATTTGAACTGAATATACTCGAAGGAGGAGGAAATGGTATGGAATTAGAAAAAAAATAGTTCTAAATTTTAGCAATAGATGGCGCTTTAAGCGTCGTAATATTCAAAATAAAAGACGTGTCATGAGCACGACACATTGTATTTGTTATAAAAACACGGAGCACGTAGCGTTTTCCTCATATAGCGTCTGAGAAGCACGTCATGACTCTCTCAAAGAAGGATCGCGCTCTGATTGTGAAGCTCTTTTATAAGAACGGTGACAGTGCGCCAGTAGCTCTAACGAAGTTCAGGACAGTAAAGGGTATGAAAAAAGGTTGTGGTCCGATGTCTGCCAAGGGTCTGGAGAAAATGATTAAGAAATTCGAAGAGACAGGTTCTTTTGAAGTGAAATCTGGCAGAGGGAGAAAACTAATTGCTTCGACGTCAGTAGAAGATGTGCTCACAGCATTCCAGGAAAAGACGAGCAGCGGTGTGCGAACGTGCAGTGCACGGGGAATTTCCCGAACTTTGGACATACCTGTGAACACGGTGCATAAAATTGTACGAAACATCCTGTATTGCTATTCATACAAAATTACCCATGTTCAGGATTTGCTTCCTGCTGACCCGCCAGTAAGACACACTTTTGCTCTAGAATTTCTTGCTCGCATGGAATTGGACAATGAATGGCCATGGAACATTTCGTGGATCGACGAAGCCCATTTCCATCTCCAAGGACATGTCAATACTCAGAATTGCAGAATATAGGTAATGGAAAACCTGTTCTAACATGAACCAATACCTCTTCATTTTACAAAGGTAACTGTGTGGTGCGGGTTGACACCATTGTTTATCGTAGGGCCATTTTTTTTCGAGGAGATGGGTCGTGCGGGTCCTGTTACCTGTACCGTCAATGGTAAACGCTATGAGAGTCTTTTGCGCAACTACATCATTCCAACACTTCAACAGCATGCATGTGTGGGTAGCATCATTTTTATGCAAGATGGCACTCCTCCGCACATTGCAAAGCCAGTGAAGCAGCTGCTGAAGAGGCATTTTGAAAATGATAGAATTATCAGCCATCATTTTCCAACAGTCTGGGCATCAAGATCGCCTGATCTTAATCCTTGTGACTTCTGGATGTGGGGTTACCTAAAAAGTGTTGTGTTCAGTAGTCCGATTGCAAACTTAGCTGAATTGAAGGCACGCATTGCACAACACATTCACAATGTGACCTCTGAGACAGTCCGATCTGTTGTGGAACATGCTGTTTATCGGTTTCAACTTGTGGGAGAAAACGGTGGACAGCATATTGAACATGTCTCGTGCAAGTCTGCCGATAATTAAAAACCGATTTCTTTGTTGCTTTTTATGCTGATTTTGGCCTCAGGAAAATTAAAAACAGATTTTTCCTATCCGATGTGGTACGACCCTGTCACGGTGGATGGGCTTTCCACTAACAGTGCCATACTTGTTGAATGAATTGGATGTCTTTTTTTCAGTGAAAAAAAAAGAAAACGATACAGTCATGCATGTTGAAAAGTACAGTTGGTTTAACATGCAACGCACGCCATAGCTATCGTATTGCGATTCAAATGTCACTTGTAGCTACACCCATTTACGTTATGACGCTTAAAGCGCCATCTATTGCTAAAATTTGGCTTTTTTTTTTCTCATGCCTCATGCCATACGATTTCCCCCTTCTTCCAGTTTATTCAGTTCAAATTTCAGGTCATTCTGAGCATTGGTTCTTTTTGAAAGGAGCTTTGCAATTATAAATCACCCATAATAAGTTTAGAGTTTTTAACAGTCAAGCCAAATCTTCCCGCAGCTTCTCTTAAAGTAACATTTTCCCTGTCAGTTCCCCATTCATTGATATTATTGTCATTATTGTATATGAATGTGTTCTGCCAAAATCAGACCCTATTAAAGAAAATGTCTGTTTTTCACCTTTATGCGATAGCTGCCTTTAATTTGGAAGAAAATAATTAAAACCACTTTGATCAGAGTTAAAAATTTGTTGGGGGATAATATTAGCAGTAACATTTCTCGTATGCAAAATAAATTCTATGGCACTATCTTCTATGTTGCCCATATTCTGGGTGTATATTTGAGTGATATATTTTGTTACTTTCCGCGCAACTATTTTGTTTTGGCTCTTAAAATTATCGGAACATTTAAAATCCTCAAATCCTAACTCTTGGGATTTCAGGATCGCCCATCTTTTCAAATCTATATCATGAACAGGTAAATAATTTTCCCTAGCTTTTGTAAATCTGGCTAACATTTCATTTTTTATTATTTTATACTTTTCTATATTTGTGCCCATATTTGATATATATTTTCTAAACCTCGAAATATAAGTAGGGTATTTTACTGTTGGATATCTCCTGTTTGTTTTCTGGAATTTATTTTTTTGACAACTGTCAAAATACTGAACAATTGTTTGCATATTTTCTAAACTGAATTCATTTGCCAATTGATCGCCCTTTACAGTACAGTTATAATATTCGTCACCGACTATACTAATATCACTTTCTTCGTCGATACGGAAATCACAATTGTCTTCAAAATCTAAACTGATACTTTCACTGACATTGTTATTAAAAATTATGTTTTCGATTTTCGACAATACTTCCCGACTTTCCTTAAGTTCTTGGTCAGTTATTAACGACCAAATTCAAAACGGATTGAATTATGTTCACTATATTTTTCATTTTCTCACAATCGGAAACTCGTACAACTATATTGACGTTACACTTGCGGACGAGTTTATATAGCTAGTGGAATGCGAAACTTAAATGTCCCGCCAACTCTTCAAAATTGTCGCCAAATTCGCCAAATATCTATGCTAAAAGTTCATTTTTCATATTAATTTTTTTATACTGTTTAAATTAGCTGAGACATATTTTTTTTTATTTTTATCCGTTAAATACGATGATCCTTCATAATCTTACCGACTTCAAACCTGTTTTTGCTCACATACAGTGCGATTAAAAAATATCAAACCTGGAGTAAAAGTGTCATTTTTGGACTTCAAATATTCATCAAAAATTGTGATATCATTTTAGAAGACAAATAATTCACATTCGTGATCAGGAAGTCAAGCACTATCATCTTCCATAGGTCTGATATCAAAATGCAGTGAACAGCGAAAGGGGTTCCCTTGTCAGTACATTCTTTCCAGGTGTAACTGCATTGAACTCAGGTGTCAAGCTAAAATGAGATTCATCAAAGAAGTAAATACTATTGTAAAAAGCATATTTTCGAGTAACTTCCACCAATGATGGAGATCACTTCAAGAGAAGGTTTGCAAAAGATGAATCGAAACATCACCTTCTAGACAGTTGTCACTCAAAAATCTGTTTTTTACAATTTAAAATGCACTGTGAAAGCCTTCATGAAACCGAGTAAATATTAGCCCACTGTTCAGAAATTCTTACCATGTTAGTAATAAATTTTAACTAGCTCTCTGGTGACTTACTTATATGTGAGCTCAACCGTCCACATTGTATAACAAACTGGATTCCTCTGACTGTGAGGTCCACCCTTTTCAGTCATCGATGTCCAATGTTGATGATTATGTACTCACTGCAAGCATTTATGATAGTGAAAAGCTGTAAGCATAAGCACATGATTAAGTCTACATCTGCAGTGACCCCTAACCCAGAGCTTATACTCAACTATGTGTGGACACATTTAGCCCTTCACTGTGATTGAAGTTGTGGCCGATAACCACCATAGTATCCATCCTAAAATAAGAGCAGAAAAAATGGCAAATATCCCCCCTCCCTCTGCGATATGTCTGGATTTCTTTCATTTGCCACAACACAACGCAAACGAGTAATCGAAGGCTCATTTACAACTTTTTTCCGGCAAATTCTCATTGAATTTGGAAGTTCATTTCTCAAGCATTTCTCAGTTAAATAAATAAAGTAAAAAAAATGGCTTAATGGTTTTTATAATTTTTGCACATGTTAATCACAATGATGTTTAAAAAAAAAAAACTGTTGCCCTTAAAAATTTCAAAATTCATGCATTCTAACCATAACTGTGTGAAAACACAAATTCTTTTTCCTTGTATATATCTGATGGTCATATTTTTTACAGCCTAAATATGTAACTTATATCTCATTGCTTCGAAAACTGCAATCGCTAGAGCCATCCTATTGAGGGAGGGCGGAGTAACTTTTCACAAAATTTTTTTTTAATCTTCTTCGAGACTTTTATCAAATTAATCGGAGTTTTTTATTCTTACTGTCATGCAAAACTCTTTAGTTGGCAGATAAATGAGTTTTATATTTGCACCTTTTTTTCTACAGTTAGATATTTAACTTTATTGTGTATTTTTGCAGGTTTTATTGAATTGTGGCCTTGAAAATAAAATTTTTTCTACAAGTGAACCAAATCGCTGTGAATATCTTTTTGAATTCAGCACTCCAGCTTTATGCTACTTACCTGAAGAACACCATAATGTTCATGAACACACAGAATTATAGGTGTAAATTTTCATGACGGATCTTACAAATTGCAAAGCAAGATGATTATTCTATTCACCTGATGTGAATATTTATTGTAACTTAGCATTAATAATAGATAATTAAATTATTTTTTACTTTTATGTTGAAAAATGCCTTGTTCTTTAAATTTTAGCCATTTATATACTGCTCAACAACGTTTGGAAATAATGCATGTAGTAATAGAAATCAAAACAAAGTAACATATTGTATGTTAATAGATAATTACCATAATTTGTAGAAGAAACGCCACACCCAGCGTAAACACCATGACTTGGATATTGAGCCTAAATCAGAAAGTTGACATCCTAAACGCCACACATAGCGTAATGGCCACACTCGCAGTAAGGAGGTTAATTATGCAGTGGAAAATCGTAAATGCTGCACCGGCACATCTTAAATGAGGCTAGCAATATTCATTTCAAATTTGATACAATTTAAAAAATGTTTGTAAAATTTAAAACTTTTACATATTGGCATAACTATCCTAAGGGGCTAAAAAAATTTCAAGAGATACTTAGATTCAACTAGACAAAAAAACTTCAATATTTTATACATGCTAAATTTTTGTTTCTAGGGTGCTAAACGTTTTTTAGAGGGGGATAAGCCCCCTAGTTGCGCTAATGCTTTTTAAATCTAATTTATAAATGGAGGAGACATCGGTTCGCATTTTCTAACCATCTAAAGCAACAATCACCAAATGGTGGTCCGCAGAAAATTTTGGACATCATCATTTGCATTTTTAATGTTTTATTATTAATAAAACAAAAATAATAGTCTAAGAAATTCTCGTATTCTGAACGACAATTTTCGTCTTTATATTGCACTAAATTCACGAAATGTGGTCCGCGGGATTTAAAATTATGTGTTTAGTTGTGGTTCGTTAGGCCCAAAGGTTGGCGATCGCTGATCTAGAGCATTGGACGTTTCTCATTACGCGCCCTTTTTTAAGTGGTTGGCATCCATTAGGCAGGCTTTTTATTTGTGGTTCGCATCCACTTAAAAATTATAGAAATCAGGCTCCTTCAAAATCGCTAATTTCGCTGTCTGATTAAAAACACTAGAGAATTTCTTTGTGTAGTATACTAATATCTTCAGAATTTTCCATACATTCATCCAAATAATATTGGCTATTTCTATCTCATATGATTTTTATATTGTTTCGTTTGGTACTATTGTTCAATTGTTTTCAATACATTTTTACCATTTTAGCTATAATTTTATATTAAACCTGTGCACATTCTCACTTTGTTTGGCACAGAATGAGCCTTGTGTCATAAAAACACAACCAGCCATCATCATCCAAATTTTCTTCATTCGGGGATTATACTTTCTTAAGAGAAGCCAGATTTAATTGTATTAGGTGACACTTCTTTTCATGCTTGCATACCCACTTAGCAATTTCTTTGTAATAAAGCTCTCTTCGTTTTCCCCCCTCCTTTGGTATACAAGTGTTTTCCTTTCACCTTCCAATTCTCATGGTGCTTGCAAACATGACTTTTAAAACTTTTATTCACTGTTAAATCCAGATAATGTAGGATTTTTGTCAGGCCATCAGGAATAAGTGCAAGAGCAGCAGAAGCAGTTTTTTCCTCTACTTTGATGGAGTCCATCAAATGCACCCGCATCGAATTCATTATAAAAACTCTGCTTGGCTGAAAAAAGGCTTCTTTTCTTATAGTCCAGATCACGTTCATCCAGTCGAGCATTACTTCCTCACACATCCATCCTTTCTCATTGTATCTGATAACTACTTAATTTGGGAAATCTTGGCGAAGCGTTTTCCACTTAAAAGTTTTTAATGGCTTCATGTTCTTGTCACTCCCAGAACAAGTGAGCACACAGATAAAAGGCATTTTTTCTTTACCAGTCATAGTGATGGAAACCGATTTTGCGCCAGTTTTACTGTTCTGTTAGGCGAGTAATCAAATATAAAAAGAAGTCCATATTTATTATCTGTGAATCTTTCAATTTCTTTTTCATCAATCACGTTCCTTATGAATTGTAAAAATCAAGTTTTTTCTTTCCAATCATCTGGGAGACACTGTCCAATTGTTGTTCGTGTGCATACAGATAATTTTTTTCTGGTCATAAATCTGAAACATCAATTTGGATTTCCATTAAAATTGGAAATTCACATCTTTGCAGCAATTTTCCTGGCCTGCAATCAGATTTTTACAGTGGACAAGAAAAGTCTACATTGCTTTAAAATGATTTCTCCAAAATATCTTCCAACTCAGGCCAATGTGAAATCCCACTTCATTCAGCACATTCAGTTTTGGGCATATTTTTCAATATTGATTTCTCAGATTGCCAACGACAAATGCATCGTTCATCTACACCCACATGTGCTGCTGCACGATTTCCAATATTCTTCACTTTTTCAATGGCTTCAAGTTTAAAAGCAGAAGTGTAACTCACATGTTGCTTAGGAACCATCATACATAAATTAGTGAAGAGCAAAACACATACCAAAAAAAAAATGGAATACCAATCACAATTCATACAAAGAGTAAAAGGGAAGGTGACTCGCTTACAGAAGTGGTTTGACAAGAACTGGATCGATCCACTTTTAAAACTATAGCAAGTAGGGGTGTAGGAATGACGGATATGCATTTTTGTTGTGTCTCAATATCCTTGCCGCATGTATAACACCATTTTACTTCAGTGCAAAGAAAAAAACTTATAAACACTCCTCAATTTTTATTTTTAAACTCATGAGTGTCATGGTACTGCTTCCATAAATTACGGTAAATAATTATGCAGAGGATAAACGAATGCTGAACTATGATGTATGTGATGGTTGGAGAAAATTACTAAACGTTTAGTAAGTCCTGCAGTAGTAACATGTTTTCCTAGCATGTAATTGTTCCACGTTTGACTTTGAACGATGCCCAAAAAATATGCTTACTGTAGTCCATGGGTTGGTTCCCTAGTTAGGTTCCCAACCTTTTTTTTTTTTTCTTTCCCATATCCCTTGATTAGGCTTCATTTGTGAGTATCCTCTCTTCTTATAAGCCCCTCACCATCCCTCCGAGCAAAAAAGTTCTTGTTAGGTAGTAATGTTCTTAGGCTAGCTAAATAAGCAAATTACTCAAGCCCCTGACATGTAGAGGCTTTTATTTGTGATTTTACAATTTATTTCAATTTTTTATAATAGCCCAGCATCAAAACGAATAAAAATGTTAAAATAATTTTTAACTACAGTAACAAGACGAAAGTTCATAGTATTCATCTTGATACACCTTCCCCACACCCCCACTTGTGCTTGTAAACCATCAGACCGCTTCAAAGCAGCTGTCGAATTAGTAGGTTGAATTTCATTGCTAGTTGCAACTCTCTTAAGGGTTCCAGTTTTTAATCACTTATCCATTTTTCGACAGAAAAGAATATCAACAGTGAATCACTCGAAACAAAGGTTAAACCTATTAATACATTACTTTTTTGATGCCCAATCAAACACTAAAGTGGTGACTTGCTTTCATTCGCATTAAATGAAAATGTTGAACCAAATTTCTGAGACAAATCAGGATATTTCCAGAATTAAAGTTTTTAGCACTCATCAGTTCATTACTAATTCATCGTAAAATGAAAAGTGGTGGTGTTAATTGTTTTACCATGTCATAGAACTATGATTTACTTGTCTGCAGCTTTGGAAGTAATAGAGATGTTAGAAGCTGGTCAAGTGCAGATTATAGAAAAAAGTTGTAGAGAGTCAGTGTGGAATTGATTTCAAAGTAACGAAATGTTTAAGAGATGTAAACAAAGCTGCCTATGCTTTGTAACATCATGGGATGGATATTTTCTTTAACAACTTCGGAATCTCTGACAAAATGTTTGTTCTTTGCATTTGCAGGCAAACATTGTCATGGTTCCCATGGTCTTTGAAAGTCCTTGGATTTTTTTGCCAAGTCAGGGCCCTTGAAAAGTACTTGGAAAACTGCCAAAAATGTGGTTGGTCCTTGAAAAGTCCTTGAATTTTTCTCAAAAATATTTTTTCAACTTTTGGGCAAAGGGAAAAAACAGGTATTGCTCCTTATTCCCTTAACAAAGCCAGTAATGCTTTGGCCACGCCTCCTTCCTCCCATGCTCACTGAACATAGCTAATACAAGGGAAGCTTTTGCTGGCAATGTGCCAAGTTGAAAAGGAGCAACATAATACTTAAATTTCAGTATTATGCTTATAATGTCTTGCATTTTTAATTTTTATGTATATTGCGATTGACAATGTGAGGTCCTTGAAAAACGTCATTTGGTCCTTAAAAAGTCATTGAATTTCATCAGGATAAAAGAGTGGGAACCATGTTTTAAGAAAGAATGAGATTATATATATATTTTTTTTATTATTCAGGTGGAAATGCTGTCAAAAGACACGCTTCAAATATGGTACGTGACAGTAAACGTTCGATCATCACACATTCTTCCCAGATGGTAGATACGTTGACTTCAAAACCATCAACCATACGACAACCTTCAACTTCAAAATTATTACCCATAAGACAACCTTCATATTTATCTTCAGCAACAGACAAGACTGTTGCTAAAGCAGTCTCTGCTGATGCTGCCTTCTCACATCGAAATCAAAAGATTGATTCTCTCACCCAGTCCGCATATACATCTTCCAAAAGTGATCGAGATGGCAAAATTTTGCTTTCCCGCAAAACTGATGGTTCAAAGGTCATAAAACTGTCATCTCCATCCGCTCAAACTGACACTAAGATTCGAACACATTATTTAAAACCATCACCTTATCGAAGCAATACTGATGTTCGAGCACGTTATTCACCATTAAACAAACATGATGATGACAAAGTCTGTATAATTCCTCATAATAAATCACTGAACAGCGAATCAAAAGTTCGGACCACTGGGTCATTTAGATTCCAACCACGATTCCAACCTTACGCTTCTTCAGATAAATCGGTAAATGAAAGTTCTAAACTGAAAAAAATTGCATATTTACCTCCAAAGTCAAATAACAGTTCCTCAAGTTCTGCCAACAAGTTACCAAAGAAGAGTCCCGTTTCCAGAAAATTGGAAACAACTCTTGTCCAAAGAAATTCAACAACACCTAATAACCTTTTGAATTCATCAGACTTAAAAAATACAAGCCTCGAACCACGGAATGTAAATTGTAAGACTAGTCTGTCAAATAGCACAATACCATTTGTTGATTTGACTTTACCGAGTACATCGTCATCTGGTACTTCAACAAATGCACCACTTACTACCGAACAAGAAAAATGTTCCAGTGATGTCGAAATGGAAGATGTAAGTAGTATTTTGATTTATATTTTTTGATAGTGTTACAATTTAACTGCCCTATTTCAATATTTTGATGACATTACTAGGTGGCTCTAAAATTTTACCAGCTTGTAAAAAATTGTTACTTGATGAATAGTGACCGGCATTCACAAGGGTTGCTTCTGATGCTATATTCTTTGAAAGACATGGGCTTCCCTTCAACAGTCGTCACCCATTCTTTATTTAAGGCTTTCATTTGCCGCTCTTATTCCTATTTCTCTGTGGTCTTCTACGCCATCCATATTATCTTTGTCTTTCTGTGTTCTTGTGATTTTAATTACTTTAGCTTTGTCATGCTTTCCTCATGTCTTACTCACCCAAGTCTTTTCTTTATTTCTGTCATAAGCTTTAGATCATCGTGCAGATTGTGTATTTCATTATTTCCAGTGGCATAGCATAACTTCAAAAATGGGTCATCTTCATCACCATCCCTCATCCCCCCATGAATA
>QLNU02015360.1:226832462-226844297 GCA_006491805.2 Dysdera silvatica
AAATACATAAGTTTTGAATTGAAGTATTTAAATGACCGAAATGTAATATTTCAGCTACTTCAGAATAACCCTCTCATTTAGGGTCACCCCTCTTTTACGGACAATTTTTTCTGTCCAGGGAGTGTCCGCTAATGAGGAGATTCATTGCATATCAGGATTTAACACAGAATCGGTATTGTTTTTAACCAAAGACTAAAACCATACGTAAGAGATAGAACTGGATATTTCTGTTTGGCGTTGGGACGGCATGCAGCATTTCTATATATCTTCGTGTTTAGAATAGTACAATCATTACCGAAGTAAATAATCTGACCATCGTCTAGCAAAGCTCGTAGCAAGTTTCGAGCGTTATGTTTCTGCAAAATGTGTAATGACAGACGGACATTTGTCACCATAGCGTGGCACATTAGTAAAAATGTTAACTGGTCTCGATATTTATATTTCGTATTCTCATGCAGAAAATTTTTCCGTAGTCAACCTGTGTTTATTTTGCCTCCCAATGTGACGTCTATTTTACAGCTCCCCGATTAAGTCGTTCAAAACATCGAACGTTTTTTCTGTTAGAGACTCGTACACACTACGCAGAGGACGGTGGAGGGATTGTCACCTGTCGCGCTTTTTTCAGCCTTGGGGACCCAGGATGTTTCCATTGAAACAACTGTGCTTTTGTTTCCGGGTCGTACCCGTACACCCATGACTCATCTCCAGTTATGACGGTGTTCAGAAACTCATGTTCTGTGCAACCGCAAGATGGAGTTCTTTCTGTTCCGCCGACAGAAGCTTGGACACAAATTTCGTCACTATTTATTTTGTCTTATTATTATTTGTCACTACTTATTTTATTTATTTTGTCGTCACTATTCTGCGCGGGAAATTCCGTGTCGGATACTTTTTAAACAGACCTCGTAAATGTGCATAATATGTGCTTCCCCCCCCCAATAATGTTGAAAACTATGTTGATAGCGGCGACGCACATTTTTAAAACCCCTGACTTAGAAGATGAACCTGAAATTCAAATTTACAAAG
This sequence comes from Dysdera silvatica, assembly GCA_006491805.2. Lineage (NCBI taxonomy): Eukaryota > Metazoa > Arthropoda > Arachnida > Araneae > Dysderidae > Dysdera > Dysdera silvatica. Next base: position 226,833,489 of record QLNU02015360.1, read on the forward strand.
CAGCTTGACGAATCATAGATGCAATTCATCAATTCTTCGAGTTCAAGATATGACAGAAGCGACTATTAAACACTTACACAGTATTGAAGACGGTTTGTATTTAATAAAAAAACAACCTGCAATTCCTGATTTTTACAGCGTATTTAAAACATTTTAAAAGAGTTCAAACGTATTTATGTACCGTAGTAAATATGGATTCATTATGCAATTTAACATAAACAAAAAATCAATGATTGTTTGTATTAAAGTAGTGGCTGATCCACAGGGACAACTAGGGAAATTTCCCCCTCCCAAATCCATAAATATTTGGTGAAAATTGGTTATAATGAGCGTCTATTATAACGTCGAACAGCATATAATGATGGAATTTTTACAAAACGTTTGATTTCCTATTTTTTGTTAATTGCTCATTAAATCCGGTGTCCAAAAAAAAAGTATTTACTATAAACGGTTAAATTGCATTACGCTTAATCATCCTACCAAAAGAAATCCATATTTTCCTTGCTAAACGTGAGCTCGTTATGGCGGTCCCACTCTATTTTACATCCCCCAAAAAAATGTCTCTGTGGGATCCGCCCTTTGATCAAAGTAAAACAACGAAAATTAATAAAACTATTTTCAAAAATAGAAATTAAATTGTTGGAATTTTAATTTTTCCCTACCGCGTTAATTCCACACCCTCAATAATTCGACATGCATCACTAACACTAACCCCATGACGTGTCGAATTATTGAGAACACTATATTCAAAATTACATATTCAAGAATTATCGCTCGCTTTTACTATTCTAGTGGTCCAAGAAATTTAATTTTCATGTCTACATTGATATTTGAACGAACGAAATATGCAACCTTCATATAATGACCAATTTAGTTTATGTATATGTTATTTACCTGAGTTGATTGTTGGTAATTATACGGCCTGTTCTCGGGACGCCCAAATACTGTTGATGAAGGCCACGATCGTCTATTCTCATGTTGTGAGTCTTGATATAAACTGTAAAAAGAATTAATCATGCATCAGAGGAATCTTAAAGAAGATTATAAGTTCCTCGTAACCTTTCTAACTTAAAAATACTCATGCTAATTTACATATACTAAACTCAAACAATACGTATATATATATCGCAAACTCAATAGTGTACCCAGAGGGTATGGGGGGAGCAAATGTGCTCCTCCTGTAACAACATATGTGCCTTATAAGGCGCCTAGAAAAAGGGTACACAATTTCTTGCCTAGGAGATTTCATATGATGCCTATTTTGAACGGATAATTTATTCAGATTTTATGTATTAAATTTTTATCAATAATTATTCGGATATTATATATAATCATAATCAACCATTTTTAATCCACAGCAGGATGGAGGTCTCTCTGTTATCACACATACACGTAGTACGGTGAAAGAAATACAAAGGAAATGGCCTTAAGCGCAGAATGTTGGCCAAACGGGTTGGCAAACTGGACCTACAGTTTAACGAAGAATCCTAATTTCTGTCACCCTGGCCAAAGCTCGCGCTAAGGCGGGACTCGTTATGTCACACACACATACTATATATATAATATTTATCCACATACAGTAGAACTCCGATTATTTGAAATAAAGTGAGCGGACTCGATTTAGGGTAATCTGGAAATTAAATTTTCATTGCAAATGTGCAAAGAAACCACATTTCCCTAAAAACAGGTTTAATTATATACTACTAAATTACTATTTTGATAGTAGAAAAACGTTATAATGTACATGTTTGTATCAATTAAGATATTGATTTTTGTTTCTATGGAAATAGTTCGATATCTTTATTTGCACTTTTTTCTTCCAGACGTCTTTTACCTACGATGTATCTCCATCGTTTAATAAAAAAATACGTCTACCGGGGAAGACTTCACACTTTCTTCAATAAAACGCGGAATAATCTGCAACAACGAAATAAAAAATCGAAAACGTGTGTAAAAGAAAGTTCACATATAAGTGTCTTGGACGGTATGTTTTGTTTCATCCCTTTACAGATGGTGAAGGCCGTGAAATTTTCAGAGGATCGGGGATAGCTTTAATGTCCTCCCGAATAGATCTGTTTCGTGGTGGTTAGTTTTGGTAGCTACCATGAATAACTTGTAAATTGAAGCTGTGCCATAATTTTGCAGTCTTAAATGTTCAGGGTTAATTTTATAGCTGGCCTCGGATTAGCTTAAAATTAACGAGCTGCTGTTTGGTTTAGTGTTGAAACGTTGGGAAGTAGGGAGCAGTTATGACACAGTTCGAAATATGACTTTAAATTCGTAACTTCTCTAAAGATCCGGCAGGGGAGAAAACGGATGATCGCTGGCGTACGTAAATTGGAGTCAATAGGAGTCGTAATCCTCATAGCGATAAAATTTTGTATACATAAATATCAATATGTGGAATTGTAGTTCTGTAACCTTACCACTCCCATAACCATGTAACCACCCCTATGAATTTTCTGCATACGCTAATAGGGGGATTGCCCCATCCAAGAGAGCGTGACAGAGAAATTACAATTTATATTGGTTTTGTCTCTCAAAACCGGAGTGCATTAGAAACAAAATACGAACCTTTTTGTCGAAAACAGTGAAAGAGTGGTAACTAAGGAAAAATTCAATAGGACATTTCGGTTAAGCGAAGTTCGGTGAATCAAGGTTCTACGGTATATCATAGTATCACGGGCGCCATTAGCGGGGGGGACCCGTCCCCCAATGTTGGTATTAGGGTTCCATATCCCCCTCCAATTTCAAACAAAATGCCTTTACAGTATATTGTCCCCCCCAAATTTTTATGCGTTCAGCGCCAATGCATAGTATGTATTATATATATATCAAATTAAACCATACATCCTCGAAATAATATTCCAATAAATTAATTATTTACATCTGATTTTCCAACAAAAATATAGCTTATGGAAGTTTAACCAAAGAGAAAACTACTTTTTCTTTACTTTCTTACCTCTGATAATATTCACCGGGCATCCACGTACATGAAAACTGTTCATCATCTGAAAATAAAAGCAATGCTACAAATGATTTATGAAAATTATAAAGATTTGAATATTGAGCAAGTAGTTGAAATTTTTTTTAAAAAAATGAACGTAAATACGTAAAACAATTTTATGCTCTTTGAATCTGTTGTTATCGGGATCTAAACATATTCTGTTCAGTTTTTATTCGTAAAGGAGCTAGATTTTAAATTTGGAAACCTTCAGAGAAAACTGACTGAAGAGATAGAAGATTTTAAAGCATTTTGAAAATTAAAATGTGCGTATACAGGGTAATTTTAATCCACCGCACCTCTGATACATTTTTGAAATCCTTATGTTATTATCAGCCTATTTGCAAATCAATGTTGGGTCGAAAAATGGATTTTTTTAAAAATTTTTTCGAGCGGACTATATTTGCTGATTCAGCCAATCATGGGTTAGGGGAGGCCAACCTTCTTTTCAAGATTTCACGCCCATTTGACGAGACATTCGACATGTTCAGCCAAATTAGTATAAGATTTATTACGGCAGTATTTCGTTCTTTATGACGGAAAAAAAGGTTTAATTATTGGTTTTATGACTATTCAACGCGGAATAGACCGGAACTGAATGATTTCATATTTTGGATTGGTGTTATTCCAAGATCATGGCAAATTCTGTCCTTGGTTCTCCAAAACCGAAGTCTGTGTCCGCCCCTGCTTGTAATGTAGGCAATTTAGCATAAGTGCTGTCACGGTTTATCTACAACAGCGATTCGCTGTATTCCTGACAGTATGGGTGCTGGTATGAAATATATTATTAAATATAAATATTTCTTCGTTTACAACCAAACCTGTTGCAATTACTTTCCCATAATTTTACAAAGCTTCGACAATTTAATTTTGGAGATTTATTTCTGCTTATGTGTAAAGGGACAATGTCATATTATTCGAAGAAAATTTCTCAAAAAGCATCTAAACCACATTAAATATTTAAAACAAATTACACACAAACGCAGTTTAATTTGAGCAGGAGAAACATTTTACAATTGTTTCGGTGGAAAATCAAGCGTCCACCATCGTCAGAAAATTCGTCCAAACTGTTGGACAAACAGTTTTAGACGAATCTCTCTCATATTCTGGAATTGAATTGTAACTTGCAATGTGATTATAAAAATTAAAGTAATTTGTTTTCTGCTATGACTTTCAGAAATAAAACAAAAATAATATAGAACTTCAATTTAACGAATAGAAAAAAAAAGAACTTTACAGCTACTTCAAAATCAAATATGTTTAAATTTAAAAAGTTAACGCTAGCTCTGTATTACTGGACGTATTCTAAACTTTTAAAATAGATCCACGCTTATACCTTTTACTTCGCTTTTTCACATTTTTCGACCAACTAGCTACCTCGCCACGTGTTGCCAAAAAGGTTTCAATTGGCGCTATTTTAACTACCTTTTAATATTTAATTTCTCGATTTCCAAGGGTCTATAGCTGCTAATTTTCATACATTAAGGATTTTAATCTGTCCACATTAAGCTCAATTAAATTCGTTAGATTCGGCATGTGAGCTCCGAGGAAGTGGGGGAGGGGTTACTTGTGAGTTTTCCTGACTTTCTCAGTCTGTAATGTAAATATGAGCCAATCTCCTAAAAATTCCTCCAATGAGGCAATCCTTTCTCCCAGGGGGGGCCAGTGCCTTCACGCTCCCTCTCACTTCCCAAGTCCTGTAATAACTTGAGAAAAGCAACAAAAATTGAATATTATATTCAAATTTAGCCTTCTTATAAAGACCGAAGTATAGGAGGGGGCAACATAGGGTGAAGTCCAGGCCCCCACCACACGTAGTTAATAGGCAACGTATTTTTGTACGAGAAAAAGAGGAATCTTGACTTTGTGCCAGTGGAACTCGTAACGTGTCTTATGTTCAGTGTATCTATTGGATAAAGTGAAAGAAAATACAATGTTTCAGTAACGTACGCAAACATTTTATAAGGGGTTATGGGTGTACTAAGAGGTGGGGAGAGTTTCGGCAATCAAAATTTAATTGTATACAGGAAAACAAAAGGTCAATGGGGTTACGACCCCACTAACCCCTGCTCCCGGTGCTATTACAAATAGTTTTTATGTTACAACTACCAAATGTTCAGGGCCGGACATTAGCTGAAGCCATTCCTCTCTCCCCCAAAACCGAGCAGTTTTTAAACACAAAAAGATAAAAATATTACTACTGATAGGTTGTACGAAAAGTGCTCACGAACTTGATTTACAACTTTGTAATAATTTTATGAAAGACGCTGATTGGAGCGGAGCTTGACTACCCTCTACCCACAAAAAAAATAAAATTAATTGATGAGCTTCGGAACCATTGATTAGTTGTAATATCATCAATCAAATAAAGACAATTATTAATTCTGTATTAGGGCAAAAGGACACTGTATTAAAAATTTACAGGATGGTGCATAAGCATTACCAGAAAGATGGAGGGTATTTCAACCCACAATATAGAATATTAACCATATTAGAAAAATGCATGTTTAAACCTCGGTCAAACCCCCGCAACTCCCCCCACCGTTAGGATAGGCAAATTGGACGATGTCTAAATGTTCTCTAGTGCATAATATTTAAAAACTGAGGTTTTTTATATTTATTAATTAGGAAGAGATTTAAAAAATAGCGATGGGCCGCCAATTCTAATAAACTGATCATTCTCGCGCGTAAGAATATTGTAAATTTTATTTTCGTTGTTCATAACACGGTGAAGATAACTTGTAAAGTCGCCAAATTGGGCTTACTCTTTTGCTGATAGTATAGAACCAATGAAAAGGTTATCTCGTAAAAATAAACAACCCAGCATTTATTCGTTAGCGCCTATTGGTGAAACTAGTCCAATCAGTGAACATATGGCTATTTCAAAAATGTTTCGTGGGTGCGGTGGATTGAACTCACCCTGTATACAGGGTGTTCCAAGAACACCGTATCAAAAATATACAGCCATGATCCACGTGTAAAATGGACCATAATGGGCCTTTACATGAAAGCTTGGAAATGAATATTCACGGAGTTATGACTATAAACAAATAACAAAGCATGATTGGATGAAAAAAAAAGCATTCCCAAACTGAACGTATTTATCCAATACACAGCATCTGGGCTGTATTATAAAAAAAAAGGATAGCTTATTCGCTGTGCATATGTGGCATGTGGGAGTTAACAATTTCGAGCCAATGAAAATTGTGTTTGAAAGTTTGGCCTTTAATTTCCCAACTTCCGCCGTCGCCAATTTTTGGCGAGAATGGCGAATTTTTGGCAACTATTTTGAACCGAACCTTTAGCGCCCATAGTCATAATTCAGAATCGATCAAGACATACGCGTACGGAAGCGGGGTTTATGTAGGCCATAACCCTCGCAATTGGGTGAATATTAAACGTAAGTCTACGGCAGCGGTCGCCAACCGATGGAGAGAACTCTTGAAAAATCTGGACATTATTTGCATTTTTAATGTTTTATTAATAATAAAACAAAAATAATATTCTAAGAAATTCTCATATTCTGAATGACAATTTTCGTCTTCATATTGCACTAAATTCACGAAAAGTGTTTGAGAAGATCCTAAACGTTTAAGTACTAATTAACTTTCTGTTAAAATAATTAATTGTAAATTTTTATATCTATAATGAACTTGAGATAATTATAGGCAATTAGTGAAAAAACCCTCACTTGCAGCAATACGTTACCAGGAGAAGCCCTGTATTTATCTTTAAAAAAGGTTATGTGGCTAGAGCGGATGTGACCTGTGCGGACAGACGCACGTGAAGCGTGGCTGATGCGAACGCCCCTCTGTTGTGGTGGGGTGGGGGAGTTCCCCCCACTTTTGTGGTGAGAGGAAGGAGGGAGGGAAGGAAGAGGAAAACGAAGAGAGAGAGAGAGAGAGAGTGAAGAAGGGTGGGGCGCTTGTTTGTTTTCTTGGATTTTTATGACGTAAGAGCATCTGGGCTATACTGCGCCAAAAAGATGGGAAAATCCAGGAACAAAAAGAAAAAGGATATATGTACAATTAGATACAAGAATTGAAGATATCTTGAAAGAATTCGAAAATTCTTGAAAAATGTCTTAAAGCGCTGAGTTACGTAACAAAGAATGATGAACACACGAAATGAAGTTAAGGGGACGTACCCTTTAAATCAGTGGTTCCCAACTCAATTTAAGCCGCGGACCACTTTTCCACTTCAATTGTACCCGCGGACCACTTTGAAAAATTCTCACGAGTTGATTGCAAGACCTTAATTAAAAAGGGAACTGGGTCTTTTTTGGGGAAAATGTGTTTGTAAAATCTTTCTTTGGGAAAAAAAATACTAAACCGAAAAAAGCAAAATCCAATGATAATACAGTCAAACCTCGTTAAGATGAACACGCTTAAGACGAATTACTTTTAATACGAACCGTTTTCTGAAGTTCCGTCAGATTGTAAAATACTACAAATATACCATCAATTTCATTTTTATATTTAATTTTAATATTTAATAATTTTTATAAGTATTTTTATAATTTTTTTTTAAAATAATGACCCTTCCCGCGGACCACCACTTGAGAACCACTGCTTTAAACGAAACTGCCTTCTAATAGCCTGAATTTTAATACACTTTCGAAATAATGTACACCACTGATAAAAAAAATGTGGCGCAGTATAGCCCAGATGCTCTTGCGCCATAAAAAAGCCAAACAAACAAATAAAAATGCATATCAAAAATAGCCCTTTCCAAAGCCACACACTATAAAAACTGCCCTTTTCAGGGCCACATACTGTAAAAACAGCCCTTTTCAGGGCCATACATTATAAATATTAGGCATTTGATAAATGCAAGATTGGTTTTTTAAAACATGTATGCATGGCTTGACAAATTGTGGCAAACGTACTCTCCAACCGCAAACATCTAGTCGTCGATGGCAACTGCGCGATTGAATTTTTTAGGTGCATGCATGCACACACACACACACACACACGTAGTCCGTTCACCGAAAATTGACCAATGGTACCGTTAGAATTCACGGGAGCTGACGTCACAAACGGGTTGGTTCATTGCAGTAGAAGGGAGGGCATCATTTAATAACTAGTTTTTGGCGCACGTTTGTGCGAAAAACCAGTTATGAAATGACGCCCTTCCCTCTACTGCAATGAACCAACCCGTTTGTGACGTCAACTCCCGTGAATTCTAACGGGACCAGTGGTCATTTTCCGCGAACAGACTACACACACACACACATATATATACATACACACACATACGCATTCGTTCATTCATTCGGGTGGTTCTTAACTTTCAACTTTATTGTTTTTAAAGTCTCACTCCTAAGTTTTTTATAACTGACCTAAAACTAATGCCAGAGAAAATTCGGGTCATTCGCATAATTCTAACTGATGCCCCAGAAGCTGCAAATATAGCCATTTATATAAAACTATTTTTCCACAGCTTTAAATAAAAAAAATTAAATAAAATTTTTTACACGTTTATAAACTAAATAATATAAAATATATATAAGGATCAGAGACATGGAGTCTAACAGTTGGAGCAATACGAAAGTTACAGACAACGCAAAGGAGCATGGAGAGGTGCATGCTTGGAATAACTAGGAGAGATCGAAAAAGAAACACTTGGGTGAGAGAGCAAACTAGAGTAGAGGACATCATTGTTAAAGTAAAAGGGCTGAAATGGCGATGGGCTGGGCATATTGCAAGAAGAACTGATCAACGATGGACAACAGAAATTCTGAACTGGATTCCAAGAGACCACCGAAGACCTAGAAAACGTCCTCAAACTAGATGGGTGGATGAAATAAGAAAACAGGTTGGGGTGACGTGGAAACGAATTGCTCAGGATAGACTTGTGTGGAAAGCATTTGGAGAGACCTTCATCCAGCAGTGGATAGATAATGGTTGAATAATAATCTATCTATCTATCTATCTATCTATCTATCTATCTTATATATGTATTTATTTTATTAACTTGTTTCACCTAATTGACGATAGATGGCAGCACATATCTCTCAAAGTAGCGTTAGTGTCAATTCTTACCACATGCGAAGGATATAAATGCTACAAGAAGTAAAGGTTTGCTGAGAAGTAAATTTTATCTAAGCATGCTACCAATTCTTGATATGCCCAGACCCGTAGCTAGACACTCGTTACGGGGGATGGGGCTCAGAAAAGCACAGGGGGTCTTAAAGTTCTTTAATATTTTAATGTATTTTATTAATATATTTAATAACACTAAATATATAAGTAGACTAATATATTTAAAATTAATAAATAAATTTCTTAAAATAAATTTTGCATTAAAAACTTATAAATTTTAGTATACCTCTCTATAATTTTCCCTATCTCTCCTCCCAAACCTCTGTAAAAAACATTACATTCACAGGATAATATAGATATAGAAGAATAGATATAGAAAGCTATTTTGAATACATTTTTAACGTTAAAGAACAATTTCCATTGTCATGTACAATTTCGTACAAAACAAAAATTTTTAAATAAATTCGACAACATTTGATTTTTGACAAAATATATTTTTCGTGGGGGTGGGGGGCTCAGTCCCTATAGCCGCAACCTGGCTACGGCTCTGGATATGCAGCTAAAATACCCGTAGATGATCGGGGGAAGGCGACCTTTTGCGCCTAGGTTTATGCCAGGAGCAGACACAGATTTTTATTTTGTGGGGGTCAAGGACAGAATTTGCCATGGTCTTGGAATAACACCCTTCATTTATCATGAAAGTTGGAATTTTTTACAGTAAAAAAATATATTTTGGAGGTCATGACCCCTGTGACCTCCGCCTGCGTCCGCCCTTGGTTTACGCATGCACATACGCATGAAACCGTAATGCCAGTGTAGGTGTTTTTTAACTAAATATAGGCGGTTTTTAGCTCATCTAGCTAATAGTTAAAAATTTGGATAAGTTTAGAATAAGTCTACTGAATTCTGCATATTTTATCAAGGTAAACCAAAACCGAAACACTTTAAAATTATCTGCAACAAATATATAATAAAGAATAATGAAGCAAGCTTGAAACTTTTATCACTATGAATATATTCCAAAAAGGTCCTTCAAATGGCGAATACCGGCGCAGCATGACCATTGTAGTCTTTGAGCCGTAAAACCACAAAACAAACAAACAAATGGCGAATAGTGAGCTTTTGGACAAAAACAAAGTATTTGTTATTAATAAACGGTTAAAGCATCGATTCAAATTAATTTTTTTAATAAATAATTATTCATTATAAAAATGTAAAACATTTTTTTAATCTAATTGTTTGGAATCCAAATAAATTATAGTAATAGAAAAGCCTAGTCAATATTAGTTATATTTGGAGCATTTCTAGTTATAAATTTGAAAAAAGTTGGTAACACTGTCATTTTGAACACCGAGAAAACGACTCTGTTTGCATGTTGTAGATCGCCCAGTGTATACCAAAAGCTTTAACTTTATTTAAATTGTGCCCCGCTTCAAATAAATATCGTCTCTAATTATCAATGCCGTAATAAATATTTCAAGTTTATATTAAACATTAAAAAATCCAGAGTTATCGAACTTTTAAAAATTGCATTCTGGTAGCGCCATCTATTAACAAAATTAATAGATGGATAAAAAATCCGAATATGATAAAATATTTGAAATAAAATAAAAATAAATTAATGAAATATTTGAAATTGATAAATAGTTTATGATCACAAATTGTGTTAAAATATACTGATTTCTCTTTTTCTTGCAACATTCTGCACCATCTACTTTTACTCAAACACTAAGTTGATTGGAATTTTTTTTATTTATATAA
>QLNU02015360.1:226851481-226868032 GCA_006491805.2 Dysdera silvatica
TAGCTTGCCAAGGAAGTGTTGGGCAAGCTTGAAGACAATTCATAGCAACACGTGCCGTGTGCGGCCGGGCATTGTCTTGTTGAAACGTAAGTCCAGGGTGTCGCAAAAGGAACGGTAACACAACCGGTCGTAGAATGTCGTCTACGTACCGCTGTGCTGTAAGTGTGCCAGAAATGACCACCAAAGGGGTCCGGCTATCAAAGGAGATGGCACCCCAGACCATAACGCCCTGTTGTGGGCATGTGTGGCGTGCGATAGTAAGGGCAGGATCCCCACGCTGCCCTGGACGTCTCCAGACACGTCTGCGGTTGTCGTCAGGACACAGTTGGAAACGGGACTCGTCACTAAAGACTATACGTCCCCAGTCAGCGCAGTTCCAAGTTGATCGAGCCCGGCACCACTGTAATCGGACTTGACGGTGTAAAGGCGTGAGAGGTAAGCGGCGTAACGGTCAGCGCGAGCGTAAATTCCGCTCTCTCAGTCATCTGCAGAGGGTCATGTTGGACACATGTGTGCGGGCCACACGTTGGATAGTTGATAATGACAAATCCGGTGCTGTGACAGCTGCTCTGACAATCGCTCTGTCTTCCCGTTCTGTTGTGGCCCTAGGTCGACCGCTGCCGTCCCGACGCTGACATCTGCCGTTGTTGACCCACTCTTGCCAGCACCGTCCAATCGCCGCATCGCTTCGACCCACATGTCCAGCGATTCTTCGATTCGTCCAACCAGCCTCTTTCAAACTCTGACATATGCTCGTAATGAGCACGAATCTTTCGGCGAGGCATTGTTACAGTCGACGTAAGATATCCGCAGTCAAAATGCAACAGAAATTTTGACCACATATTGAGAATCGCTCCTTATATACACCTGCTGAATGCGCAGTTCCGATGCGCTGGAGTTCCCGCTATTCATTCATTGGACACCAAATTTTAATCATTTGCATGTTCGGTCAAAATGTCTTTGCATACGAAATTTCATTACAATCGGACAACTCTTTCTTGGTGAGTGGATTTTTTTGTTATAGAGTGTACTCTGGGAAAGTATACAAGTGCCGCTAAAAACTTTTTCTTTTTGCTTGCACTGCATTTTTTTAGTAGCCCTATGCGGCCGCCCAACTCGTACCCCCCCAAGCACGGCCCTGAATTTATTTTATTCTAAAACAGTGCTGGGAAAAGTTTAAGGACAAGAGAAAAAACACCAAATGTAGAAAATCAGGACATAACTTTGTGCAAATAAGATTAAACTACCATGAGGTAGAACTGAATATTTTTTGATAGTATTTATTTTAATAATCTTAAAACTATTTTTAATATACCATTCAATGATTTGTGGATGCTATATAGCTTGGAAAAAATATAAGGGCAACCGGGATTTTTTACGTCATAACCTAAATTAGCCTATTTTATTTTGTTTTTGTCATATCATTAAGGGTTGCAAATCATTTTATGCAGTTGGTTTCACAGCAACTGTGCTCTTTAAAATGCCGAAAAGTAAAGAATTGGCAGCGATTGAGCGAGGCCAAATCCTTGATTTCAAAGCATGTTGAATGAGTGGACGCGAAATTTTGCGAAAAATCAATAGATCTAAGACTGTTGTATATAATTTCTTAAATGATCCACAAAACTACGGGAAAAAGAAACTCGCTGGTAGGACAGTTTCTGTCACTACACGTCAATAGAGAAGTATATTTAGGCAAGTCTGTCATAAAAAGCAGTCGTCATCCCAAATTAAAAGTAATTTGAGATTATCTTGTTCTAGCCAAACGGTACGAACGTGTTAATGAGGAATCCAAACATTCAGTACTCAAAAATGAAAACCCAACCACCTCATATGAAGAAACAGAAGTAGCATAGAATTGAATTCGCTAAAAAAAACATGTTGCTTTTGGAGATAAGTGGGAAAATTTTGTGTTTTCAAATGAAAAGAAGTTCAATTTGGATGGGCCGGAAGGATTCCATTATTGCTGGCATGACCTTCGACATGAAAAAGCCATATTTTCAAAGCGACAGTTTGGTGGTGGCTTTGTGATGGTGTGGGGTGGATTTGCTTCTGAAAGTGTTACTCCAATTGCTTTTTTCTTGGCTAAGAACAAATTCATATGTTTATCAGGATATACTGGCCCAAAATTTATTACCTGTGGCACCGCTGATCACCTCTGGAGACTATATTTTCTAAAAAGATAATGCTTCAATCCATGTAGCTTCTTCAACAAAATCATGGTTTGAGGCAAATGACGTAAAATTGCTTGAGTGGCCAGTCAGGCGCCAAGATTTAAACTCCCATGGAAAACCTGTGGGGTATATTGGTTCATGAAGTATACCAAAATGAGCAATAATATGGTAGGCAAGACGAGTTAATTAGAGCCATCAATTTTGCTTGGTGGAAAATCCCAAATACTGTATTAAATGAACTTTGTGGTTCCATAACTTCACGAATGATTCAAATCATAGAGAAACGGGGCAATTTTCTAACGTTTTAATATAATTTTGGCCAAAATCCTGGCTGTCCTTATACTTTTTGCCAGGCCATATTAACTACAATTTATGTATACAACGATACGTTCGTTATCTTTTTTGTTATTCAGGATTAAAATTGTGCACTTTAAGTTCTTGTTGTATATGCTATTTTATTTACTAATTCGCACATAAGAGAGTTTGCACATTAGACGTATCTCTTGATTTTTGTGTCCTCAAACTTTCTTCCAGCACTGTACTCACGAAATGATAAGGAAAGGATAAGCAGATTATCAACTGGAACCTATGACCACTAAATGAAAGATCTGATGTAAATAGAGCACAAAATTTTAGTTACGCAAAAATATAAGCCTTAGGGTGGCGTAGTGGTAATGCATTCATCTGCTGTGCCATTCATCCAGGTTCTATTTTCAATGATATCGTAGAATACCTGAAGTTTTTCTACCCACCTTAGCCCTAGGTTTGATTTCTTTTGCAGCATAGGTTTAAATTCCTCGGAAACCTGCAGGGACCAGCATAGCATGACCGGTAAAAGTGCATAGTCCGTCACAATGTTATTATATATAATTACTGAATTTTTAAGAGAAAAATTATCGTTGTAGAGGGATTTATCGTTATATCGGATATCGTTGTTGGGAGGTTTTACTGTATTTACTTTTTACAAAATACACACCTGAAAACAAATTACTCTTACCTGAATCAGAGAACGGTTAGTGATGGGAGAACCCACAGCCCTCGCTGTCCATTTGGATGGACTTCGAGTTATACCTGAATAGTTGAAACGTTGAATCAATATGTACCTGTACATCTTAACATCGCTCTAGGACACACCCTCATAGATCAGGTTGAAAGCAACCAATCAGAGCATGGAATATTCCTCTCCTTAAACGTAATCCAAAACACAGTGTACAGAAACGCAAAACTGGTACAAATAGTGTTGCAAGCATACAAGAGACGCCTAAGTATGATATCAGAGAGAGCATGACATCACAAGCCCAACTACTGCAATTTCAGGAGGAGAGAGAACGTGTGTAATGAACTGTGCAGTCAAAGCGCATGATCTTTGCTGTCTTCGCGCCATAAAACCATAAACAAAACAAAAATTTAAGGTTCAGAAATTTGCGTAAGCTTCATTCTTAGACTTCGAAACGTAAATCGTAAACATCCTCAAAGAAATCGCCAGTAAGGAAAATAAAATGCATTTGTGTTATATCCGCTATTTAGAAGACGTAATGTTTCTGAATAATTGTGATTCGATAGCTTTGAATTTCACATCACAAGACTGTCCAATAAATCATGTGCGACGAATGGACGGTTTGGCACGATCTCCGAACCGTTTCAAATCATGCCGCGAATGTAAAAAGGCATTTGATTTTTCTTTAAATATAGGTAGCCTTATAGCCTTTAGTGTTTTAGCATTGGAAAATTTCAAAATGGAAATTTTGGTGTCAGATCAAAATGCTTTGATTACCATCTATTATATATATTATTAAACTATTCGTATTTCTGTTTATTTATATAAATAGATACGTTTACAGATAAATCATTTCCATATCGCAGATATGAAATTTACAACAGTAGTATGACTCACGTAAATAAATCGATGTGCTTACCTGTCGGGTAATGAATGTAGCATTGATGGTAGGAGAGCAGCACAGACGGTCCTGTAAAGGATGCAGTCACAAACACCCACTAAATTAACGAGTACATTGGTATCGAGGATAGATGCCAAATGCGAAGGCATACCTTGCCAAAAGTGCAGTACAAAATTTTGGACCTAAAATAAAATTGCAAAATGCAAATATTAGAATGTCAAATATACTCGTGTCCAAAATTAAGCTTACACTCGATGTTATTTCAGTGGGAGAGGTATATATTTTACTCTTTAACTCTCGATGGGCGTTATTTATAAAAAAAAATCGTTTTACAGGAAATTAAAGAGTTTTAAACACTTCAAAGAATCACAACAAATCAAATTTTTTCAGGCATTGTATAAAAGAAAATCCACGATTAAAATCGACGCAAACATTGAAAGTCAAAACTGAAAATTCGTAAAAACTGATTTAGAATAACAAATTTTCTCAGAATAGACATGTAAAATTATTAGAAAATTATTGTTGATGTTCATGTAAGCAAATTTGTTATCCTAAATCTGTTTTTTTTTTATAAATTTTTGTTTTCCACCTTCAATTTTTGTGCCATATTTGATGGTGGATTTTCCTTCATAGATACCTGAAAAAATTCAATTTGTTGTAATTCTGTTAAGTGTTTATAGTCCTTTAACTTTCTGCAAAATGATTTTTTTATAAATAAAGTACAACGAGAGTTAAAGAGCAAAATATGTACCTCTCCCATTGAAACAACATTGAGTGTAACCTTAATTTTGGACACGAGTTTAATTTGCAAGTTAAGAAAGCCCTCTAAATTTTACTTCTATCTTTTCGTTTCTAAATAGAAGGGAGAGCACTCTCTACAATTCTCACTAGATAGAACACAAAATTACTGAGTTCTGGTGAAAAGCACTGACAGGAAACGAGAATAACAACATGCTACATTGATCGGCTGCGTTAATCTATGCTTTGTTATGAAAAAGCGAGGAAGTATCAATTGTGGTAACATTTATTGCATTTTTGAAGTTTTTCAAGCTTACGCTTTCACTATTTTGTGGGATGCGGAAGCGCGCTGTATTATGGGTACTGAAAACAATCATAATACCTCGTCAAAACTGGCTCTGATCACAGTATCTAACAGTCTTTGGCAATGTGTTCGATACATCATCAAAAATGTTGTCATCTGAAAAAAAAGCAAACTTTTAATCCATGTGATAATTATCCATAGGTATTTAATATTAATAGCATAACAATAATTATTATTAAGTATATCGTATAAATAGGTTCTCTAGAATTGTATTTTCTCCAATTCCCAATTCATAATTTTGTTCACTAGAATTTACTGTTTTTTTGAACGTTTAACTATTTCGACTTTTTGTTCTTATCTTTCCTCGTCCGTTATAACTGGAGAATTTCTAGTTACACACTTGTTCTCATAATGCAAAAATGATTTATTGAATAATTATAATTATTAACTAAGTGAAATTATTAATTAATTAACATTATTAATTAATTGAAATTATTAATTGGTTAAACTTATTAATTGATTGGAATTGTTAATTGAAATTGTTAATTAATTGGAAATTATTAATTAATTGAAATTATTAATTGGTTAAACTTATTAATTGATTGGAATTGTTAATTGAAATTGTTAATTAATTCGAAATTGTTAATTAATTGAAATTATTAATTAATTAAAATTGTTAATTAATTCAAATTGTTAATTAATTAAAATTGTTAATTAATTGAAATTATTAATTAATTACGTTTATTCATTATATTTATTTATTAGCTATAATTATTAATAATTAATGCTATAGGAAATTGCGTAAAAACTTACTTTTTCGATGTCGGCTGACGGTGGCAAATTTAAATCCTTAATGGACGGAAATTCTGGCAAAATAGCGCCGGTTTTCATTCTAGGAGCGAACATGGAAACCTAAAAGACAAAGTATTTAGTTTTAGTTCTTTGTTTTACGGCGCAAGGACTGCAAGGGTCATGCTGCGCCGGGACCTACAGTTTTCCGAGGAATCCGAACCTCTTAAGGCCTAGGGAACCAAACCCCGGACTACAGTGAACAGTCAGTCGGTAAGCGTTCTCTTTTGGAGTTGTTGGGAGTCGAACCCTGGATGACTGCACGATAGGCGAGCGCGCTACCACGGCAGGGCCATTTAATTCAGGGTGATATTATATACATATAATATTTGCCAGTGACTAGGTTAAAATAGTTTTGTTTATGAATATATTCTAAATTTTGGACCGGCCCTGCGGTGGCGCAGTGTGGTAACGCGTTCTCCTAGTGCGCCGCTAATCCGGGTTCGACTCCCAGCAGTGCAAAAAGAACGCTTACTCAGAGATCTCATAAAGATCGCACTGCTCACTGTAGTCCGGGGTTTGGTTCCCTAGGCCTTAAGAGGTTCGGATTCCTCGGAAAACAGTAGGTCCCGGCGCAGCATGACCATTGTAGTCTTTGAGCCGTAAAACCACAAACAAAATTTTGGACCTCCGCATTAAAGCAGAAAATTGGGGGTGGGGGGGGTTAGATCCATATATTATTTTTAAATACTAATGTTTTTTTATTTGTGTTAGAGCGCTGTTTTTGATCCACAAGCGTATGGAAAGAAAGAAAAATACCACGCTCCAGGTTGGCCTCGAACCAGCAGTCTTCAGTTTCCTGTTAAGCCCTGCGGTGGAGCAGTGGGAACGCGTTAACCTAAGGTGGTGTCCCTAATCCGTGTTTTCGACGGTGCCAGAAAGAAAAACGCTTACCGATTAATTGCCCACTGTAGTCCGCGGTTTGGTTCCCTATGACTTAAGAGGTTAGGATTCCTCGGGAAAATGTAGGTCCACTACCTTGTGATGACATGATTGTGACGCATTTGCCAATCGTACCATAACCCGGGTTCGATTCCCAATGGTATCGTGGAACGTGTGCCATTTTTTATGTCCACCGTAGTCTGGGGCATGGTGCTCTTGATGGCCGAGGTTCCGATTCCTCAGAAAATTATAGGTCCCGGCTCACCATGACCTTTGCTGTCCTTGCTCCGTAAAAATAGGTTCTTGTCTTCAGTGTCCCAGTTGACAAAAGAAGGAGGGAATCTGGAGGCCGCTGAATACAGTGTAACATAGAGCATGGTCTTCTTTCTCTCCTTCCCGAAGTCTTATGTGTCAGAGCAATCTACTGTGAACTAGAAAACTCAAGTGCCCAGAATTTAATCGCATGAACCCATTATACTGAACTAAAAGAAAAGAGAATGTTTTCTAATTTAGAAAATGCAAACGAAATATTTTCTTCTAAATAAGACACTTCTTACAAGACGGTATTCCTGATGAAGGACTGCTGCTGATGCGTCCGAAAGCTTGAGTGATCTTTTTCATTGCTATTTTACCAGTGTTTAACCTTTTGCATGTGAAAAACACTTCATATTCAAAATGTCTTTCGGTGTTACAGACACGTGTCCCAAAGCGTTAATACATCGCAAATTTTATTTTTATATCAATATTCTTCTTATTGTACACAATGTAACGCCATGTAGTATATCTTGCTGAGAAATTACTATAATGTAAACTTCAGGCTTTTTCAAAGTGGAGATTCGCAAAGGAATTAATGGAACCAGATTTTCAATTTCCGCGTTCTATGGCCCGAACTGAAGCTCTTGGCCCACACATTACGATTATACGTTATTGTACTTCTCAGGGACCGCAGAATTACCTCTGCTGTCCCTGAGATGGGCAATAAAATCCAATATTGTCTGTTTTATATATATATATATATGCAACAATAAATTTTCAAATATGTCTGCTGCC
The DNA here is from genome assembly GCA_006491805.2 of Dysdera silvatica. Classification (NCBI taxonomy): domain Eukaryota; kingdom Metazoa; phylum Arthropoda; class Arachnida; order Araneae; family Dysderidae; genus Dysdera; species Dysdera silvatica. The sequence continues at coordinate 226,859,374 of QLNU02015360.1, forward strand.
TGCCTGTCTGTCTTGTCTTTTTTTTTTTTAGCTGAAATTTAAAAATTTTTAACTTCAACCTCTTAAAAGAACCTTAAAAATATTGATAGAGCAAAACACTTACCTGTTTCGCAACTTCTTTTCGAGCTTCGTAGCTAAAGAACAATAGAAATGACAGTATAAGGATATATTGTATATTTCAAGCGTCGAGTGAAGAAATGACACTAGCAAAAATTTTGTAATATTGAGAATCAGATTTGTAAAAAATGACAAAACTTCGTTAATTTTCTTTTTTTCTAGAAACACCGACAAGGAGAACCTTGTTAAAGATCTCCATGAGCTATACACTGTGGATCACTGCAACGCTTAGAGTTCTTTCCATTCAAACTATAGTCAGGAACACTACGAAAAATTGTAATTTTTGTTAGTTGGGCCATTTTTGCACGCAATGCCGAATTCGGGAATTTATTTTTATCCACATGCCCATAAGTCCGTAGTGTTAGATCTCAAACATTTCCTTTATTATAAATGATTGCTATCGTAATGTCTTAACGTGTTAGTTGGAGTTTATTTTACGTTAATTCTTTAGCAAATTAAAGCTTCGAAGTCTTTTGTAAAAAAAGGACTTATTTGCAGTCGTAATAAAACAATACGAAATTCTATATGTATATATGTATGTATGTATGTATGTATGTATGTAGAAGCTGCGAATATCAACAAAAAAGAAGAAATTTCCTTCCAGTCAAAGGGCAGTTTTTCCTCGAACAAATTTTTAGAGACAAAACTAGGGGATTGTCATTTAATTCAAGATACGCCTGAAGTGATTATATCTACAGCATCTTTACCCACACATGTGGGAGCTCAGAAAACTACAGGTAGGGCTTAAAATTCGTTAATGTTTTTTTTATGTATTTTATTAATATTTAATAATACTAAATATCTAAATAAACTAATATATTTAACATTAATGAATAAATTTCTTAACTCAAATTTTGCACTAATACTAATTTTAAATTTAAATATTTTCAATTTTCAATTTAATGATATAATATAATATAATATTTTAATTCTTAAATTTTGAATTAAATATTAAATTTTAAATTTTAATAAAAACTAATTTTGCTTGTATACTAAAATTTATAATTATCTCCTATCCTTATTATAGGGTAGATGAAGACTCAAACCTCTGTAAAAAACATTATGTACACAAAATCTGCCGTAGAAATCTATTTTGAATATATTTTTAATGTCAAAGAACAATTTCCATTTTCATGTACAATTTTATTCAAAACAAAAAATTTAAAAGAAAATTATAAAATAATTGATTTTGAAAAAAAATAGTTTTTCGTGGGGGGCGAAGCCCCTCTAGCTCCAGATTGGCTACGATACTGAAGGTCACTTAAAGCCGTTTATCCCGTTTCGTCGTTTAATTTTGGGATGTCAGACAAAAACAAATGAAGTTTTATCAAGGTTAATGTTTCCTGACGACGATTTTTTGATGATGGCAGATGCATAGGCGTACATAGAAAGTTTATAAGAGGGCGATTACATTGCTTATAATAGGGGTTACAGAGTTAAAACTCCATATATTCATATGTGTATATATAAAATTTCATCGCAATAGGGGATTGCAACCCCCATCATTCCCCTCTGCGTACGCCAGCCATCAGATTTCCCTCTTTGAGTAAATTAGCCTGACATTTATTTACAGTATTAGATAAAAGTAGCTCAATTAAAAACTGCTTTCCATACGTAAAATTTAAAGCGCTAGTGTCTTCATAAATAAAAATATCCTTTACAAAAAACATTAAAAGTGTCCTTTAAAAAAAATCCAGAATTTCATAAGGGCAAAAAAATTTAGAATTTTATAAAAGCAAAAAAATCAGTACTGCGATTAAGAGAAATGTTTTCCACTTTTTTGCCTGCATTTTGCCACTCGATAACTCTCCTCCATTGAGGAAAAAAAAAATGTCTGATGCTGTTTTAAAAAATAAACGAAATTTTCAGTTATACTAACGATCTCTGACGCTGTCACAGTATCGTACACGATCGCTTTACATTTCATCATACTATTTTCCACCGCGAGATTTCACGATGGGTCCTTTTCGCTCGAGCGATCGTCATTCCGGAGGGCCGTTCGTTTCTTAAGCCCAGAGAAGCGTAGTTAATTTCCCGGAATTCATTGGCTCCTGATGCGTTCCTCCTCCTTTCCGGGAGCGCCTAGCAACGCCTCCCGCCTGAAAAGGACACCGAGAGGAAACCCCTCAGTCAGGCTTTTTTTTTCTCTTTTTTTTTTTTGAAAAATGGTAGTTTTTGCAACGTTTTACATCATCGAATTCTGTTCGATCGAGCATTTGCGATAGTCTTAAAAAAATTCCCTCTCTTTCTTTTATTTTTTTGGAAGAAAAAAAATCGAATATTTCTAAAGATCAGTTCTGCCAGAATACTTCCAATCAAACCTACTTGCATGAAATTCAGGATGAATGCAATAATCCCGAGACATCTTAAATCATTGGAGCTTCCTAAAGTTCAATTTACAATTATGTCTGACAATATGAAAGCAATGCACTTTATTGAAAGGAAGCAAATATACGTTGTTTATTATTTATTTAATGGGATAACTGATGCCATAATCAGTGTTGAATCCAGAGGGTTTAAGCCCGGGGGGGAGGGTTAAGTTTCGGGGGACAAAAGTTCGACGTATATATGTATGTGTGTGCGTGTGGGATAGTGTCTCTCTCAATTTTTTGGGGCAGTAACGGTTTTAAACAAAAAAATTTGGTGGGCACAAATTCCTGCCCATGTACACGGGCATCGTGGGCGGCACCCGTGTACATCATGATAAAATCCAGTTATATTTGGGGGGCCATGGCCTCCCCGACCCCAGCCTAGAACGGGCATTGGGATGGTTATCATGTATATTGGATAAAAAGATTTCAATTTTTTTATCCGAATAAAACCAATTTGATAGTAATATTTTGGCAATTAGTTTCAAAGAATCGCACCCATAATCATTTTAGTAGTGAATAGATCACGAATTAAATCTCACCAAAGTAAACCAAACAAGATAGGCGTTTTACAATAGCTTTATTCTTCTCCTCTGATTATTCTTTGCGTATGTATTTAGTGCCTCATTTGTCAACTCCTTCAACAACTCATTTGGACCTTCATGTAGGCTTGCAAAGTTCTTCTTCCATTCTGTTTTCCAATTTGCTCATCAATGAATTGATTGTGCTGAAGGAACTCTGGCAGTTGATACAAGAATACAACGTAGTTTCTTGCATAACATCTTCAGCTCAGTATATTCAACGTCAAAAAGGAATATATAATATTCTTGTTGAAATGGTCTTCTCATTTTGCTACATATTTAAGTGGGAGAAAGTCATTCCACAGAGGATCAAATTCAAATTTAGACAGAAGGAGATTGTTTTTGCGTCATCTTCTGTTAGTTGACAGAAAGATTCTGAGGGCAAAAAATTCGAAGCAATATTGATAATTGATATTGCTTTAGCATTAAACCAATCCTTAATTTGACTGATCATACTATCAATGAATTTTTTTGCCGTTTTATAACTTACAGTTGTCTCTTCGTTTCGAACAACTGGTTAGATTTTATGAGCTATTTGAAGCGTTGTTGTAAGTTATACAAATTGTACTTTCTGGGTTTTGTACGATAAAACCTGGAGGTAAATTTTTGCTATTGTCATAAGAAATGACGAACCTTTTTGTAAAACTTTGAGTTTGAACAAAAATTCATACATTGTAAATATTATTCGATTCTGCCGCTCTCTTTTGATTGTTTTTAGGAAAAGAGACCATTTGGAGCAACTGCCTGATGAACAACAACCTGATAATTGCCATCCCTTAACGTTATACAGTGGAGCAGTTAATAAGTGAACACGATAAGCAGTACAATAGTCCCTAACCTACCTGAACCTTACTGTTGAGATGAACAGTTCACAAGCATAAGTGCTTTTTAACAACCGGGGCCTCTTTGAAACTGAGATAAATCGATTGGGACAACAAATAGATGAATTGATTTACGATTCCTGAAAGTTTAAATAAAGGACTTCGGCCATTAACCGCGTTTTAATAAACCCAAAATTCAAGAGGATTCTATGAAGCGGCCAGCCTTCTGCACAGACTTTTTAAGCAAGTTTTTAGACATTATTGATCTTTTCTTTTTCAGCCTCGCAAATAATGTGCATATAAATTACGTGAATACGAATGTATATGTGAAATATTGTGAAATGTAGTCACCAACAGAAAATTATTCTCAGTCATCGTTTACATTTTGGGCTAACCCTTTATCATATTTTTAATTAGTGACTAATGTCCACTACTATTTACCTTAATTAAATTCTTTATTTTTATTCATCTAATAGTCTTCATTTTATTTTTTTTAATCCAATCAATTATTCTATTTTTTATTTATCTATTCTTTCGTCTATGGTTCGAGATTAGAAACCCTTTTCCTCCCTCCTTTCATTTATTCTACAGAAAATTATTCTCAGTCATCGTTTACATTTTGGGCTAACCCTTTATCATATTTTTAATTAGTGACTAATTTCAATTATTATTTCCTTTAATTAAATTTTTTACTTTTATTTATCTAATAATCTTTATTTTACTTTTTTTAATCTAATCAATTATTCTAGTATTTTGCTTATCTATCCGTTCGTCCATGGTTCAAGATTTAGAAACCCTTTTCCTCCTTTCATTTATTCTACTTTTGGGTGGTCAAGGCGAAATCACCATTCATCATCTGGTCTTGCCAGCCAAGTTCACAATAACGAAGCTCCTAGAAGAAGACCATCCGAGAATGCATACCTCAAGCATCTGTGTGGTCTTTGTCTACATGAGACATACCGACGTACTGCCTGACTATTGAAACCGATCCAAAAATGTGCTTCGACGCCAGGTATCTGGAAATGACACTGTGGCGAGAGGCAGTCTCAATTGTCCAAGTATACTCCAAGCCGTCCTAAGATGTTGCCGGTCATCTATCCCAAGGGATCTTGTATCTAGCTGCCGAAAATTCTAGAATGATCACTAAAACCTTGCTGACTTGGCGCTACTGTACGTCCTGCAGCGACCCTGGTGTCAAATCTGCAAGTTGTGCTATCACATGAGGCAGTGGGTCCATCGCATCGGCTTGGCGGGACCCGGGCGCTATTTGGCTACTGAAAAGTCTTTTTACTAGATAGCCTTGTCACCAAACGTCGTGACACTCTTACTCTGGTTCTGGACCAGCAAACATGTTTTTTTGTTTCTGCCCTCAACTTAACCATGTAGTTCTTTCTGGGGAAAAGTCCAGAGGCCTTGGGCCCCATTTTGATTCATCGGCCACCTTACCGTATAATACATATCCATTCTTTCTTTTCTGTTTATTTAACTTTAAATTAACTGCTCCCTTGTGCCCTAGTTAATTTTGGTAGAAAATTTATTTTATTTTAATTAATTGGCTCAGATGAACAACTGTTCGTAGTCAGATCCGAAATTAGGTAGTTTCATTTTCGTTCAGAGTAGAAAATCTCTGTTTAAATGGAATTAATAGTATGAGTCGTTGGTCAAATTCTTATTATTGTCGAATGCGGAAAGAATTCTAATATGTAAATGATTGGTTGGGGAATCTGAGTTTGAAACTATCTACACAGCTTCCGTAGTTCTCTTCCGTCCCGGGTGAAGCGGCCTTTCGCTTCCTCGTGGCCGTACTAAGGCATACGACCGTACTAAGATACGGCCGTTAACCAGACAGCTCTTTTCACACTCCAGACTTTCTACTGTACCCACTTTTGCCGGTGAAAAATGGCTAGTTTCTGCTGCTACTCCAGTTCCACTCAATAGCTCAGGCAAAACATTAATCCAATCGGCAGAAGATGTGCCTTTTGAACTTGCGTTTTACTTCCGGAGATAAATTGGAGGCTATTAAGCTATAGTTTTCGGCCAGATTCAGCTAATTTTATGTGACCAAGGCTTAAATTCAACCACAATACTTAGCTCCAAGAAATGCTGACACATCGTGAAATAATCAGCGAAGAATTCCAAGCTCGCTATTGATTTAGCATTACTCTTTTCGAACTAGGTTGCCATGGTCTCATAGAAATAACACATTTGTTTTCGGTTTTTACCCGAAATTCCGACTAAATGACGAAAGAATATCTTCCAAATATTTGCCTCGCCACGATTCCTGAATATTATTCCAAAGATTACCCGGATGTTAATTCAGATCACGCATCTAGGCGCGATTCTTGTTGACAATTTGTTATTGTAATTATGTGTGATGGACCTTCAAATTAATTGAAGGACATACATAAATCATTCATGCCTTTAATCATGTAAACTTCTGCTCATGCCTATGCATAGATGCAAGTACCCCCAAATAGTAATATTTTAAGAGCATACAGCCACATGCTTGGAAAGATGTTCTTATTGACATATTTATAATAGAATGCAATGTAGTTTTAAATTGAATTTTTTTTAAATCACTGTTGCACTGCAAATCAATAAAACTACTCCTAATGCCCATATACGCTAGAAAACTGAAGTAAAACACGATTGAGGGAAGACCGCGTATTACTTTAGTTCTTTAACGTTTTAAGATATTTATTACGAAATGTGAAAATGTGAACAGAATAAAATACACAGCTTTAAGGCTCAAAGGAATCAAGGGACGTTATTTTTGTGTGAAACAATTTGTATTTTTTCATGAGCCGGCGGACCGTATAAAATATGTCGGCGGGCCGCCGGTTGAAGACCTCTGACTTAAATGAAGTTTTGGATATTTGAATATAGATATAGTATAATAATATGTAATGACACACACAATACTATAATTTTAGTAAATTCAACACTGTAATTAAAACTTAAAAAAAAAACTTAATTAACAATTGGTTCAGATGCTTGGCAAATGATTTTGACAACTGGTAATCAATAATTAACTTTGGTAATTATTAATTATGGTAACAATCGTTTCATTTTTCAACATATAATTGTTAGCATTTTTCATTATGTCATCTGCAGTGGTGTGGGATGGGGGGAGGCTCAGGGTCTCAAGTCCCCCATTGTATAACAAGGTTCATTGTTCTTCTTAACCCTGAATCATTTGACCTTTTTCAAAACTGCTAGACACCCAAAATCTTTTAATTGTTGCGCCCCCTGGTGGTCTGGGATGAGAGCGAGAGTTTTACGCGACCTTTAAAACAATGCATTTGGAAATGTCCGACTTCTCCTCGCTAATTCAATCTCTGAGCTCAAAAAGAAGGCGAACTTAACACGCGCATTATCCAAACGATGTTGATAGTAAATAAATAAATAAAAATTGGTTGGCTGCTGAATATTGTGAAAGAGATACTTTTCAAATTAACGAATTGCATTACGCTAATAATTGTATTGTTATGACTGAAATCAACGGTTGTCCACTCGCAGTCTGCGTACTGTTAAGTGGCACATGAATGAACGTGCCACTTAACAGTACACAGACTGCGGGTGGCACGTGAAAACCTAAAAATACTTTAGAAAACACTACTATGTGGTACCTAGTTGGACGAAAGATAGCTTAAGTGGCACACCGATGGTACAAGAGCTTAAAGGTGGCACCGATGGTACAAGAGCTTAAAGGTGGCACATGGCGAAAAATGATTAGCCTCCACTGGCATACATTCACATATCAAGAACAAATAAAATTTGATTTTCGGGAAATCCCTCTAGAATAAGGAAGATTATTTTTAAGCCATAAGAAAAAGAAGCAAAATCCTGCTCTGGCTCAGAAGTAGAAATGGTAAACCTAACACGTTTCAAAGGAAAATGAAAAGCTTAATATACGTATAAAGTGGAATAAAAAGTATATATTCTACGTAATTAATTATGAAATTTAATATAAGCGGTGAGTAAATATCACTTATTTTAATCCGAATGTAAAAAATTTAAATATTAATTCAGTTAATTCTAAAACGTGGATAGATTGTATGTTTTCTTACATCTTCATACAATTTAAAAACAAAACACAACAATTCCAATAATTACTGAAATAATGTGATTATAGTTATTGCTCGTGTTTTAATATCCATGATGAGGTATATTTTTTCACGTGAAGTTGGCTATAAGCGCAAAGTGAAAGGGGCAAATTACCAAGGCTTCAAAATTGAAGGAAATAAACTGGTCGCATCAGTGAAAGCGATTAATGAAAGTGACTTGGTCAGTAGTCCTGTCGACAGCAGATTCAGAATCAAACACGTTAATTAAGAACTAAAAGTAATTAAGATAACCTCAAACACTTATAGGCGAAAGGATGTAAAACAATTAAGTACTTGCGACACCATCAAAAACCAAATGAACAAAATAGACTCAAAACTGGAGAACTTACACTATCTAAAAGCTTCCAGACAAAAGATAAATATATTTTGTAAATAATAAAAGTTCAATACCTTTGGGCTATTCATCTGAATGAAGTGCTCACGAACAAGAAATCAAATAATAATTTGACACTAAAGGAGAATAATACTCAGAAATACAAAAGGAAAGATGGTTATTATAATACAATAAACAAATAATGAGAAGGTAAATTAATAAAAAGTAACACAGGGTATCGAAAAAGTATCATCGTGTAAAAGTATGTGAGAGCATAGACATTGATTTCGATATTCCTATAGAAATATTAAAATCAGACGTATTTTAATAT
>QLNU02015360.1:226868132-226879149 GCA_006491805.2 Dysdera silvatica
TGAATTAAATCTGTGGGGCCCGAAAAAGTGTATATACGTATCATAGTCTTGCTACCTCCGTTCTAGAGTTTAATGCACTGAGAATGCTCATAAGATGGTATCAGACAAGGCCGCCATCGTAACGTAAATTCCTAAAAACAACGTTCGCGTAAACTCTGACCTTTATCCAAGGTATGAACGTGAACCCTATGAATAATAAGTTTAATTATTTTATAATAGGGGTGATGAACCCAGACCGTTATTTTCATTCGAGAATCGAACCCAGGACCTTTAGATAACACTACCCTGACTACGATAACAAGCCGGTTTCGAGAAAAACAGTTTGTTTCCATTAAATTAAGCACCCTAGGAGAGTGAGAGGCCGTTAAAATCACATTTAAAATTCAAATTTCGTTAAAAAAAATCTCTTTTTACGTATAAAATGTTGTTAAAATGATAACTGTAATACGAACTATGAAAAATTACGTTAAAAATAAATATTTCCAATCACATATGTCTATTTTGGATTAATATTCAGTTTGCGAGACATATTTCGTACACCCTACCTTTCCGAAACTCGCCGCGTTGACAGGCTGCATTGAATTTTTGGCGCAAAAATCCACATAATGCATATACAGGGTGCTTCTTGGAATGCAGACTCCATCGGCAACTTCATAATTCTCATTCAGCCTATGAAAAAAGCATTTTGACGTTTAATTTTTAAAGTATTAATCATAGATAGTTGCGTAGTTAAGACAGGTATACCATCAGAACTAAAGCATGTGGCATATTGTTATGATTGTCGTTAATTAGGGGTTCTCTATCATTATTTAAAATAAGGATGTGGTATATTTAACGGATAATTTTATTTACCAGAGTCGTTTCTACCATTAGGCTAGAGTAGGAGACCGCCTAGGGCGGAAAAATGGCGTAAAAAATTAATTTTAAATCAAACAAAGAAAAAATTGAGCAAATGAGGAGAAAAAATGAAAAAGAGGAAAAATTAAAACATATAATTGTTTTCAAAAGCATACGAAACAATTACTTAAAAAGTCTTTACTTTGACGAATGTAAAAATGTTTGATGTGTTTCATTGTTTAATTTTGCACATAAGTTCTTTTATATCTAATACATTTAAGCCTTCTAGCTCTGATAATACAACGTTGTGTTTTAAAATATTACTCCCTTAATATTTCATTTAATATAGCAATTGTTTTACTATTCACAATAACCTAATGTTAGAAAATAACTAATGTAAGTCTAAAATATAAATATAATTAACGGGTTTAATGATTAAAAGTATAATAGAACATTTACATTGTTGTACCGCTGGATGTTGGTGGTGGTAGAGAGGGAGATCTAGTCGAAAGAGTAATGGTAGTAAAAGGGTAACCTCCTAAAAAAAGGGTAAACACCTAGAAACGGCTCTGACCGTAATGTTAAACAATTACAAACTCTGAAAAAATGAATAATTTACATGCGCACTGGATAATAAAATCAGCCACTTAATGTAATTCAAGCCCTAGGAACAGGTTCAAATCAATGCACTGTCATTTTAAAATCCCCTGTTAATGAAATTAAGACTGATACCTATAAAAATCAAAAAAGTTATGTGACGATGTCCATTAACACAGAAACCAGGCAAAGAATGGAGATCAAAACTATATCATTCATTTCTTGGCTCGTTCTTTTATGACCATTCAGTCAAGCATTCCATTGTAAACGACCCAAAACCTGGAGGGGAGACTCTATGAAGTTTCCTTTTTTTATATCTTGGTTGAATGTTCATGGCGCCAGGATCATTCTGTGCCAAACGAGGTGAAGCGCTACGTACAGGGATTTATACACACACCCCTCTAACACCCCCAACACCCCTCCAGATTTTTTGATACACCTCCTTAATGAAATCTAAACATACAATGTGTTTAATGAAAATAAATTAATGAAATCTAAACATACAATGTGTTTAATGAAAGTAACTTAATGAAATCTAAACATACAATATGTTTAATGAAAATAACTTGATAAAATCTAAACATACAATGTGTTTAATGAAAGTAACTTAATGAAATCTAAACATACAATGTGTTTAATGAAAATAACAATGAAATCTAATCCCCAGTTTATGAATCCTGGAAAAACCCTGACTACGTACGGTATTGTTCGTATCTTTCGGTCTTTTGTCCATCCGTTTAGTGACAGTAGGGCGAAACGACGAAGATCGTCATGAAAAAGATGGAGGAAAGTGACACCGAAAATTCCATAACAAACAGTTATTTCGACACTGGCGTAAGGTTTAAAAACACGACGTTTCGGGAGCCAACTGCTCTCATTGTTTGTTGGCTGCCGAAACGTCGTGTTTTTTAAACCTTACGCCAGTGTCGAAATAACTGTTTGTTATGGAATCTCCTGGTGAAACTCTGTATTGTTTCAACAGAAAATTTAAACAGTCAATTTGACTCTGTTGCGAACATCACTGTAAGATTAATTAATAACTCTGTTAAATAAACCGCAATAGAACAATGTTTTAAGAAAGCTTAATTACTGTGTGTATTTTTTGCTGTTGTGATTAATGGGAGAATTTATAAATCAGTCTATAGTCCAATGACTTTCACAATTAGTTAAAAGAATGATTATACAACACATCTGAAAATTAAGCACAATCATTTTGATTTTAATTATGGTGTATTCTCTTTATTCGTGATAAATTAATAATAAATAATTATTAGTTTTATTTATATTAATTAGTTAATAATAATCAAGTTATTACTTGTAGTGATTGTAATGTATATTTGATTTTATAAGACGTCTAATCTATTCTGAGTCGTCCATTATTAAAGTCATCCACTTAAAGCAATCACATTTATTGAAACAGAAGTGATTTTCACATACAAAAGGTTAAACACTGGTAAAATAGCAATGAAAAAGATCACCCAAGCTTTCGGACGTGTCAGCAGCAGTCTTTCGTTAGGAGTAATAAAGAAATGATTTTATTGAGCTGCGGATACTGGTTATATGTTTTATATTAACTTTACAACTTTAAGTACCTTTAACCATTTTAAAGTTGCATTTCAAATTTAAGAATATTAGGCGTACGCTTATTCCATGATCTGTACTGAAATCATATATCATTTATACAAGTAGAATATGTGTTTATGTTAATCTAATAATTGGCATGTAATTAAAGTAAGCCCATGTATTACTTTTTTTTTGATCATGTATACATTCATATACGCCTTTTTAAATAAAAAGTACCTAAATAAATAAAAATCGGATGCAATATTTATATGTTTTCGGTTTATGTTCTTATGTTTAACATTCATCCATTTCTATTGAATGTTCCATTTATTGATCGGTATAAATTTTCTTATTGTAATCATTAATCGGACGTTGTGACCAAAAAATTAATTTCTTTGTTTGATTAGACATGTGTATTAATTTAGATCACATTGGATGGCATAATACCCTACACTGCTCGTAGTATTTCAAGCTAAAAAGGAAGAGAAACGAAGGCAACACTCATATAAAAAGGCAGTTTTAAAAACCTGTTATATAGGTGTCTAGGACTTCATCATTTTAATAGTATTTTACGTTCGATTTTCAATTCTTAATGATAACTTGTACTTCCCCCTTCTTTTCTTCTTTTTCTCTTTTCTTTCCTTTTTTTTATTAAATATATCCAAAATAAGGAGAAAAGCCCATCGCTGTGAAACGACATTCCTTAGATTTTTCTCAGATTCTCCGTTTTCGCAAATGTATCGATCGAACAGTCTGGTGTCTGAATAAGCGGTGGAAAACAACCCCTCAGTAATTGAGCGAAATGAAAATGCTTCGAAGAAGAAAGCGGAGAAATTAATTTGCGTTTGGCTACCAGAGTTTCAAATTCTTCGTGTGGCAAATCTTATTAAAGGTGTCTTCATCCTCCTCTTCTCCAATCCTCTGAGAGCTCGATGTTTCTACTGCAACTGCTCATTGGATGTTGCAATCGTTTTCTGATTCGTCACCTTAAAGACTCTCTTTAAGGTATGCGTATATACATATACAGTAAGTGGCCAAAATATTAGAGACACCATAATACTATCGAGTTTTTCCACCTTTAGTTTTGACTGCAGCCGATATTCTTCTGAACATGGACTTAACACGTTGTTGATATCGTTGCGGGGGAAATATCCATGGTGTGTCTTAACTCATTCACATTGGATAATGGCGTTTCTAAGCTTCGAACATATCTTTCCACTTCGTCCCACAAATGTTGAATGGGATCGAGATCGGGTGACTACTCTGGCCACTAAAGCAATCGAAACTCAGAATCATGCTCCTCAAACTAACTTGAGACCAATTGAGCACGGTGACAGGGTGCATTATCTTACTGATCATCTGCATCAGGGAACGCCATAGTTACGAACTGGAGAACTTGTTCAGTAACCATGTTAAGATAGACGCTGGTGTTTAAAGGTGTTTAAAGTAGCATTAAGGGACAAAGTGTCAGACCATTATTCAACTCGCTTGAAGGGTTGTCAATAGGCAGGACGAGTTCATGGATTCGTGCTGCTTGCGCCATATTCTTTCTGATGCTGCAGTCAATGTGGCAGATAAAAAATCGGGACTCGTCTGACCAAGCAACCTCTTCCCACTCGGTAAGTGCCCACTTTCGATGCTCCTGGACCCACAGCATGTGCGCTTTCCTGGTTTCCACTGAGAGCAAAGGCACCCCTGATGGTCTCCTGCTGTGAAAACCAATCCTTAGCAAGATCCGTCGTGTTGTGCGTTCGGATATACTTCGTTATGTGTCTGCATTGTACTGCAATTTGTCGTATTGTTGCCCTTTGTAGTTGTTTATGATTCGTGTTAGTCACCCGGTACCTTTTTCATACAGAAGCATCCGACTACAGATCTTTTTATTGTTTGAAGTTTTTTGCCTAAACCGGCGTTCTCCAAACATCAGAGATTCCGTTACACGTGAAAAGCCGAGAATATTGGCAGTTTCAGAATTGCCTGAACCACTTCTTCTTCTTGCCCATATGATCATGCCTCGTTCAAAGTCGCTTAAATCTTTCGTCTTACCCATGGTCAGGCTAATTCTCATGGTAACTAGTTTTCGTGGTGCTGAGCGTACCTTTTATATGAAACTCATTGTTATTTCATCACCCTACGTCATTAATGGACTCGTTGAAGTTAGAGTGGAGGGTATCTTTAATATTTTGGCCATTCTGTCTCTCTGTTCTTTGGATAATTAATTTCCCCACAGAAAAGGCTTATAAATTTGTTACAATATTGACAATGAGTATGTATAAGTCAAGTTATGCGTATAGAATATTTAAATTAAAAGTATGTATATATAGTATTCTGTGGTACTGTCAAATATTTGTGTAATGCTTACAAAATTTATATTGAAATCTAAAATTTATTTCGATCAAACAGTCCTCAATACCATTCTAAATTATTCAATTTTTTACAGGAAATGGCTCTCAAAGTAAAAAAATATATATATTTGTGAATAATGATATGCAAAGATTTAAATAGAAAAGACATAAGTTATTTTAATACGAAGAATACTCTTTGTGTCGCACTGTATGTGCTATTTTGTGATCTTCATAGTATTCAAGTTCTTCACAGCGCTTCAAAGTGAAACTAAGGAATTAGAAATATTTCATAGAAAGTCATTTCGAGTAGGTTGTATCGTTCGCAGAGTGTGGCGAAATTAATAAATTGATAAAGTACGATTAATTAATGGAGAAATATTGTGATATACAAAAGGATAAAGAGGTTGCAGAAAACAAGTTCCATTTTGTAGATCACAATTTTTGTATTTCTCGGTAGTCCATTGTTTTTCTAAATTTGTTTCCCCACATCAGACTAAACTTTAAGAAGTTTTAGGAATTTGAAATATTTTTAGCTTCTATTTGTTTGTTATTTTAATAACGGCAATAAATATTTTGTGTTTACAAAATAACATCGAGAATCTTTCCTCTTTTAAACTTTCTCATTTCAACGATGACCTCTGAATCCTGAGGAAAATGGGCTATAGGGTCCTCAGAAATAATAAGTCACCTGACTTGACGCTGAGTCATAGCCATGAACACCCACACACGTTTTGTTAAGGCAATAAGTTACCTACCCTGTACCTCATACGTGTTTCATTAAAATATATTTCTTGTAGGGTCAGGGGCAAAGGGGCCCCAATGCGAAGCTTTTTAGATTTTTTTAATTATTTACGGAAATTATTAAACATAATTGCGAGTTTGACTATCAGTTAGTTTTTAGTTAATTCATGAAAAATAGTTGGGGATGGGTTAGCGTTTGGTCCGGGGGGCAATATCTTAAACTGTCTAGGGGTCCATGAACCCTGTTCCCGGCCCCGATTTCTTGCACATGCTCAAAAATATCGATTTATGAGATAAAAGGAAGATTAACTGTATAATTTTATAAGTTATCTTATTCTCTAGCTATATATTTAGTTCTTTTATCTCATGAACAAGATTTCATTTTTCGGAAGAACTGAATTACTGAATAAAAGAGTGTCTCGTAAGCTGAAATGAACTTACTTGTATTTATTTACCCGACTGAAGGGACGAAACCTCGATGCGAAGTTTGTGTTAAAATTACAGGAGGTTATATTCATTGGCATAACTGGAGGTCTTTCGGCCCTCCGTAAAAAAAAATAGCCGCTAGGAAAACAACAATTACAAATGAATGCCATGCGCGGAGAATTAGGCGGGTGGCTTTTCTTTTTCTTCACGGAAAAAAGCTCTAGTTTGAGCCAAAAACGTGCATATGCAGGGGCCGACTATGACTATTAGGGGTCCCGGCCCAACTTGCATTGTGGGCCCCCCTGACACGCTTATAAAGATTGGATATAAATCTGAAAAATGTACGCACCCGCTATTCCCATTTAAACATATAGGCAAGGGTTTTTTTTTATCAAACTTCCACGCCAACGTCAAATCTCAAAGAGGGGATTTGCATAGTTGAAGCTGTGAAAGTTTTGGTAAAAGTAACAAATAGCGTGTGATATTGGCGCACCAATTTCGTGTTTTTGGAAGCACTGAGGCTCACGCCTATGGTACTTGTGATCATTTGAAAAAATACAATGCTACGGTTTTATGATGAAAAGTAGCCATTTATGATGAAAAGTAGCCATTTATGATGAAATATAGCCAAATTATAGCTTAATTAAGCAGTGAAATTGCAAGACCAGCAACAACGAAACAGAGTTAAGTTTAGTTATTCTCAAAGCCCCAATTGTAGTTATATTTGCTGCAATTATGGATACCAGTTATGCTTTCGTTAGATTCGTTTCGGATCGTAAATTCGAAGAAGGAAGAAAAAATTATTTTTTTGATTAATTTATTATTTTATCACAAATAAAATGTTTTGGGGGCCCCTCTCCCCCTTCGTGGGGCCCGGGCGCAGGCCTCGCGAGCCCTTGCCATAATCTGGCCCTATACATATGAGAAAATATTTTCTGGTCATCGCATGTTAAGGCCTGTTTGATTTATTTACATAGCATACAAAATTTTTTCCGAATATATTAAGTGTGAAGAAATAAGACAGAGAAAGAGAGAGAATGTGAAAAATATACCTAAATATATTTTCTTTAATTTTATTGTAAGATATTATTACCCTTCTCAGGGATAACACAATTGCCAAATAATGGTCAACACACAAAGCCACCGGGGCGAGTTTTTTTGTGAGTTTTTCATAGGGGACTTTTTTTATTACCAATAAATTTGACACCCACGTTTAAAGCTTGTACTAGGGCTTTCTTTTTGCTATAGGAGGAAAAGAGACGTCGTCCCCATTTAATTTTATTGTTACACTCATAGCTCTATCGACTACCTTTTCGTGAAATTTTGGGAATCAATCAAAGCAGAATTTTTTTTTTATTTATGTCGAATTTACCTTTTAAAGACTGAGGATGTGTTCAGCCTCCGTGGTAACAAATCGTAGTATGTGGAAGTCCACCTTTACTCTAAAGAGAATCTCCCCTCCTCTTCTGCACATCAATTTCCACGCTGTGATAATAAAGGCTGGCTTCAAACGTAGCCTCCAGTATATGGGCGGATTTACCATTTTGCCACCCCTAGGCTTCTTTATTTTATTTTATTTTTATTTTTTTTTGCCGCCCCACCCTCTCCGTTCCCCCTTCAAATCAGTAACAGGAACAAAAAACTGTTACATTCAATATATATACGCTAAACACTTTTGTATGGACAGTAAAAATGTTGAAAAACAAACTCATAAATTGAAACATAAACATTAAAAAATATTAACTTATATTGAAGTATTATTCCTTTTTGGTATATAATAAATCAAATTCAATTTTATTGAAATAAATTTTAATTTTAGTAAAAAAATAAAAGCCTATCGAACACTGGTATTTAAATGGAAAGCATGATGTCTATCTTTCTTCTCGGCAAAACATCTGATTATCTCAATATATATTATTTTGTTATATCAAATACCTTTATTCACCGTTTAATTTATTATGCCAGATACCGGTTCATGATTTTTTCCGCCAGAGGTATGACAATAAAATGCCGCCCCTACCAAATAAATATTTACTGTCATTTTAGAAAATATACTAGCAAAAGAAAAAAAAATTATAATTTGATACCGCCTCTCCAATTTTGCAGCATTAGTCTATAGCCTATTGGGAAATATGGCACTGCTCCAGTATGTTACTACTTATGGTCCTGGGATTACTGTGCCGCCTTCGGCGGCCACTTTCCCAATCCCCCCCCCGCTGACATACATATGTCTTATGGTCAGGATCCACGCATTTGACTTCTTCCTTTTTTTTTCTTTTCTTTTCTCTTTCTTTCTTTCTTTCTTTATTTTTTTGCGATTAGTTACGAAAATAAAAAGGAGGCCCATGAAGCAAGATTTTTTTACTACGTAATGATACAATTTAGGATGCCAAATTTTGAGTTCAAGTTCATATTATAATACAAATGTTACCAATTTGATTTATATTTATTCTTATGAATTAATCGAGGAAGCTCCCCAACCTCCCCTGACGAGACGCTCCTGTCTCATTTAGATATATTAAATTTATATCTTAAGTTAGGCACAAGAATTGCGGCTTTGCTTTTCATTTAGAGCAGTAGGGCTGTAATAATTCTAATTTCCGAAGTTCATTAACGTATTTACAGAATACGTCTCGTAAATCCCAACCTCGATTAATAGACGTTTAATATTACGCCAATGTTTTAAATTCTAACCTTAGTTAAAAAATGGTAATTACGAAACATACCACATAAGAGTCGCAGGTGTTGAATGAGGTCGAAGTGTCCTGCAGGAAGATGGTTTCGAATCCCCTGAAACGAAAAAAACACACACGATCATATACATGATATATATACGTGATTTGTTTTTATAATCCTTGAAACTTAAGTTGTCTAGCACCCTACTTCTCTTCTTCTATATGCACATGTTTTCTTTTCGGATATCAAACAATATGTATACGAGGGCAATTCGTGGGGTAAGATAACCAGACCTCTCAGAGACAATCTTTATTCCACAAGCAGATATACAGATGCATAGTAGTAAGGCACTGCTAAACATTACTTTTCAATATAAACACCACATGCTTGTCCAAACGTCTGTTCTAACGATGCGCTAAAACACCGATTTCAGCATAGAAGAAATCAACGTAAAATCCCTGAAGCCACGCATGTTCCATCCACATTTCATCTCCTGTAACGATACGATGCAGGAACTGAACGCTTTCCTCATTAAACCGCATTAAATGCATGAGAGACAATCCCATCCTTGTGGCTTTATGATTGTCCATGAGTTGCCTAGGCTCCCAGCTTGATCCATTTGCTCATGTTGCCGATATTGTACTCACTGGTGGATCCAAAGTGTGGATGGATATCTCGCTCCCTCCTTCCTTGAGGCGGGATTATATCATGGAAAATGAAATAAAATATACCGGATACTTGGTTAAAAATAGGAATCAGAAACAAATCGCCAGCCCTTGGAAGATTTCTGGATCCGCTCTTGGTTGGGTCCTTCGGAAATATCCCTTAGTAGAATTCGACAATCATTTTGAACCACAGCTTCAATACGGCAAACATTCTCATCTGTGGCATACGCGCTTATTCGACCAGGTCGTTGCTCATCTTGCATATCTCTCCTGCCTTTATCAAACTCAGTGCACCAAAACCAAACTTGTTTACCTGACATCATATTACATGACGTACACTTCAACAAGTTGATGATGAATTTCTGCTAGTGAAGATCTTTTTAGAAGCAGAAACTTTGTCCGACTTCGCACTTCTATATTTGGCCACGTTTAGCCTAGCTATCTTAACAATTGGTATTCTCCGCACTGCTGCCGCAACACTTGCACAATCAACTGGGGGCATTCGAATGCTGTGGTCGTTTGCTGCTCCCCAGGCAGTCAGTTTAAATAACAGGAGGATAATTATTATACCCGTGTGAGCTCTTGCTATTATTGTTGTTTGGAATTCTTACGTGCCACGAAAGCCTCGCATATTGAAGTTATTCAACATTCTGTAATATTGATTCTATACGTAATAACATTTTTGAGTCGTGCTTTCGTATTCCGTAAGCAGTTTTATTTTGTTGTCTGAAAGTTATAGAACACTGAAAACCCAAAAATTAATTTTAGAATCGCCCTGTACATACATAACTTATAACAGACATAATTCCAAAATCTGAAGAGTTTTCTCACCAGTTAATATTCTAGCCCCACTGTCTAAGTGCAAAATGCTTCCATTCATTGTATTTTGACCACGTGTTACACAATCAAATCGCATCCCGCATCCATCAACATGGCTCCTTTGCTGAGTGTATTCCACCTTTGTTCCATGTTGGTGAAAATTGTGAGTGGAGTGGAAAAAAGGTGATCGCCGTGAACTTGTTATTCTTTTACCGGAGCAATCGAACCACGCTTCACCGGCACCTAAAAAAAATAAATGTAAAAATAGTACACAGAAATTGATTTAGTCTTTGATAGTAAATTACTTGTTAAAAGACATGCTGATATATTACGATACTTCATTTAGCA
>QLNU02015360.1:226879249-226900584 GCA_006491805.2 Dysdera silvatica
ATTTGTATGTTCTGAAAGGACAAGTTTGAAGAGTTCTAGATTCTAGACTCCCAACGTCTAAAAATCGACAGGCTTATCAGATTTGGGAGACAGTTTTATGCAAAAATGTATAAGAATCCCCCCACTGGCGAGTGCCATTCTTCTAAGACATGATAGTGTAGTCTCGAATAATTTGCAGTGGTTTTGCTTCATGAATTGATTCTCAAATACTGGTATTATTTACTTCCAGCTATGGTTTATCATATTTGTCCTGTGCAAACACAGCTACAATTTTGTTACATAAGCTACATTTACGAAGTTGCAAAATTCACACTTGGAAAAGCACGTCACACTATATTGTCATTTTTTGATTATATTCTCATAAGAAGGCTACGTAATGGAATTTTCATAGGTTCACTGTACACAAAGCCTGCCGATAAGGGTTTAAGCTGGCTCAAAACATGCTGTCGCAAAAATGCTAAAATGGGAAAAAAAGTTGTAGCAAAATGCTAAAAAATATTAGTTGCTTTCGTTGCTCGAAAAATCGTATCAATAAAATTATTTACATCAACAATGCTTTGAAATATGGAGGACTAGTTATTTTAGAAAATATTAATGTATTTATGAAAAAATAAATATACAGTATGAGTTTAGACGTCTTCAACGTTATTCCAGTTCTAGCGTGCTGATACAGCCAATCAGCATTCATTTCTGTGACAAAGAGATGACCAACGAACGGAGATTGAATGTGATGTGTGCACTTGAGTATGTGCCATTGCGTGTCCTAAAGTATATAGAAAGAAGAAGTGGGGGAGGAGGGATGTTACTGTAAGAAATATATTTTAAGGTTAAAAAAATGAAATCAAAATTCATCAAAATTATTAAAAAAAGGCAAAGTTTTTTTTATAGGATATTAAACAACTGTTGCTATTTTGTGATGGACACAATTTTCTTTCTCGCATTTTAGATTAATTCCCGGCATTTTGCGAAAAGGGGACCAGTAACCACAAATATCCTCAGCAATCTGGGAAATCTTGAAATGACCCTCCACAGAAGAATATCTTAAAATATTTTGACCCCTCTTTCAAAGAATTGTTCTGTTTTCCATCCAGGCCATTATTTTGAGTGTATTTTTAGCTCATTTGGGAAGATGGGGTGGGGTGACATCGACGATCTATAGCCAGAATTCATAAACTGGGGGTGTGTTCAAGATTTTTAGGGGGTATGGATTAGATTGTATGTGTGTTTAGATTTCATTAAGGGGGTGTATCAAAAAATCTGAAGAGGTGTCGAGGGGGGGTGTATAAATCCCTGGCCATAGTCGATGGCCATGGGTTGGCCAAGAAAGGGGAAACCCCCTTCAAGGGGATAGGGTCATTGAATGAAGACAAAACTGCGCGAGGGGACTCCACTCTGTGTGCCTGACATGGTCAACTTGCCCCCGACCCCTTCTGAGGTAATACAAGTAAGGGATAAAGTTCAAACAGGTGCTGTTAAGAATTTTGAAGAGGAAACAAAAAGGAACAAGAAAAGATCGCTGAAGTAAAGAGTGATATTCTGAACTGAAATTCTTTTTCAGAGAATGACCGTGGTTAAAAAATGCCTGTTCCATTTCGAGCAACCGTCGCATTTTGCGAAAAGTGACTGTAGCTAAACCATACTGCCGATATTAAGTACTACTTAAATTTTTCTCCCCATCACCCCCTCCCCCGAGTACTCCAGTGCCTAAGTTCAGGGCTTTGAACATAACTCAGCAAGCATGGGGTCGTGAATTTGGACCACCAAATTATTTAGGTAACCGGAATAATTGCCTGAAATTTTCAAGATAAATTATTTTATATTCAAACTAGGTTTTTAAAAGAGAGAGTGAGTTGAGGATCTAGAAAATTCTATATATCCAAACAAGGTACCACAAAAAGCTATAAATTTAGATTTCCAGTTATAGAAGGTACTTCCAGTCCAGCTCTCGTGTGTTATTTACCACGGGAGTGAATAAGTTGAAAAACAACAAAACTAGAAATCAAACGATTGAAAAACAACTATTTTTGTGTACTTTCAGTTGTCATAAAAGTTGCCAAGTTCCATAACATTTGTTTGTTTTTTGGTTTTACGGCTCAAAGACTACAGTGGTCATGCTGCGCCGGCAAGTTCCATAATAACAGAGTCAGCTTTGGAGGAATATTTACAAAAATTACGGCAAATATTTTTTAATTAATAATTTTTTACATCCACGTAGAAGCTAAGAATATTTTTTTTTTTTTTAATGCAGAAGAGAGTCATCGCCTTGACCCCGAGTGTTTTATTAAAAATTAAAAGTTAATTAAATGTTAATGAAGATTAAAATAATGTTAATGATAATTAAAAGTGAATTAAGAGTGTTAATTAAAAGTTAATTAAAAATTATTAGTCTTCAATTCCCCACGAAAATTTCCAAAAAAATTTCCCCCCTTGGCTTTATGTGTTGGTCGTTTGGCGGTTGTGTTGATCGTTTGGCCATTGTGTTAAGGCTGAGAAGAGTAAAAATATCTCTTACGAACATTTTTTCCAATTTGGCGCCAACATAGGTATAATAACACGAACTGATAATCAATGGCCTTTGGAAATTTTTTTATACTTAATACGAATAAAACGCGTTTTTCTAAGTTTCTCGGTGCAATTTTTTTCAATCCTGTTCTTTTCCTGAAATAGAGAATTCAAAAGAAAGCCAAAATAATGTTATCTTTCGATGGGGATGACTTTTGTGCTAATGGTCCAAGAGGGTTGAGGTGACCAAGTCGCTTTGACCAGGGCAGGACGATTTCAAATATTTTATTAAAAACAGGAAGAACAGAAATGGGCCAGTAATTCAAACTATCTGATTTTGAATCATTTTTAAAAATTAGAATGATAGAAGCAGTCTTAAACTCCAGAGGAATTTTTTGTGGCGCAAGGACAGAAAGGGTCATTCTGCGCCAAACGAAAAATTAAAACATTCAATTCAGACACTAGAAACAGGACAAAAATAAATGATTTAGGTAAGTCACAAAATAAAGAACAGAATTTAAATTCAGCGTCAGGTTAACCTTCAAATTCAGTCAATCTATTTAGATCGCCAATCGCCAATAGCGCTATTGCATCATCACAGTCATTTCCTCTCAAGAAAAAAAGCGCATTTTTGCACCATATAAATTTATTTTTCCCCTCTCGCGCGGATTTTCTTGCCTACCAAAACAAGTTTTTTAATTTCTCAAGCAAGATTTTCATTAATAAAGATCGGAGACATGTCATCTAATCCAAGTATATCACAGATTTTAATATGTTTATTTATATTTGCAATAAACATGTCGCGTGCTCCGTGTTGTGAACTGTACAATTATCGAAGAGGGTTGTTTTACATATTTTGATTTTAGAGAATGAACTCTATCGATGCCATTGAGTGAAATGGGCGTTATTTTCAAATGCTTACCAATTTTAACAATAATGTGTTTAAGTGACGCCTCACTGAACCTCACAAAACCAGTAGAAGCACATTAAACCAAGGTGCCTACCCATTAACAAATATCGCAATAATTCATTCATTGGAAAAATCGGTTTTATGATAGAAGGTAACTAGTATCGCCAGATAGCAAGGGTCACACTGTGACCGAAATCAACGCGAAAAAAGAATATAAACATATACATAAATGGTTGGTCGTATTTTTTATGGCGCAAGGACTGCAAGGGTCATTCTATTCCAAACGAAAAATTAAAACATTCAATTCAAACACTAGAAACATGACAAAAATAAATGATTTAGGTAAGCCACCAAATCAAGAATACAATTTGAATTCAGCGTCATGTTAATCCTCAGATTCAGTCGACCTATTTAGATCGCCAATCCCCAATATCGGTATTGCATCATCACCATCATCATGCCTTCTTAAGAAAAAACGTGCGTTTTTACATCATACAAATTTTTACTTTCCTTCTCGTGCAAATTTTCTTACTTCCCAAAACAAGTTTTTATTTTCACGAGTAAGATTTTCATTAATAAAGATGGGAGACATATCATTTGATCCAAGTATATCAATCAAACATGCTTGCGTTTGAACTTGCTCAAAAAAAAATAAAAAAATTGAGAAATCAAAATAGATGAAGTGGGTCAAAGAGACCGTAGTTCAGGGGTTGGTTCTCTAAACCTTAAGAGGTTCAAATTCCTCGGATAACTGTAGGTTCCTGCGCAGCATGATCCTTGCTGTCCTTGCGTCATAAAATTCTCACAAAAAAAAGGGGGGGTTCGAGCGCAAAATCTTACACTCACGGATGTATTTTTACAAGAAAGGCCCACTGTTTTGTTGAGGTTTTGACTGTGAGTAATTTTAAATGCTCATCTAAGTAAAGGAGTAAAATGATTTAAGGACAGGCATGAGATAATATGTAAAAAGGTTTGTAGTGAAAAAGCCATATAATATGAACTTTTCAGGTACGTATTGTTTTTGTTAAACATTTATATGTTATGATAAAAATTATGGTAAATAATATATCATCATCATATTCAACCATTATCTATCCACTGCTGGATGAAGGTCTCTCCAAATGCTTTCCACACAAGTCTATCCTGAGCCATTCGTTTCCACGTCACCCCAACCTGTTTTCTTATTTCATCCACCCATCTAGTTTGAGGACGCTTTTGTACAAGCATTCCACTTTAAAACGTTAGGCAGGCAGAAAGACATTTACAGGCCGCAGACTCTAGAAGTCCATAAAGAAGAAATGAAAAAAATACTATAACAATCTCGGACTGTCTGGCTTAACATATCGCAAATGCAATTGCTTTCAAATTACTCCAATCTCCGTACACACAGTTTTTGAAATAGCAAATCAAGCGTTTAAAAAAAACAAAAAAAAAATGCTTTTTGGGGGAAAAAAGCAAAATCCAAATTCCGTAATAACGCAACGGTTTGGTATCTAAAAATCATAAATTTGTCCTGACCAGGCAAATTGTTATGAGTTTTACTACTAAACCAGTGTTAGAAACGTTCTCTGGTCAAGTCAGTTTCTATCTAGAATCTTTCTATCTTTGTCAGTTTCAAAACAAAAATCCATAAATCACACCACGTCAAACGTAAACGAACTTGTGAATGAAAACGCAGTTTCCTTGCAAACCGCAAACCCCTCCCCCTCACACACCATCTCGTGTAGTCGTTAGCCTACACCCCATTCAGAATACTCACTGCTATAACGTGAGTATTGTTAGACAGTTAATAATATTTCGCCCTGTATTAAGGAACTTTGGGACACAAAACGGTTTACAAATACCCCTCCCAGCTTTTCAAAGCTACTTCATTCTTCAGCTCGCGGAAAATAAATACGTTTTCTGTAAAACGAAACTAAAGCTGCAATTCGAACGTTGTTTCGTAAACAGTAGAGAGTTATCACAGTCACAATTTAGATCCCATATGGATAAGTTATAAGTAACTTATTTTTTTATTTGCAAGCAATTTTCCCACTTTGTACTATGTTATAAAATTTAGAATAGTCACATACATCTATAAGAAAAATATCACATAACTTAGAAAATATTACACTGCTTAAGTTTTGCAAACAAAGCAAACACACTAAAATACATACTCTTTTGCTTAAAAGTTACGTCTGCATAAGCAACCTTAGCTTTAGATAGATATAATAAAATTTTGGGAATGCCGAGTAATTGATTAGAGGTGATTGAAATGATATTTTCTTAAAGCTAAGTCGTACGAAAGTAATACAATGTTGCTTATTTCTTTGTTGATTGCAAACCACGCAATCAAATAACCGAACGTTTACTTATGCTAAATAAAGCTACGAGTATAACATGCACTTCTCACGCATTAACTACAAGCAGACTGCTGTTCCTGAGACATGCATAACGACAAACTGGAAGGAATGCATCGTAAAAGAGGTCGATGACCCCGATGCAACATGGCAACCTCATAAGCATCTCAAGTAACTACATTTTGCACTCAAATGTGAATGGACAAAACAAACTTCAGAGGTTTCAAGTAAATGGACAGCACATGCTTGCAAAAGACTACTAATAAACTACTATTCAAGCGCCGTGTCAATTCCGAAGGTACACGCAAATGACACCTTCTGGAAAGATAGCCCAAGAGAGTAGACGGATGATGACGACACACAACCCCGACTAGCGATTTTAAAGAGACGACGACATTCATTCATTATTACAAGAAACATTGATGATTCCATATTTTCAGACGACGTATATATCGTGAACGGATCTACGTCATAAAGAGACACTCCCTAGCCAATTGCCATTGGACAATGTGTACAATCGCTAAGCAATTCGTCTATAAAATCTCTAGGAGTCACATTCCTAGGATTTATCCTCTGGACACTTTCAGCGAAGAGCGAGACTTTTCCAGCGATAGACTATTTCACAGCGAAAGTCGTTTTCCAACGATAATACCATTTCTCAACGATAGACATTTCTACAGTGATAGACTATATATAGTTCGCCGCAAAAGACTTCATGTGGAACTTGTAGATTCTAACTATATTTGATTATTGTTTCAGATTTTATTGACATTTCCAAGATACAACGGAATTCAGCAAAGTGTCTTTTAGAGATACGAGACACGAGAAGATTGATATGTATTGATTCAACGGTTTTTATTTCATATACACGTTCATGTCTTATTGCCATTTATAACTATACCTGTATTATATTTATTGCATTTTCATGTATATTAACATTCACCTTTATTTACAAAGTGGAATTTGTGAAATACCTTTATTTAGGAACTTCATACAAGTTGCATGAAAGCAACTTATGGAATTCACTTTTTAAAATATGTTTATTTTTATTCAAATGTTCCTTTTTTAGCAAAATTAGGAACTTCAGTTATAGATTGTGTTTCAGTATTGTATAATGTTTTATTCTGTAGTATTTTCTAACATTTCGTAAATATTTTATGTCATGTAGTTAGCCAGAAGAAAATGTTCATTTGTATTTGTTTAACCCTGTTCCATAGTGCTTAGATCAGACTTTGTACATTTACAGTCACTTCCAGACTTTGCTTACTTCTTCACACCCACGCTTTAGACTTCAACACATTTCATAAAAATCGCAAGCAATTTTTATTCTTTTGACGGTGGGTGTATGTTACAGGAAGATCGTCCTGTAACGAAGTTTTGTTGTAATGTGTGTATTTTCAACCTTAAATTTGTACGTTAAGCCATAAAAGGAAGCACTCACTTCCTCTTACAATGCAACGGCGGCAAGAAGATGTTCTCATGCACAATACCCTTCCTGAAATAGCTCTCATCCTTTTGTACAATCTAAAAATCTCTAGAATAGTCCAAGATTTTATGGCGTAAGTAAAGAACAGACGCATAAAGACTGCCCTGGTTTTGATCACCGCGCCTGGACATGCCGTCTCTTTAGGGTTGCGTCTGCACAATACAAACCCTGCTAATTGGATAATTCAAAGGTCCGTACATAGAATCTTTATCCATAAAAGTCGTTTACATCAATTGAAGAAAACTCGTAAATGTCAGCAGAAATTCTTGCCTTTCTTCGGAAGCGACCGCCGCAGGTGAAATCTGGACCTCCCTGCACCAAAACCGCAAGACACGGACACCTCACCGATAGGTTAAGCCAATAGCCAAATACAGGTCCAAACGCCATTCTTACTTTGAAGTTTTAAAAAGTTTAATCATTTTCAGGGCAGAAGAGCATGAGATTAGAGTCAGTATAAGACGAGAATAATGAGATCAGTACCAGATGGGACCCAAAGATGGTAAAGCAATATTTTATAAGTAAGGTGAATAGCTCCCTTGAACTACGTACGTTCTCCGCCAGTGATGTCGACCTAATTGATGTGCCTCTCGTATAGCTATAGCAAACTTCTGAGATGTCGAGGCGAATTCTTCGCGAGAGCCGGGTAAGAGAATAATATTTTTTTGATCATATCTCGTCAATTCCGGCAATCTTCCCCTAAGAGTCAGATTAGACATATAGAGTTAGATACGTAATCTAATTAATGATAGTCACATGACAGTTTAATTATTGGATATTATTGCTGTTGATAATGTATTTCGTAATGATTGCTATGGATTGCAATATGTGTTCCAAAACTAAAATGAACTCCAATAATGCAGTTATAATTGATCGTTTTATGATATGTGTGTAATACCCAAGATAGGCTACGTCCATAGTCAAATTGTTAGAATAAAGAAAAGTGTCGAAAGGTCAGCAATTTAGAGAGGAAACTAATGTAAGCACACTTCAGATGAGCTATTTAATAGATGTCGGCATGTTTAGCCGCGCCATAGTTAAGCCTCAGACGAAGTTATCACAATTATCATTTTTCATGCTTTCTACTAGTCTCATGTTATGTTTAGCTATTAATAAATATTTTATGTGTGTTACCTACCTCCTAGTACTTATTTGCAGTCCCGTGACATTTGTTAAGATAGTTAAGTTATGTCAGTAAATGAGGTAGAACTTCGCATTATAGTATTTCCCTTTAGATCACCTGTCTTCGCCGACAGAGATAGCCGTTTCAAGTAAGCTTCGTTCGCCGGGAATTCACCCCCCCCCCCATTCAAAGGGAGACGTAGTGGTCTATTTAGCAGACCCTAATTTTACAGAGAGAACAAAAAGGAACAAGAAAAGATCGCTGAAGTGCAAAACAGATATTCTGGAATCGATGAATCCTGTTTTCAGAGAATAAACTGTGGTTAAAAATGCCTGTCGCATTTTCGCGATGGGCAATAATTTTTTCTTCGCATTTTCGAGCAACTCGTCGCATTTTGCGAAAAATGCGACTGCAGCTTAAACCCTGGTTGTCTGTAACTTCCGTATTTCTTCCGTATTCCATATCTCTGATCCATAAGAGAGGACCGCCAATACACACTGGTTGAAGACCTTTCTTTTTGGACACAAAGGCAATTTTCCCTTCAGGTTGAAACTGGTTCTTCCAAATGCACTCCAGCCAAGTTTAATATGTCTGTTCAGTTCTTTCATAATGTTGCCTTCCATTAAAATCATTTGACCAAGGTAAATATACAAATCAGCAGTTTTTAGGTCAAAGTTGTCAACTTGTATTTTTGTTTTCTCTACGAAATTATCGAATATGATTTTGGTTTTTTGTAGATTCATCTTCAGTCCAAATTCTCTACTTCTAGTTGAAAGCTCGTGTACTATGTCTTGGAGTTCTGATGGATTTGTTGAAAACATAACACTGTCATCAGCAGCAAACCGTGGATGATTTAAACATTTACCATTGATTTTTATTCCCCTGTTATTTCAATTTATCAGCTGAAAAATCATTTATGAAGCTGAAGTAAAAAGTTTTGGAGAAATGTTATCTCCCTGCCTCACACTTTCACCAATTTTTATAGTTAAATAAAAATATATATAGCCTACTATATAACAAAAAAAGACAATGGCAAAATATATGCATGGCAACTAGGGATATAATTTTAGGCACCCCTTATTGTTCACGTTAATAAGGGTCAACTGTACTTGTTTCCAAAACTACAGAATGTGAGTGTACTTGCCAACAATTAATATATTAAATCAAACAACAATATCAATCAACGTTTATTGGCGTAGTGATACCAACGCCGATGGTATGGCGTGATTAGATGGTGAAACGTTCGAAAGAAAATAAATATTTCTGCCTTCGGTGGGACCTGAACCCACGACCTTCCACTTGCCGGGCGGAGGCTCTACCCACTGAGCTACGAAGGACAATATATAATCTCTTTACGAACGTATATATATTGTTGCCAGTTATTTCGCAGAATGGTGTAGTACATAGACTACTATTTAAACCAAATTGCAAAGAGACTGGTATTAAATTGATCGAAATGCCCGTTGCAGCATATGTATTTATTTTATATTTATATGCATTTATATATTATATAAATTAATATATTAGCAGAACAACAGTATCAATCATCAGTATAGGTTCTGTGTACCTGGCCACTCTTGTGAGTACAATTAGGGCCTCCTTACGGTCACAGCTCCTTGCGTGCATGCATACAAACCAGCAGAATAGTCTCTGCCAATCGCAATATGTGACAATTACAATTTCTATCACGACTACACCGTTAAGAGATAGCGCTAATTATTTCAAAATGATGTAAAACAAAATGGACACTTTGATATCTCAAAAATGGGGTTTCTGTTTACTGTTAGGGAATATTTGAACGCACTGAGAATAAAAACCGTTCACATGAGTTAATTGTAGAAGATCAAAAATAAAAAATAGTGGAATACGGTACCTATGCATATATAACTGAAAATTGGAATAGCAGCAGTTACGGCTGAAAGACTTAAAGGCCTTTTTTTCTTCATCCCTCGAAACATAATCAATTTCACTTCTCTTAATTTCAAACCCTTTTCTCTGGTCCCTTATGGAGCTAAAATAAATATAATCGTTGCCAGCGTATTTGTTATATCAAGCATTTCACTAGATCTGTCAAAAATTACCTCCTTTTTCTATCAGAATTGATGATATACCTAATAATTTACGAAATTTGATGTCTTTGGGATGGTATATGATGCTTTACCTCCTTCCAATTGGAATTGAAACTTGGTAAACAATTCTGAATGTAAACTTGAAATTCTAAGAGATATTTAGACCCGACGTAATAGAGCTGGTAAGCAGTGCATTAACATTTGACAACCAAAACTAGAATTAATCCATGGACGGTTACATAAATATAATTAAAATTAATATTAGATTAACGCAAGATTTGCAATTTGATGTCACTTTCAGAGGAAGGACAGATTTTTCTGTTTGAAATGATACTAAAGAGCTTAATTCATATTTAAAGATGCTTTACTATATGTGGAATTTTTTTTCACTTGAATCTAAACACGCCGCTTTTTAAAGTAAATTTTATGGATTGACCTACCTGTTCACTCTCTTTAGGAAAAATACACTATGTTTAGAAATAATCTGATTTCGATCCATGAGATTTTTACCGTGGACTCCTTTTGCTTCTACTTTTAAAGAAACCGTCGAAACGCAAAGGCAGGATTTTTGCAATGGTTTGATAAGGTGAGCACGCAGTATTTTCCACAGATATTATGCTGTTAAGACCGTGCAGTACTGAAAGGCCGACCTTAGACAAAGCAAAAATACAAGTACGCGATGGAAAATACTCAAAATTACTATATTAAAGTTACTGTACAAAGTACTTATTTTCTTTCTTTCCCGTTATAGAACGGAAAATGAAAAAAAAAATCATAAAATTTTACTCGCTGCACTGTGGTGCTATAGTGATAATACATTCGCCGCTAACCAGGGTTCGACTAAAAAAAAAGCACTTACTGACAGTGGCGGTTCTGGGGCCATGGCCCCAAAATATTACCGGATTTAATTATCCTACCCATGTGCACGGGCGCCGCCAGCGGCACCCGTGCACAAGGAAGAAATCTGTGCCCCCAAATTTTTTTTTTGTCTAAAACCGCCACTGCTTATTGACTACTGCTCACTTTAGGGGTTGGTTCCTTAAGTCTTAATAGGCTTGCATTTCTCGGAAAACTGTAGATCCTGGGGTAGCATGATTTTTGCTGTCCTAGCGTCGTAAAACGCATACACAAAGTAAAAATAATAAATAAATAAATTCACGCAAGTCCTTGGATGTGTTAATTATATTTTCAGAAATGGGAAATTTTCGGAAAATATCAGTAACGACAGAGTGTATTTTGGAGCGATAGATGCTACCCGAGTGACATTGCTGTTTGGGGCAATTTTTTGGCAACTGCTTCAAAGTATTGCCATAATTTTTTCTAAGGAAGCACAATAGCTTCTTATAGCACACTGTAGTTTTAACGGGTATCTCACAGCCTCCTTTTTAATATTTTCAATAATTAATATTTGTGGCAAATAAAATTATTAATAAATTTTATTCAAATTAAAGAAGTAAAATGCAGAAATCTGAATAGAATGTATTATTTAGCTGAAATATCCTTCTCTAGGGTGAAATAATTACTTTATACAAATCACACTATTTGTACCAAAATATTGTACGTGAAGCTTAGTGATTTTCCTCCCTTTTAAAATAGCATAAACGCGCGCGTGCCTCCGTGGTGCAATCACTATGTCCGCAATCTCTCGGCTATTGGATTTAGATTCAAGGAGCATAATAGGTTTGTACGTGTATTGAGGTTCGAGGTGACTTTAAAGTCCAGCATTCCATAGTCAAAAGACTCTCGAAGAAAACTTTGGAAGTGAACCAAAAGATAGTAATCAGTAGTAGGTGGAAAACAAAGGATTTGCACCAAGGCACCACACACAGGTGTTGTGGAACCCCCTTTTTTTCCCTACCTATCTTCGATTAACAGGGAACAGAGAAAAGTTCAGTAAATTATCTCAATCAGCTATTACAAATATGATAGAAAACCTGAAATGTGCTCGAGACGGGCATAATTTATACGAAATCATAAGACTAGTTGCACACTATGTGCCCAATGTTTAGCTCATACCAATAGTGTTTTAACTCACATTTGTAACAATACTCTCATAATAACTTATAATACGTCATGGACGGCAGAAATTCGTTACATAGACAAATAAGTAAAAATGTATACTAGGTATAAAAATAATACGTATTAAAATGAAGGGGAATAGAAAGATAGAAAATAAGAAATAAAACTGCTTAAAAATCCGGAGTCTTGGGAAATTTTTCGAATCTGCAAACGGGTCATTAATTTTTCATAACTACTAATTGAAACTTACCGAATTTTTGAAGGAAAATGAGGAAAACTAAGATGAAACGTACCTTGGAGAAAACCAAAATTTGGCAATACGGAGAACTCAGATATGATAGTCACTTCGGGAAATTAAATTCGGGATGAATTCTGAACATTGGAAATACAGATATGAGAGATGCACATCATCTTAGCACTTCGCTTGATACAGAAATAGATAGATGTTGAAATGTTGCGGATTGCTTTGAACAACCGGCAAGTTTCTTATTTTTATTCCATTGATTTCTCCTATTTACCTCTGCTCTCATATGGGGGGATGGAGGGGGCTCGAGTTCCATCTATCCATTTAAAAATTGTATTTTCCCGAAACTGCTATGCATTTACTTTCAAAAGTTTTACAGTCACATTTTAAAATAAGGTACTTTTTAGCTCATTACTAATTGTCAAGCAGTATCAATTATTTTTGTAGCGTTTTGGTATCTTGTACATTCACTAAAATTCTTGACAGCTATGAGAAGGAGGTAAGCCAATTTCTAGCCCTAGAAGTATCACTTCGTTAATTTTTCTCAGCGCTCCCCCTTAGAAGTACTCGCATTGGTGCTCATGCCTATTTATCTAATATAATTTTTCCAATTCCTTGCCTATTTAATTTTAATTTTTTCATCTTATTTTGTTACTGTTTTCCTCTTTTGGTTTCTTTTACTACTTTAATTATTGTTCGTATACTTTTGAATTTTCTTTTTCATTTTTCTCTCATTCAATTAGTGACAAAATTTTATTAATTATGGTAAGTTTTCGTTAATTGTTATATACTACCGTTTTGCAAAGCACAAAAAAAGTGTATTTGGGGGTTAAAACCCCCACATTTGAATAATATTATTGTTTGTAAAATAAATTTTTTATTAAAAAATTATAAAAAAATTTATTTTCACCAAAATTCCTCCCCTCTTCATTAAGAACATTCCTCTTTTTGAAAGCTGGTGCACGAATCTATCGTTTACCTACGGTTATACCAGTTTATTACAAATCGGATTTTTTTTTTAATTCCAATAGTTTTTCTAAAAAATCCCCCTGACGTATTTAATCATTTTGGTATTATTCCAAAGTCAATTCCAAAACTTAGTGAATACATTAGCGCTTTCTATTCAATTCTGCCAAAAAACTTACGCATTTTTTTAAAATTTTTGTCCTCTTATTTCAAGGGAAGGAAAACCTTCCTTTTGCTTTTTTATTACTAACATGTTTTGTAAAAGTAACGACATTGCGAAATATGTTTCAAATTTCTTTATATGTGATGAATATTCTCGACATCGCTTTAGTTTTGCTTATTAGATATAAAGTTCCCGTTCTGAAATTTGAAACTAAAACAGAACCACAGATTATAAACTGAGACACAGTGTGTGGTCTACCATTGTCAAGAATTGGCTATCTAGATATTATGACCATTAGAAGTACACCTAATAGATAAACTATTAAAGTCATAGTACTTAAAAAAGTCAGTATTACGTTAATAAAAAAGTCAATATCACGTTATATTGTTTAAAAAAGTCAGTATTACGTTACATTTGTTCGAAAGTTAACATTACATTATATTTGTTCAAAAGTCAACATTACATTATATTTGTTCAAAAGTCAACATTACATTATATTACTAAAGTCAACATTACATTATATTACTAAAGAAGTCAATATTACGTCATGTTACTTAGTCAACATAAGAAAAAATATTACCTAGTTACACAGTAACTTCAAAATACTACGGCGTAATCTACTTCGAAAAGGATAAAATAGCTTTAAATTATGTCAACAAGAAATAATTGTTTAATTACATAATGGAAATTTAATAGATTTAACAGCATATTTCATCGCTTAAAAATAACGATTTATTTCTTCATTATCTAATAATCGTTTAAAAATAAGTCGCAAACGAATTTTTTAAAAAATTGTAAATGCATTAGCGCCAGAAAGAAGAAGAATACAATAATAAAAAAAAATCACACTTACAGGTTCCAGCTGAACAATCCATTGCTTATCTTTTCTTTCTCGGTTTCTGTTTTCTCTTTACTATTTCCTTTTCTTTTTAGTAATAAGAGCAAAAAGGAAAAGGAAGGACGATTACTTTTCCTAAATGATTTTTTTCCTTTTTTGTAGTAAACCTAATTATAGCAGTAATTAGCGAGCGATGTGCGAACCCAGGACGGTCGCTAGACTTAGTTTCCGCCGGTGTTTCCAAGCGATGCGCGCGGTTACTGGGGTGATTCTTTCCCGCAGTATCCGTGTTTTATCCGCGCCGAATGTTGAAAGGGGCGTTGCATACCGTTCCCCTCGCCTCCAATCAACAGACCCTATCCGTTAGCCACCTCGTTCATTGGTCTACTGCTTAGTTCACTTCTTCGCGGCTCAAACAATCAAAACGAGTCAGCCGTCCTCAAAGGCGACATTAGTAAATTGTTGGCCCGATGATGTGATTTTTTGACCCGGATAACTTTTTGAAAGTGTTCCATAAAACGAAGATACAATTGTGAGGAATGCGAAGGTAAACCTTTCTGGATTTGCTGAGATGCCGATTATAGTGAGAATTCCAAGAGAGAGAGAGGAAGACCAAAAGTATTTAAAATATCCTCATTATAGCGATTTAAAGTAAGGGAAACACACGTTCAAAGGTTTTGGAAGATTTATCAAATATAAAATGTACATATAGAATATTCAAATTGCTGGTGCTCTAGGGATGCGTAGGCGTTATTTCTTCAACAAATTCTTCAAAATTTTAAGATATGCAATCTCTTTTCCATAGAAGTAGAGAAATTAGATTAAAATGATCAGCTTTCTACTAAACTTACGCCCAATGAGCAGAAGAGACAATCAGAACACCAGAAACTGGACTCATACGTTTATCTCAGTCAAGACCATGTAAACCGGGGGGGGGGGCTTTAAAGGCTAAACCACCCCATTTGAACAACATTATTAGCTACAAGATAAAATTTCGAGTGAGAGCGAATTTTGTTTCAATCAAAACCCCTCCCACTTTTTATCGAAAGCACACCCGTTTTCAAATTCTGTGCACGAACCTGATCTTAACCAATTGATATCAGTGGAAGAGGCAACAACAAAAAGATAATGGTTAAATGTGACAATGAGTATATGTGCATACACAATTAAACATCATTTAAAAACAACATTTAGATAGGGAAAAAAATATCTGTAAGGGATAAATCTGAGGATCTGACAGTACATGATAGCATGTTGATACCTCGTAGACATTCCGGTGTGATGTTTGCCACATGTGGATGGACCGTTCCACGTCGGTGGGATTATCCACATCGGTCAAAACATCTATAACAGGTTAATATTTCATTAGCATGTCGCCGGGTTGTTAAATTGCCTTTAGTATATACCAGACTGGAATAAATTCCATAGCTAGCCGAGCCCCAAATCATAACCTCTTGAGCAAGGGTGGTATGTCGTTTATACCACAGTTGTCTGGATTGTCCCGTTTGTCACGTCCACGTCGCCTTCAAGTACTCGGCCATCGTCAGGTCCAAAGAAAAAGCATGGTTTATTACTGAAGACGACATGACGCCATTCTGCATTACTTAGACCTAAAGAAGCATGCATCTCCGCCACGGTGGGCGGTGGGGAGGGTTCACCAACTATTGTTTTGAACATTCAATGTGCAATTCCTAGCCATTGATGGGTCCTACAGCCTTGAATTTTTTTTCACTTCCTTACCTGTGTATGTACTCGATGTTGTCCTAAATGATTCTGTTTAGGATTACCGGGCTTCTTTCAATGTTCTGATGATTATTAGGTAGAAATTGGTTATCTGCTCGCTAAGACCCCCTTTCTTTCGCCAACGGTAAAGCTTGGCGAAGCTATGTTCGCCAAAGCGTGGGTTGGTGAGTGAGAAATTGCAATCGTAGTAGATACCCAACCATGGCCGATTATTATAGACGTAATGTTGTTTTAAATATCATTGATCCTCTACAATTTTCTCAAAACTGAATTTTATAAACAAAACTTTATTTCTTTACACTCTTACAACAAATAAATAACAAAAAAGTAGTATAAAATCTCAAAACTGAAGAGAAAAATAAAAATTCATACAATCGAATGCTTAATTATTATTTCTTTCGCGTGAACCGAGAAAACGTTATTATAATTTAAATTCTAATTGTATTGTCATGCAATTATGAAAATGTACATTTAATTTCAATAAAAACAGATGATATACTTATTTTATAACGAATAGTGGATATGCGTTGAATGCGTTATTATGATAGAAAAATTTCCAACTAAAAAAAAAAATATTTATTAGGTGTGCAAAAAAATTTAAACGTTAAAAAATTGCTTTAAAAAAGAAGAAACAAAATATTGTATATTTTAATTCTCAAATAGATATACGCTAGAACCTCCATACAACGAAATGGACAGTGCCATGAAAACAACTCTTAAATAGAAAATTCGCTTGGTGGAAACAACGTATTCATGAACCAGAGCAATATGATATTACAATTAAAATACCGTTTTTCAGTTAACGACTGTTTCTCATAAATAACATCCAACCACTTACAAATAAATGTTTTTAAGTGTGAAATGTACATGCATATAAAAAAATGAGTTGAACAATTCTTACTTTAAAATGAAAACATATTTAATGCTTCTTTTATACGCACTCATGCTTTTGTAAAAAAAAATTCTAACATCATGCTGCACAACAAATGGTGATATTGATTCATCACAAAAGTGTTTTCACTTATTAAGATATGTTTTTTTTGCCACTTATCTTAAAATTATATTGTATTCCAACGGTATTAGGGAACCCAAGGTAGCTGACGTGACCACTTAATTTTCTGTTTTGGTCGTTAAAAATTTTATTATATAAAAATTTATTTCGTTATATAGAAACACTTTCATATGTAATGACCATGTGGATTTGCCAAAACGTTGCTAGATGAAATTTCGCTATACTACGGAGGTTCGTTATATGGAGGTTCTACTGTATGTGTGTATTTTATATATATATATATATATATATATATATATATGGCCTGCAAAAGGGTTGCTGGTATCTAACTGGAAGGAGACCCACACGCTGAACGTATGTGACGATGTGTGGAACCGGCCAGGCCAGTAACCTAGTGTCCTACCCCGCCTTCAAGTGGTGCAGGCTGAGCTTTCTATTTATGTGGCAAATTAATATTTGCTGCACGGATGGAAAGGCGGAAGGGGAGGGCTAATTCACCAACCCGTCTAGCCAGCGTGGTGAAATGACGGCTAATTCCTCCATTATGTTGACACTGCAAGAGCAGCCCTTAGTCTCCAGGTGCTGGAGTGCTCCTGATCAAGGCAGCGGTCAGTGTGGCATGAAAGCAGGGGGTGCTAAGAATCACTGGAATGGCCCAGGCTGCCGTTTGTTATTGACCTTGGCAACGTATAATGGACGATCCCTTGCTTCTGAAGCAAAACTTCAGGAATTGGAAGAAGAACTTGACAAGATCAAATGGGACATTGTAGGACTCAGTGAAGTTAGAAGAAAAGGTGAAGAGTTGGTGGAACTTAAAAGTGGACATTTGTTTTATTATAGAGGAACGGAAACTGGAAGAACAAGTGGTGTTGGCTTCTTAATCAACAAAAGAATTAAAGACTACCTTCTTGAAGTCGAAAGCACGTCAGATCGAGCAGCGAGGCTCGTTGTTCAACTAACCCAGCGATACCAACTTCAAATAGTACAGGCATATGCACCAACATCAAGCCATACCGACGAAGAGGTTGAAGAATTTTATGAAGAAATCAAACAGTTGCACACCAAAGGGAAACAACATATCAAGCTCATCATGGGGGATTTCAATGCAAGAATTGGACAACAGGAACAAGGAGAGACATCGGTTGGTAAATACGGATATGGGGAAAGGAATGAACGTGGCGATCAACTCATCGAATTTGCAGAAGCTGAAAATCTTAGCATCATGAATTCATTTTTTAAGAAGAAACCGCAAAGAAAATGGACATGGAAACACCCAAATGGGGGAACTAGCGAAATTGACTATATCCTGGCAAACAAGAAATCAATTATTGAAGATTGCAGCGTACTGAACAGATTTAATACTGGAAGTGATCATCGAATGGTGAGATGTAAAGTGCGCTTAAATACTAAATTAGAAAGACAGAAGCTCATTAGGAAACAAGTAAGTAAGAGGGTGGATTTAATGAAACTGAAAGCAAATACCGAGGCATTCAAGTTGGAATTAAAAAATCGCTTTTCTGCACTGGAAGGACTTATTGAAGAAATTGATATCTCAGAAGCAAATGAAAACATTGTTAAGACAATAGTTGAAACTGCTGGGGAAATTGGTGGTGTAACCTGTAAAAAGCACAATAGCAAATTATCTGAGAAGACGAAACAGCTCATGAAAAGGCGAAGAGATATGAAGGTGGACAATCGAAATACCAGTTCCAGGATTGAGTACATAGAACTTTGTAAAACTCTGCGCAAAAGCATGAAAGAAGACATAAGAAAATTCAACTGTGAGCTAGTAAGGAAAGCCATTGAAAATAACAAGAGCCTTAGGGTTGTTAAAGGAAGTTTATCTGTTGGGAAGAAACACATCATTGCATTAAAAGGAGAGGATGGCACCGTAACAAGAAATAGGGAAGAAATACTTAGAAGAGTTGAAGAATTCTACAAAAAACTATATGAAAGTAACAGTGGATTAAACGAAGACTCTGAGATAGTCGAAGGAACAGCTCCTAAAATCTTAAAAGAAGTAGCATTTGCAATAAAAAGTATGAAGAAAGGAAGATCCCCTGGCGATGATGGCATTACATTAGATATCTTAAAAGAAGCTGGAGAACATGTAGAAGACATACTCGCAAAATTCTTTACCAAATGCCTCAACAGTGGTAACATACCAAACCAATGGGATTCTGCAACAGTAATTCTTTTGCATAAAAAAGGTGATAAAGAGGATTTGAAAAATTACCGACCAATTAGCTTGTTACCTGCTATTTATAAAATCTTCACAAAAGTGCTAACACATCGCCTGCAGAAAAAATTAGATGCAGCTCAACCAAGAGAACAAGCTGGATTTCGAAGTGGATTCAGTACAGTGGACCATATTCAAGTATTAAGAGAATTAATTGAAAGAACACATGAATATGAACTTCCATTGTGTGTGGCATTTATTGACTATGAGAAGGCCTTTGACTCTATTAAAACATCAGCAGTCATCAACTCTTTAAGATCAACAGACATTGAGGATGTGTACATTGACATGGTGAAACGTGTGTATAAAAATGCAAGTGCAAAATTTCGGTTACATAAAGATACCAAAACTATCAAAATTGGTAAAGGTGTGAGGCAGGGAGATACCATTTCTCCAAAACTTTTTACTTCAGCTTTACAGATGATTTTTCAGCAGATAAATTGGAATAACAAGGGAATAAAAATAAATGGTGAATATTTAAATCATTTGCGGTTTGCTGATGACATTGTTATTTTTTCAACGAACCCATCAGAACTCCAAGACATGGTACAGGAGCTCTCAACTAGAAGTAAAGAAGTTGGACTCAAGATGAACCTACAAAAAACTAAGATCATGTTCAATAATTTCGTAGAGGAAACAAAAATACAAGTTGACAACATTGAGCTAGAAATTGCTGATTCATATATTTACCTTGGCCAGCTGATTTCAATGGATGGCAACATTATGAAAGAACTCAACAGACGTATTAAACTTGGCTGGAGTGCATTTGGAAGAAACAGTTTTATCCTGAAGGGGAAATTGCCTTTGTGTCTAAAAAGAAAGGTCTTCAACCAGTGTGTATTGCCAGTCCTCTCTTATGGATCAGAGACATGGAGTCTAACAGTTGGAGCAATACGAAAGTTACAGACAACGCAAAGGAGCATGGAGAGGTGCATGCTTGGAATAACTAGGAGAGATCGAAAAAGAAACACTTGGGTGAGAGAGCAAACTAGAGTAGAGGACATCATTGTTAAAGTAAAAGGGCTGAAATGGCGATGGGCTGGGCATATTGCAAGAAGAACTGATCAACGATGGACAACAGAAATTCTGAACTGGATTCCAAGAGACCACCGAAGACCTAGAAAACGTCCTCAAACTAGATGGGTGGATGAAATAAGAAAACAGGTTGGGGTGACTTGGAAGCGAATTGCTCAGGATAGACTTGTGTGGAAAGCATTTGGAGAGACCTTCATCCAGCAGTGGATAGATAATGGTTGAATATGATGATGATGATGATATATATACAAATTAATTTTTGTAAAAGGGAAGGGGGGGGGGCTAAGATTTTCCATATGTCATTGTATGTTACCTTATCATTAGAAAAAAAAATTTCAATCAATCTACTCACATGTTCTCCGAATAAGACGAGGGCATGGAACTCAGGAGCAATGTCGAAAATGAATCCTGTGTTGTCCCAAAAACCTTGAATATCTCCTTCATTTCCAGCATAAAAAAATATTGGGCCACTTCCTGCATCCCACCATGAATCTTTAATAAACAGAAATAAAAATCTTGAGAGGTTACAAAAATCAAAGCGAAGCTTACCCAAATGCATTACAATATCTACTAAACTATCAAAAGGCAAGTCTAAGTATACAGGCTGGTCCTCAACTCTACCAACAAAATAAAAGGGGTTGTTGGGCACA
>QLNU02015360.1:226924789-226934837 GCA_006491805.2 Dysdera silvatica
CATATTAAACCAGATTTAGACATTTTTATTATCTGTGTTTACCAAAAAGTCTTAACTTGATGGGGAAAACCTTTTATAAAGCATGGGACTATTTCCAGGCACGGGACCCTATTCAGCCACATAGTTTAACGTTTAAGCCGGGGCGAATATCTGCGTTTTCGTGTGAGGTGGGACTGTCTTGTCTGGAATTACTTAGGTAGGCGACACTGTTCTTGATTCGAGCGTGCTAAATCTTGAGATCCACAACAATTAGAGGCCGAGATATTTTATATTATAATATATGTTTAGAATGTTTCAAAAAGTTACATAGGTATAAATAAATAATTGTTATCAATTTAAAATATTGAATGTTAATGTTTATAATACTCAATTTTTATAGATAATGTTGAAAAAAAATAAAATAAACTTCTTTCTTTAACGACTTATTTTCTGAAAACAAGTGACTCACCTGTGATGCACGTCACCCCACGGGATAGTCAAGCGTGACTCACCTGTGATGCACGTCGCCCCACGGAATAGTCAAGCGTGACTCACCTGTGATGCACGTCGCCCCACGGAATAGTCAAGCGTGACTCACCTGTGATGCACGCCGCCCCACGGAACAGTCAAGTGTGACCCACCGGTGGGTCACCCCGAACGCAGCTAATGCAATGATGTGTTTCTTCCCAACAGATAAACTTCCTTTAACAACCCTAAGGCTCTTGTTATTTTCAATGGCTTCCTTTACTAGCTCACAGTTGAATTTTCTTATGTCTTCTTTCATGCTTTTGCGCAGAGTTTTACAAAGTTCTATGTACTCAATCCTGGAACTGGTATTTCGATTGTCCACCTTCATATCTCTTCGCCTTTTCATGAGCTGTTTCGTCTTCTCAGATAATTTGCTATTGTGCTTTTTACAGGTTACACCACCAATTTCCCCAGCAGTTTCAACTATTGTCTTAACAATGTTTTCATTTGCTTCTGAGATATCACTTTCATCAATAAGTCCTTCCAGTGCAGAAAAGCGATTTTTTAATTCCAACTTGAATGCCTCGGTATTTACTTTCAGTTTCATTAGATCCACCCTCTTACTTACTTGTTTCCTAATGAGCTTCTGTCGTTCTAATTTAGTATTTAAGTGCACTTTACATCTCACCATTCGATGATCACTTCCAGTATTAAATCTGTTCAGTACACTGCAATCTTCAATAATTGATTTCTTGTTTGCCAGGATATAGTCAATTTCACTAGTTCCCCCATTTGGGTGTTTCCATGTCCATTTTCTTTGCGGTTTCTTCTTAAAAAATGAATTCATGATGCTAAGGTTTTCAGCTTCTGCAAATTCGATGAGTTGATCGCCACGTTCATTCCTTTCCCCATATCCGTATTTACCAACCGATGTCTCTCCTTGTTCCTGTTGTCCAATTCTTGCATTGAAATCCCCCATGATGAGCTTGATATGTTGTTTCCCTTTGGTGTGTAACTCTTTGATTTCTTCATAAAATTCTTCAACCTCTTCGTCGGTATGGCTTGATGTTGGTGCATATACCTGTACTATTTGAAGTTGGTATCGCTGGGTTAGTTGAACAACAAGCCTCGCTGCTCGATCTGATGTACTTTCAACTTCCAGAAGACAGTCTTTAATTCTTTTGTTGATTAAGAAGCCAACACCACTTGTTCTTCCAGTTTCCGTTCCTCTATAATAAAACAAATGTCCGCTTTTAAGTTCCACCAACTCTTCACCTTTTCTTCTAACTTCACTGAGTCCTACAATGTCCCATTTGATCTTGTCAAGTTCTTCTTCCAATTCTTGAAGTTTTGCTTCAGAAGCAAGGGATCGTCCATTATACGTTGCCAAGGTCAATAACAAACGGCAGCCTGGGCCATTCCAGTGATTCTTAGCACCCCTGCTTTCATGCCACACTGACCGCTGCCTTGATCAGGAGCACTCCAGCACCTGGAGACTAGGGGCCATGGTTTCTGGTGTGTCAACATAATGGAGGAATTA
The DNA here is from genome assembly GCA_006491805.2 of Dysdera silvatica. NCBI lineage: Eukaryota > Metazoa > Arthropoda > Arachnida > Araneae > Dysderidae > Dysdera > Dysdera silvatica. The sequence continues at coordinate 226,926,777 of QLNU02015360.1, forward strand.
GCCATAATTTCACCACGCTGGCTAAACGGGTTGGTGAATTAGCCCTCCCCTTCCGCCTTTCTATCCGTGTAGCAAATATTAATTTGCCTCATAAATAGAAAGCTCAGCCTGCACCACTTGAAGGCGGGGTAGGACACTAGGTTACTAGCCTGACCGGTTCCACACATCGTCACATACGTTCAGCGTGTGGGTCTCATTCCAGTTAGATACCAGCAACCCTTTTGCAGGCCATATATATATAAAAGTTTTCCTCGCCCATTCTTGGCGGAAACAGGCTTTGGGACGGGCAGAGCGCCATGTTCCCAAGCCTCTTTTTACATCACTTCTTAATGTGCCATGTCTAGAAACTTCCTGACAATGTGACACGTGTTTAGGATTGTGGCTTTTTGTATTTCAATGTAGGTGTTTGGGTCAATGTTGAGTATCTCCAAATTCGTCGCAAGCGTTTTTGGTACTATCCCTGTTGCTGAGATGACTAACGGGATGATGAGGATCTTTTCCATACCCCATATATCTCGTACTTCATGTCTGAGATCTTGGTACTTGGTGATTTTCGTTGTGTAGGTTGTCTGTATGTTATTGGTGTTGGGTACTGCTATGTCGATTAAGTACGTGGTCTTATTCGATTTATCGACGAGGGTTATGTCAGGACGGTTATGTGGGACTGTCTTGTCTGTTATGATTGCTCTATCCCAGTAAAGCTTGTGTGTTTCGTTCTCATGCACGGTCTCTGGCTCATATTTGTAGTACGGGCATTTTTCTGTCAGAAAGCCAGCATTCGCTGCCAATTTCTGGTGGACTATTTTCGCTACTTGATCGTGTCTATGTTTGTAGTCTGACTGCGCAAGGATCTTGCATCCTGCCATCACGTGTTGGATTGTCTCCGATGCCGCATGACAGTGTCTGCATTTGTCGCTTTCTATGTCTTTTCTCTGGATGAATTTCTGATTGTTCCTTGTTGCGATCACTTGGTCTTGGATGGCTAGCATGAATCCTTCTGTCTCTGGCTGGAGAGTGCCTTTGGCCAGCCAAGAATTTGATGCCTTTTTGTCAACGTGTGGTTGTTGCAGGTCATTGTAGTGCCTGCCATGTAATGGTTTTCCGGCCCAAGTTCTCAGTTTCTGTTCGTTGGCTGTTTCGAGGACACGCTCTTCGGTACTACACAGGTTTAGTGGCGTGTAATTTGCATCTGCTTGTATTATGGCTTGGATGAGTGGCGATCGGGGACTCTTCAACTGGAAGTATTGCCTCATGCTCTGGATCTGCTTGTCATGTAAGTCTTTGAGGTCCGCTTGTCCGCGTCCTCCTTCTTCCCGGGGTAGTGTTTGCCGTTCAATTGCCGTTGCAGGGTGTAGTTGTCCGGCTCTTCTCTGGATGGTTCTCATTTTCCGCTGGAGTTGTTCTAGTTCAGTGTTGGACCATTTGATGATCCCGAAGGAGTAGGTGAGCACTGGTACCGCATATGCGTTAATTGCTTGCGTGGTGTTCTTCCCGCTCAGTTTCGTCTTCACAATGCTTCTAAGTCTTTCTTGGAATGCTTGCGTGAGCTGGACTTTGACTTTCTTGTGCTCCTGCTGCCGTTTTTGCATTATCCCTAGGTATTTGTAGGTTTCGCCCTCGTCCAAGGTCTTCAGTAGTCTCCCGTCTTCGAGTTCGATGCCTGGTAAATCTTCTTTGCTATTCTTCTGTATTTTGCACTTATCGAGGCCGAATTCCATTCCTATGTCCTTGGAGAATGTCTCTGTTATACTGATGAGTTGTCGGAGTTGGGTGATTGTTGGCGCGTATAGCTTGATGTCATCTACGTACATGAGGTGGGAGACTTTATGTAGGTATATATATATATAAAAGAAATAAGCAACAAGCCATTTTTATAAGCAACAAACCAAGAGAATGTGCATTGTAAAATAAAAAATTATTAATAAAGTATTTTTGTGATATATTTAAATTTCTATATCCAATTCCTACTAAATAAAATCTCCCAAAACAGTAGTTACAACTTAAGAGTAAATTTTTTTATGAAATGATGAGAATGATTAAATAATAATATGGAAAATTAAACAATTAGGTTCTCTTTATACATGTACTTCATAGTTTTTGCATGAAAAAACGTGGCGCAGCGGTTACAGCACATTTCAATCAAAATTCACATTTTTTTTGTACAAATGAAGATTCAAACTCAACTGTGGGGAAAAATATACTTATTAAAACGCAGCAGGTATCCCAGTTATTTGCAGCTTCACGATTTTTATGACATGACATAACCACTGTAAAAATCTTTTCAATATTAAAAGACGTTCATTTATTTTAATACATTTTTAAACTGATTAAAAATTCTAGATTGAAAAATTGATTTGTGAAATAAATTACGTATAACTGAAATATTTTTATATATGGGCGTCGTGAATGCCCTAGGAATAGAAAATAAAATAACGTATTTTGTGTGGGTTATAAGAAATCAAAACGAAGAATCCTAAAAGAAAGAAAGAGGAGACAATAAAAGCGATGGTGAAAATAGGGGATGTTAACCGTGTTTTTCTGGTTTTGTTTCACTACAAAGGGTATCGACAAAACTGCAATAATGGAAAAGCAAAGGGGAACCTGGAAGATGGTCGATAGGGAATACTTTGCTTCATTACGACCTGAATCCCAGGCATTTTTCATTTAAACTCTAACCCACAATCTGTACCGGTTTCCCGTTATATTTCTTCCTTTCATCCTCTTTCATTTCTCCCGAGCTGGATCTCAAATTGGATGTAAATTGCTCTTGAATGCTGTTCACCTACTATCCCCCATCATCTCTTCCATAGAAAGACGTAATGGAAAGTGCACTCGGAGGGGGATATGGGGAACCTTTTGCATCCAATAAAAGATGTAAAACATGAGCTATCTCTCAGGCGACAGATTCGAAAACTTTTGTGGAGAACTTTCTTTAGATGCGTCGAAAGAATTGCACTTCCTCCTCTTTGACAGAGAAAGAAAACGCAGTGCATGAATTTTGCTGTGAAGAGTGCTAGAGGAAAGGATTTATGCCATTTTTGTCACTTTGACTTTTTAGTAAAAAGAGTCCAAAGAGGAAGTAATGACGCTTTCCTGGGACGTATATAGTTGCTGACAAAGTTCTAGTTTAGTTTTTGAGGCAATATACAAACATGGTATCCGCAATGGAGAACTTTCAATAATGTTAATCACAAAGAATATGACATTGGTAGCTACTGCAATTTTATTTGTTTATAATAAAGCTTTTGGTATTGAATAGCCGGTGTTTATAAAGAAATATGAAAGTTTTAAGAAAGATGGCACTTTGCGCGTAAAATCTCAAGTTCCCAGAGAAGTTAATTGAATCAATTAAATTCATATATCGATAACTTTTAGGCTGAAGCTAGGCCTCATTGACCACCAAGAGTCGGAAAAAAGACAGAAACATGAGTGTATATGGTCTTGATTAAATTCATTTCGAAACTTGTCTTTAATGCAATATAAGTACGAAGTGAAAGTCACGTCAGCCTTGTCTTAGTGGTTCAATGGACAGAATATCCTGATGGAAACCTGGAGGTCGTTGGATCGAAATAAGCACGAGATGTGTTCTCCTTTTTAAATCTTATGAGTCTGAGTCGAAAAACACGAGTATATGAACTATAAGAATAAAAGAATATAAAATGAGTATATGAATTATAAGATAGTTAAAAATTTTGTTACTGATTACACATTTTCTAAAGTAAAATCTCTATTAAACGAAGAATAAGTGTAACTGTATTGTCCGGCATTTAATGCAATACTGATTATGGTAATTTTAATTTTTAATAAAAATAATAATTATAGGCATTGATGCTGAAATGATATTTAATGGCAACATTTAGCATAGTGTACACGTGACGGAGTTAATCAAAAAAATGTATTTGCATTTAAAATTTACTTTTAAAAGACTAGATTGCACAACAGAATATAAAATTACTAATTGTTAATACGAAAAGTAGCTTCTTAGATGTCAAGATGTTTTGTAAAACTTATGTTTCGAGACTGCTTAACACATTCGAGACAGACTAACGGCTTAACGTGATATTCGAGCTATGATATAGTTAAAAACAACCAGAATTACCTAAAATGGAAGAGCTGAGTTCAGTAAAGGAAAGGCCATTGCTTTTACTATTATGCTACGAGAACGTTATCATAAAATATGAAGCAATTTACGCTTTATACGTATAATTTCTTAGAATATATGATCTTCTTAGGATATTTCTGCGTTCATTTTTATTCAAACGCAGGTGGTTGTATGCACGGCTAAAAATTCTAAATGATGCGGAATAGGTGAATATTACCAATGGCTTTCGAATTTACATCTTAAAATTACTTACAGAACTAGCTTAAATATTTTACGAAACTGTCTATCTCTTATGCAAGCTAAAGCTACTAATGTGTTTAATCGCGCGTCCTAATGTTTTAGTAGTTGCGTGTAAATTTGAAAAGTGTAAACGGTATGATGTCATTATAAGTAACAAACAAAATAACAAAATCGATAATGTATTATACAAAAGTAGAAGTTCAAACAAATCAACTCTTACTTCTCAAAAGATAAATTTAAATATTAGCGCCATATTTACGTAAGTTTAGGAGAGAGGGTAGTGTTGTGGGGCTAAAAGGAGTAAAATGGCGAAATAATATTGACTGGCATCTGGACTAAACCAGACTAAATCAGAGTAGGATGATGTTGGTAATAATTGATTCAGGAGAGCATATATATATATTCACCACAAAGGCGCGGGATGACTTAGGTGAGTCATTAGACAAGAAGATCGTGAGATAGTGAATGTAGCCGAAACTATATCGAAAGCTTTGCCACTATCTAAAAGCATATATTGTTCTCCAGGCAGCATAGAGTATCATCGGGTACCATCGCACCATGATTGACTGTTATCACCTCTCAAAATACATACTAGTACTACGCTGCACGAGTAACGACCAGTGGCATTAAAATCTTGCCATGACCCTGGTCAGATCAATCTAGCATGTTTAGGATATACTATGACCTTAGTTACAGCCATTACGTAAAGTTAGAGAACTGGCCCAGCAATTATAGAAGTAGAACCTTCAGAAGAATCTGCCATAGGATAACATCAGATGCTTATTTAACTATACGTAACGCCACAAATCGTCTTGCATTGCCTCCAGGTGTGAGGTCCACCCTTTGCAATGCATTAACCAGCTAGATACGACGCCATTATCATGAAGTTATCCTTTTTTGAGAAACTATAGTTTATATTATAACTATCACTTCTTTGTGTCTTCGTTATACGAGCAATATTACTTAACGGTAAGACACTTAAGGTTCCACTGATGTTTGTATTTGACACAAAGTTTATATAGAAATAAAAAATGTGTCATTCACAAACATGAATATTTTATAGAAAATACTTTAAAAATGGCAATTTTTTTAATTACAGTAGAATGTGTGGAAGAGACTCTCTTTTTGTACAAGACTCACATTAAAGACTGTTTCCTTTCTTGAAGTTGAAATAACATAAAAACCATAAAGATACCTTGCCTTTTCTATCACATTAGCATATATTCCGTGCATGTCCATCCATAAATTTAATAATTTAATGGATTCTACTCGCTGGGTAACAATTACTGTTAGAGTAATAATTCCAGCATTTTTTAGGTTAATAATACTCGTACAGCGGTACCTTGGTTAACGACAGTAATCGGTTCTAGGATTATCTAAAATCATCCTTATCCAAGGCGCAATTCCCCATAAGATTTAATTGAAAATTGATTAATTTGTTCCGGCTCCTCCTCACAACCATAATACATATTAAAAATGCAGATACATTGCTCCACATGATTATAGGTCCACCTTGTTTTCCTTAATATACAAATTTTTCTTGCGTTGTTTATAAAAATTTATATTGTATTTCCTCACAAAAACAAGAGAGAACGTGTAAATCAAGGAAAAAAATATTTTATAAGTAAAGTTGGAAAATTAAATGAAAAATAAACATGCGGTCTTGCACATAAATATAAATCCATTTCCTGAATAAGGTCAAAAATTTTATTTTTCATGCTTGTTGCAAGGTTTTTGAAGGTAATAGGCTGCAATTTCTTCTATGCGGCAAGAATCGTCAATTGTAATTTCTCAGTGGTGTCATAATTTATCTGAATAAACTTGCCGAACAAGGAGCCCCCCAAATGTTTTCCATGGGAATACAGTCCAGAGAGTATGCCGACCAATCAATTACTTCCACGTTATGGCTATGTAACCACTGCTTTGTGCTGATGCTGACATGAATAGACGCGTTGTCTTGCTGGTAAGTAAGAGGAATGCGGAACAACTTTTTCAAATAAGGCAAAAGATTTCTGTTAAGGGCATTCTGATATTCATCGCTGTCTATTATTGATGATCTGAATAAAAAAAAAATTCTGAAAGAAACCTTTCCATGGGCATTGAAAGCACCACAAACCATTCAACTGCCGCCTCCAAAATTCCTCTTTGAAAAGTATTTCAGCTCTTTTCTTAGATCATGCCAATAGGAGATAAAGACGTCTGGACCATCTAGTGAGAATTTTTTTCATCACTTAACACAACCTAAGACAAAAAGGTTTAACATGTAAAGGCAAGGACGGGAGAAAACAAGGTTAAATAATTCTTTGTAAAACATCTAAGAAACTCACTTTGCTTCAATATGTGTCCATGTTTTCTCCTGCGAACTCCAATCTCCTAGTTTTATGAATGGGTTTCAAAAGAGGTGCAGACTTCAGCCTTGCATGTACAATGTGCGGCCTCGACTTCAAAACACGCCTGATTGTTTCTGAGGGGACATTGAGGTTGCATCTTCTCCGCATGTAACTGGTCGAAACCATTGAATTTAACGCCTCGCTTATAATTTTCCGTTTATCCATCGAAGAAAGTTTCGGAGGAAGTCATAGACAATTTACTTTCCCGTAGGCATCCGTATTTCATAAAAAATTTCCAACTACATTATAAGATCTGCCAATATCCCTTGAAATTTCACGGATACCTTTTGCGCACTTACGCTACGCCACAATCATGCCCTTCTCGCGTTCAGACAACTGCTTACCACGTGAAATGACTGAAAATTGATAATTAACTGAATTTCAACTAAACTGAATGCTATTATAACGAGAAAATCAAACTGGACACACACACACACACACACATCATCATCATCATCATATTCAACCATTATCTATCCACTGCTGGATGAAGGTCTCTCCAAATGCTTTCCACACAAGTCTATCCTGGGCCATTCGTTTCCACGTCACCCCAACCTGTTTTCTTATTTCATCCACCCATCTAGTTTGAGGACGTTTTCTAGGTCTTCGGTGGTCTCTTGGAATCCAGTTCAGAATTTCTGTTGTCCATCGTTGATCAGTTCTTCTTGCAATATGCCCAGCCCATCGCCATTTCAGCCCTTTTACTTTAACAATGATGTCCTCTACTCTAGTTTGCTCTCTCACCCAAGTGTTTCTTTTTCGATCTCTCCTAGTTATTCCAAGCATGCACCTCTCCATGCTCCTTTGCGTTGTCTGTAACTTTCGTATTGCTCCAACTGTTAGACTCCATGTCTCTGATCCATAAGAGAGGACTGGCAATACACACTGGTTGAAGACCTTTCTTTTTAGACACAAAGGCAATTTCCCCTTCAGGATAAAACTGTTTCTTCCAAATGCACTCCAGCCAAGTTTAATACGTCTGTTGAGTTCTTTCATAATGTTGCCATCCATTGAAATCAGCTGGCCAAGGTAAATATATGAATCAGCAATTTCTAGCTCAATGTTGTCAACTTGTATTTTTGTTTCCTCTACGAAATTATTGAACATGATCTTAGTTTTTTGTAGGTTCATCTTGAGTCCAACTTCTTTACTTCTAGTTGAGAGCTCCTGTACCATGTCTTGGAGTTCTGATGGGTTCGTTGAAAAAATAACAATGTCATCAGCAAACCGCAAATGATTTAAATATTCACCATTTATTTTTATTCCCTTGTCATTCCAGATTATCAGCTGAAAAATCATCTTTAAAGCAGAAGTAAAAAGTTTTGGAGA
>QLNU02015360.1:226951769-226971145 GCA_006491805.2 Dysdera silvatica
AGTGTGATTTACATCTACAGGAACACTATTCATAAAATGAAACTTTCGGTAAATGTTTGGTGACTGATCAACTATAGCGCGATTTTAACTTGAACATTAAAACTTTTTTTTTCCCAGCAAATGAAACAGAGTGGAATCTCTTCTATTTTATTTATATTGATGTGTTTTCATTTTACTTACCACAGATTAAATGTTTTGATGTTTTAAATATGTAGCTTATCACTGCATGTAGTGTTACCAAATTTATGCGTCATATTAATTTTTCTGTAATTCCTGTTATTATTATATACACTTAATTAAATTAACAAATAAAAATAAATTATCACTTGATTTAATAATCACAGTATTTAATAATCATGCAATTAAATACTCATATGAATTCAATCATCATACTATTTAGTAATCATACAAATTTAATTATCACCTGATTTAATTATATTACTTTAATTCCTTATCTTTATTCAACTTATTAATAATTTTTAATGTAAATAGTTCACTACAAAACGAAATGAATATTTTCAAGCCTTTTCAAATGATGCAACTAAGGAGAGTTGGCATAAATCTGGCCATCTTAACGCCAATGACGCAAATTCCACTTGAACGACGATTCAAGTATCGTCCAGAACTAATGAAAAGGCACCATTCTCGAGTGTCGCTCAACGGCCGCACATCTTGGCAAAGGTTGCCAAACTTTCCTCTCATACTAAAATCGAAGTGACGCCAAAAAATCCAGCACTAAAGTGCCAATTGTGCATATGTTAAAGTATTGCAATAGTGTGCGGTAGGAAGTTTTCAGAATTATGCTATCAACGTGAATGTTATGCTGTTTTCGCATAGAAACGTCTTATTTATTTTTCTCAGCGAAACGTGGAATTTTATTACCAATTCAAGTCTAAATTATATAATTTTGAATTAAATTATGGGAGTTTTTAAGGGAAATAAAGTCAAATATAATAATATAATATTGGTGATGTTGCTTGTTTCTGAGGGTGTGTGCTGCATACCTAGCACACCCCTGCTAAGTACACTCACCCGTGTCTGGTTGCCCCATACAGTGCGAAGCTGCTAGGCTAGAAACAGGCCCCAATTGTCCTTGAATACACTGTATTGTTTGAATAGTAGTACTTGTTGCCCTTTTTTGCTTGTTTGATTACCAGAAATCCATACATTGCAAATTTTCAACAGGAGTGATAACACTTTTATGATGAATCACAATCACCATTTGTCGTGCAGCAGGATATTAGAATTTTTTTGCACAAAAGCATGAATGTGTTTGAAAGAAGCATTAAATACGTTTTCATTTTAAGGTAAGAATTTTTTTTTTTTATATGCATGTATATTTCACATTTAAAAACGTACATTTTTAAATGGTTGAATGTTATTTATGAGAAACAGTCGTTTACTGAAAAACGGGATTTTAATTGTGGTATCATATTGCACTGCCCTGGTTCATGAATACATACAGGAAATTTTCTATATAACAAATTTTTTTATGGAACCATCTACAGTAAAAACCATTTATAACGATGCTGGTTATAACGACCAATCGCATATAACGACGGAATTTTTACAAGAAGTTTGGTTTGCTATTCTACTCCATACTAAATATATCGGTTATAACGACGAAACCTGCTTTAACGACAGCGATTTTGTAGTCTACGTAGATTCTAACTAGGGAAATTCGTATCGGATATAACGACGCGACTTGACAGTCATAAAGCAGAACCACGTAGGTTAGTTATTAAAATTTAAAATTAGTTATCAAAATTTAAGCGTTATTCTAATCTTGTTTATTTACAAATGTAAGAGTAATTTTTATTACTGCTAAACCTAAATATTAAAGATAGTGAACTTAAAAAGTGATTTATTAATTGAATATCACGAGGGTCATATTCTTTAGAGGCCTATTTTATTTTTTCAGCGTAGAGCCCACAAAACTCTTAAACCGGCACTGTTCTGAAGTCATTAGTATAATAAATACTATTCATTACATTTGTTTTCTACATTATATACTTTAGTAGTATTTTCTACAATTTTTTCAATTTAAAAAACTAAGAAAGTACTATGTACTTAGTTTGGCTATAACATAATATAAACGGAAATTAAATTCATTATAATTATGTTTTTATTTAATTTTGAAACCAAAAAGTTTAGTACTTTCTATTATCAAAATAATGTATAAAACTCTAGAGTACATTGCTATAGGCTACTATGATTTTAAAAAGATATCGTTTATAACGACCGAATTTTCACGGTCCCTTGGAGGTCGTTATAACCGATTTTCACTGTATTTTGTTATATGGAGTATCTACTGTGTATATGTCTCAGATGGTGAAAAGAAGTTTGTCCACAATAACGAGAAGTCTGTTTTAAATGAAGTCAAATTAAAGAGATTTCATTGTATTTCTTTCATTCCATGCAAGTTATCAAAACGACCACCCACCATAGTTCTACGAAAAAAAAAAAAAAATGCCATGATGCTAATGAGGTATCTGTAATGCTAAAGGACCATTTAGTAACTATTTCATTACCAAGGATTAAATATCCATCTAATCAAAATGTGCATTAGGTAAGTTTTTTAATGTACTTGCTTGCATAATTCAGTAAAAAAAAATGCCTACGTCACAATAAATATTCAAACTACATGCTAAAGACTTACCAACCTGTACATAGAGTGCAGGGAGTTCATAGCCAATTCCCCACCTGATAGACCACTTTTAGACTTCATTAATCTATATTTGATATTTATTGATTGCTTCGGTAGGTGGTCATTCATAGAGAGTGATGCAAGATTAAGCTTTTTCCATAGTAGGTGGTTTGTGTTTCATGATGTAAGGACAATAAGACAATGCTACACCAAGATGTACAGTTCTAAGGAATCCAAATTTGTTTTTTGTCCAGGGAATCAAACCTAAACTACTTGCATTGTTGCCAAATGTGTTACGACTATGCCAATGCAGAGCGAGAGTAAGTCAAGTGATATCAGTGAAATATAAAACAGCATGAGATCTGAACTTGAGAAGTAGGATAGAAGTAAGGGCATATTGAAAAAAATTAAATGTAGTCATGAAAACGGAATAGGTGGCAAAAATTTCATGTTTTAGGCCATTTGACGATAAAATTAAGTATTTCTAATATCAAAGCATGGATCAATTTTTCGATTTTTTTTTGTTTGATATTTCATAATTTATAGCATTAGGACCCAGTTCAAACTAAGTGTAAGAAAAATAGCATCCTGTGAAGATTGCAGGATAGACAGGACATCCATAAATGCTATGGTACAGGGAGTGGAGGAGTGTTGTGTGTGTGACACACCATGATCAGGGAATGGGACATCTTGTGACAAGGGGGTAGGATGGGGGTTGGTTCCGAAAATAACTTCAGAAAGCGTGACATCATTTATGAATGGCCCCCTGCATAAGAAATATTGAGAGAAATGTACTTTCTATTTTATCGAATACTGATTGTTGTATGTCGACCATGGCCAAGTAAGCACTTGCGCTAAGTGCTGTTTTTCTGCTATCAAAGTTCATTTGCACTGCTTGCAGTAAATTGCCACAGCCTGTGGGAGAGGTGTGAGTATGTGAGTGATGTCAACAGCATTGTTGCTGATCGTTGTGTAATTCCACTGTAACAAACCGTATTTGTCAAATTCAGTTCGTAGTGCAGAATAGTGCTGAGAATTGTCATTATTTGGCAATTGTGTTATCCCTGAGAAGGGTAATAATATCTTACATCCTTATATACGAAGAAAGAGAGTGTTGCTCCTGTTCTCGTTCATCTAGTAATCAAGACACTTCTAGCTCAATAGAGGGACCCTGGTTCGAATCCAGGATGGGGACGGCGTCTCTTTGTCTCCAGAAAAGCTCTAGTTTGAGCTACATATACGTGGGTGGCAAAAATTATTGTATAATTGTTCCTATAGACTCAATGATCCCTTTCAGTTGGGAATTCAAACTCTTTGAAATAACTAAAGTTGCCTCCTGTATATCCAAGGGTGGATTATCCACACTCAAAAATACTGCCAATAATATACAAATAGATAACGCTAACATAAAAATAAATTTCAATGTGTATTACAATTCATATTTTCAATAACAAACATATCCCAGTTTGCACTGAATGTATGTTATATTAATTTTTTATAATAATTTATACTGGAATAGAAAATAGCTTCCTAAAGGATATTATTTTGAAAGACCAAAAAACCAACAAAATGCATATCAACATGAAATTATTATACATTTTTAAATTAACAAACTGTGCTCATTTAAGGTATTTTTGTTTTTCCTCATATTATTAAAATACTTTCTTTGTATTCCTTCAAAGAAAGCTTTGTTTAATTAAAATTATATATCATGCCTGATGTTTACCCTCAGTTAAAAACGCTTTTTTTTAAAGCTGGTACGGATTTATTTACATTCACGGAGATTGAACATTTGTGTCTAACTGCTCATTTACGATTTTATGTGCTCACATGATGTTATGGAATTTTACACATGCAGATTTGCTGTAAATAAAAATATCACCTTCTACAATTACCTTTACACAGCTCTGCCAAAGTTACATCTCATGGACTCACTGGAGTTGATTTCAACTGAACAATCAGCCAATGAGACTTTTTTTTTTTTATAGGAAGGGTCAGAATTAAACAATAGCACTCTCTGTTAGTTTAAACAGTCATCTAGCTAGCTACTGGGTGGCATCAAACAAAAAATAAGTCTGTTGTATTTGTCAGCTAGTATGTATACCCTAATACTGTATACCCAGTATTAGATATTTCAACTACTCAAAGATGAGGCAATTATCTGCATCACATTACCGTTTTTACTAACGGTAATATAATAGAAATAAGATACAAAGTACCAGGGAAGAAATTTACATACAAAAGGTTAAACACTGGTAAAATAGCAATGAAAAAACCACCCAAGCTTTCGGACGCATCAGCAGCAGTCCTTCATCAGGAGTAATGATGCTGATGTGTGTTCCTGCCATTTTTTATACTTGAAGCTTCTGGAAAACCCTTCCTTAGAGCAATCTGACAAAATTGAAGAACACAGTGGAAACCAATGAAAATCGAGGAGAATCCCATACCGTGGAATACCTGATGTCCGAGGATTCCCATACATTTCAGAGTAAGAGTTGTTTATAAGTTTCTGGAAGTGGTTGTGATGTATTAATGACTTTTTTACTTAATTAACTATATGGAAAAAGTCATTAACACATCACCCAGACGCTTTCAGAAACTTATAAACAACTCTTACTCTGAAATGTATGGAAAACCCCCAGACATTCGGTGTCCTGCAGTATGGCTACTCACTGGTTCCCTATTGGAGGTTTCCCATTGTTTCCCCACTTGGTTTTTCCAGTCTGGGGAACCATTCCGATGAAGGATTTTCCCAGAAGTTTCAAGTATAAAAACAGGAATGAGGACAATATCATCATTACTTCTAATGGACTGCTGCTGATACGTCCGAAAGCTTGAGTGATCTTTTTCATTGCTATTTTACCAGTGTTTAACCTTTTGTGTGTAAATGATAATATAGCATAATTTTATCAAGCATTTTTACCAAACCTAAAAATTTAAACTGGTATTAAAGTATGATCTTCTATTTCGTAAAAATAAGCAGGTACTTTTGTAACATTTAAAAAAAATTGAAGCTTGATGACTTTGGGAAAGTGTACTACCAAAGTTCAATTAAAACAGTAACATGTAAAAAAATTCAGATCTCTAATATGTTTGCTCCCTCCCCCCTTTTTTTAATCTAAATTAATCTCCACAGAAAATTTGCGCCTTTTACAGCACAAGGACAGCAAGGATCGTGCTGCACCAAGTTCTACATTTTTCCGAGGAATCCAAACTTCATATAACCTTGGGAACCAACTACCTGACTACAGTGAGCAGTTAGTCGGTGAGTGTTTGGGGGTGGGGGAGGCACCATTAGGTGTCAAACTCAAGATAACAGTGCACTAGGCAAACTTGCTACCACTGAACCACCACAGGGCCCTCTACAGAAAATACTTCGCATAAAAAATGTAGGTATGGTAGGTCCATACTTACATCTGAAAAAATTTGTATAATGATTATTAAAATGCGGTAAAGATATATTGCAATGAGTTTATACATGACTCCAACTGAATGTATTTAAGTAAATATGAAATACTTAATTATTGCTTTTATTAAACTCTTATTGAACTTTCTCCTTCCCACTCATATAAGAGGTCCCTTATTATCATGTTAATACTTTTACTAATGTCTAAGTAAAGCCATTTGAAAGTAGTACATTCTATTTCTAAATATTTAAAACATGAAAACAACTCAATAAACTCGCACAAATATTTATCCAAAGATTACAACTCAATTCTAAGTGATAGTTGATTTACAATTAGTTAATGTAATTCCATCAGTTATTAAATTCTATCATGAAATTGTTTAACAGGACAAAAACATTAATTTGTTAACTACTTTGAGACAACACACATTTGTTTTATCAAATTGAAAAATACATATACACTGATGTTCAAAAATTGAAGGTTAGTAATAGTTCTTCAGGTTACCACCCAAAAAAATAAAACCAAAAATGCTTGTGACAGATGATGCAACTTTAGAGATTCAGTAAAAAGTCATGCAAATTTTAAAATGGTATGCACAGGGGTCAGATGGGAGCACTTAAATGGATAACAGGCAAAAGGGTGAAGTTGGAAAATTTTGTTTGAAGGAAAATCTTGACACGAAAGAGCAAAGTCACAAACTTGAAATTTTTATCAGAGCCTAAGGAATGGGTATAAGGATGATTTCATGCAGAAAAAAGTCATTGGAAAACTGAGAGAAAACTGCAGAGTGAGTGATATTGTTAGAGAATTTGCAATCATACATAGTGTACTATGTATGTTCTGGGTAGCATTTCAAACCAATGAAATGTGTTGAAGATACATGTTATGGGATTGCCCTAACTCTACTGGGAAGCAAAATGCATTGATCCATATAGAGGACTTGTCCAATTTCTGTAGATACATCACCACTGAATCTGAACTGTAGATACATCACCACATGCTCTACATTTAACTCTAAATAGTATACACAGAGGATTTAGCTCTAGATACAAGATTTACACTCTAGACAGGTCACAGAGAATTTACATTAGATAGGACATATAGAGGATTTAGATCTAGATAGGACACATAAAACTAGAAAACATAGATTATTAGCTTTCAAGCAGGTAGCCCTATATGTCAGACATTTTACCACAGTTTGTTGGGATATTTGCGTTGGTACACTAGAAAGGAGACCACACAGTAATTAGTGATGATATGGCGATTAAGTTTTGCTGTTACAACTAAAATGCTATCTTCATGCTTCCCAGTAGAATAAGGCAACCTTATAACATGCATCTTGAACACATTTCGTTGATTCGAAATGCTGCCTAGAGCATGCATACAACACTATGCGCAATTCTAAATTCTCTAGCAACATCACTCACTCTGCAACCTTGTTCCAGTTTTAGAATAACTTTTGGTGTGTGTAAGTCACCATTGAGGCTTATTGGTTGTCGTCTACACCACACGTCAGGTGGTCTATAGATATTGTAGTAGATGAAAGAGAGAGAGAGAAGCCTGGTTGAAGACAATTCCATCAGAAGGTTGTAGAAGGTATTGAACAGTCTTGGGTAAACACAAAGAAGAAAGCATTTATTAAGTCATATGAAGAAGACACATTACAGGAAACTGATTAAGGTTTAGCATGCATGTAGATAACATCGGCTAGTTGCCGGGAGATGATGCACACATTGCAGGATGCGTTGACGTAACATTAAGCGAAAGGGAAAATGTGTTAGATCTCCAAAGGGTGCAGAGCTAAGAGAATGTTCTCTGACTGAAAACATTTCTCGACTGAATTTTAGGGTTCATCCTTCTATTTGCTATTGGTGTACAAAAGTCATGTGGTTACACATTGGGCCAGGATGGGCTAAGATTTTACATCTGGTATTTGAGTAATGTGTGTCAACTGTTGCAAGGAGAAGTCATACTATTACAGAACAGAACACATCTGTATATATTATAACTGTCTTTTGATTTAAGCCCCTGCATTCAGAGATAACCAATATGCCTTACATGGAATTTTCACATAACCTTTGGAATTACTCTAGAAGGGATTTTAGGTTGAATTTAAGATGGTATATAACCATTACACACTCCCCCACCAGTGGTATGGGAAATATCAAGAAATAATTTGGGAGTTGAATTGGACAATGAGTAGATATACTGTCATGTAGTGTGGGTGAAATGAAGTAGTGCAGAGTTTATTGCTAGTAGGAATACATTACACATTTGAATGATTATTAGTATGATATACAATCATTGCATTTTGGTTTAATACTCATCCGAACTCGGTAAAAATTGCACCATAATTTGAGTTTATATGGCCAAAAACGTTTTGCATCACAGAATAGAGTGTTTGGCATAAGAGAGAACATATTTCAGTTGCACATGATGTCACATAGCTAGTTTTATCAGAGATCAAACAGACCGTATGCAATTTCGAAAGGAAGGTAAATAGTGAAACATGTGCATTGCATCATGTCGACGACTTGTTGCATCATCTCCGTGCCTGGGTGTGCCACGTTGGTGTCTTGGTTTGTACATTTACTGCACTTGGTGGATTACACTTGATAGTTGCATAGTGTTTGGAGTATTATGCTCGCTAGTTGCATAGCGTTTGGAGCATTACACTTGCTAGTCGATTAGAATTTAAAGAAAGAAGCAGGTTGGCTATTCTGACCATTTAAATTACAAGCAGCCGTCAATCAAAACAAAAACAATGTTTGTTGCATGCCACAGACTATAGAGGTAACATGTGCACATTGCGTTATCGTTTAGAAGTACGAGTGCTTGGGAGTAAGCATTTATTGTGTGCATGTTACACTTTGAGCCAGCTTAGTTTAAATGAGAGAGAGCAAAAAATGTGCCTCTATGCGATTGTTTCTCTATAAAACAGCAATTGCTCTGACATACGCTCGTTATGCGATTTATATAGTGGTCATTCCACTGATGTGCAATTATAAAATGTTGCAGAAGTTCTCGATGTACTTTATGCTAATTAAAAATGTTGCATTTCCTCCGTTTATATCGATAGTGCTAAAAAAATTCAATGGATTTGAAATAACACATTACATTTTCAAAATTGGGAACTGAACGTAAAGAATTACATTCTTAGCATCTTGAAAATACTGGGGAATGTTTTTAAACAGTGTTTAGAAGAAAACGATACAGGATTTAAAAAAAATTCAGATGAGTTTACATATCATATGTAATTAATTTTTTATATGAAATTTTACATGCCTGATTTGTGAGCCCTGTTGGCTGAAAAATATGTAATACCACAGTTGTAGCATGCTTATAAGGTATACATGTGAACATAATACACACAGTTTAATACAGATGTATTAACTTTACTACTTACCATTACCGTGTGTTATAAAAAGTTTATGCGTACAACAGCACACACAACAGAAGTAGCCTATTATTATTTATAAACACAAGAGAATGTTAAATTCAATTACACAGTAATGTGTTATTTATCGTGCTTAAAGAGTGTTGACATATATACATACAAATATTATTTAGTAAATAGTATTTAGATTATAAAAAAATAATTATCCCTTTGAATGTGAAGTTTGACACAAGTGAAGTTCAGTTTGCGGAGGAGAAGTTTGAAATAATAGTATGTAATATTATTATATTACAGAACAGAACACATTCGTATGTACTATAACTATCTTTTGGTTTAAGTCCCTGCGTTCGGAGATAACCAATATGCCTTACATGGAATTTTCACATGACCTTTGAGGTTAAGCTAGAAGGGATTTTAGGTTGAATTTAAGATGGAGTATAACCACCATGTGAAATCATCTTGATAATGTCCTTAAAAGGCCTGGCAAAATTTTTAAGTTCGTTAACTTTATTTCATCATGTCAAGATTTTCCTTCAAACAAAATTTACTAACAGAACCCTTTTACATGTTCTCCATTTAAGTGTCACCATGTGGTTCTTATGTGCACAATTTGAAAACTTACATGCACAGCAGATTTCTACTGAAATCCCAAAGCCATGTAAATGGTCATAAGCTTTTTATTTTGTGGGAGTGTAACCCAAAAAAATATTACTGACCCTTCATTTTTGGACACCAGTATATATTATATCAGGGTTCCCACTCACCCCTGACTAATCGCAAACAAAAATTTGAATTGAACATTAGTTACAGGAAAAATGGTCTCAGGTTCGCATGGAATTTAGTTATTCAGAACAGGTTAGGAAGGTTTTCCCAGACTTTTCCAGATTTGATAAAAAATTTCCTTTTTTCTTGATTGTTAGGGATAACTTCAAATTCCCAAGTTTTCAAAGGTCACATGGGAACCCCTTTATATTTAAAATCATTAGATTACTCAACTTTATTTAAAATTTACCTTAAATATATTCCATTTAGAAATACTGCTTATGTAAAAAAAAAATGTGCATTAAATGTGAATACAAAAAAATTTTTGTGGGGAGGAAAAAACTTTAAAGAGAATTTCTTAATATGCAGGGTGTTCACAATTGAAATTCACCAATTCACAACCTCTATAAAAAAAGTATAGTTATTGAATAGGATGCTAGGGCTTGTTAATACTCAAGAATCTATCACAAAAACTCTGAAGTATTACAAACAAAGATCAGTTCATCTTCATATCAGCTGAAGACCATAGTTGCTATGAAGGATTATGCCATATTTATTAACCAAAACAGCAGCAATACTCCAAAGGCTTCGAGGTAGTTTTATAAGCTGAGAAAAGGTACATCAAAGTGTAATGAAACAAAATAGTTGAAGGAAAATTGTATTTCAATTCAAAGAAACTGGGAAAGAATAACACTGGGAACCTATTTTAAAAGCAGTAGTATAGTATGTCCCACTTATACTGTAGAGGAATATTAAACTATTTTTAAATACATGTCATTGTCTCTAATACATGCCAATTTAATATGCACCACATCCATGGATTCATAATTTTTGAATTATGAATATAATTTTTCTTTTACATAAATGCCTTTTATGTAATTTTACAGTATCCCAACAATTTTATTATGGATATTAGCATAAGAGTTCGTTTTCCGCAAGGGTTCACGAAAAGAGACTAATTATGGACACTTTCTACACGTATTTAACCTTTTTTATCAGCACTGTTCTAATCAATTTTATAAAAAAAAATAATAGTTTTTTTTTATATACAACCTTAAGGAAGCATTAAAACTGTTTCTATCTACAAGCAAGTAAAATATGCTTCAGCAATTTATGAAACTTACATCGTACAACATCTGGAGGGAGCTCTGCAGGAACATTCTCTCGAATAATTACTTCATTTCTTCTTTGTTTTCCTACAGTAATAGACAAGCGTATAGAAACAAAAAATTTTTATATTACTAAATCAAATGTATTTTCAATGTACAATGAATGAAATCTGTCTAGGATTGGAAAAAATATTGCCAAAGATAGTGGTGGCTCGCGAGTTGGAAATCTGCAACTGCCGCAAATGAATCATATTTTAAACTAAGTTATGTTTTTAACGTAACATAAGAAAAGGTAAAAAATTTACAATAGAACCCAAGTTAACGAAATTTGTCTAACCAAACTAATCTTTTACACTTTTTTTTAATCAGTATTTTGTGAAGTGGACATTTGTTTAATGTCTTTGGGCAAAAACTTTCATATTTGTTTTCTAGTTTACTCTAACTTTAAGAAGGAAATCAATACAAATGGTGAATCAAAACTGACATTCAAAACGCTTTGTATATATATCGGATATATACAAAGATATATCCATTTCCGGAGCAGTTAATTATCTTACTAAACACATACATATACTCAATGGCATTTTCATTATCAACATAGCAGTTTAGTAATATACAATTTAATCTGTTTTTTGAATAAAGGTTGGAGTTTCTTTGTTACTTTATATTGAAAGTTGAATTTTTGGATTTTCTGAAATTTTGCTTATCTGAAATTAAGTTTATTCCTGTTATTTTAGATAATCTGTGTTCTATTGTACTGGTTAAATGTTTCGGTTTAACAATGCACAGTTCAACAATAGTTTATTTAAAAAAAAACTCAAGCAACACGAATTATTTTTGTCTAAAAAAGCAAATGTAAAATCAATGGAAATACTAACATGTGTGATATCAATAAAGCTTCCTAATATAGACTAGCTCTGAACTATCCTATAGCCCCAGGCTTAAGCGTCATTGGATAAGCGTCAGCAGCACCACGATGACTGATGTAACTCCCAGCTCCAGTTACCAGCTACCACGCGAAAATAAAGAGCTGATAGCTCTTTTCTACTGCAGAAGACAATTTTTTCCACAGAACTTGAAGATAGTTATCAATTTCTATACTCTTGCTGTAGCTTTAAGAACTTACAAATAGCTAAATGCAAAAGTAGTACAAATGAGATGAAGGAAATTATAATTTTTGAAATAAATTACAGGGGATTCTCCAGTACTTATGGACGATCCACCACTGGTTATAGACAAGATTGAACCTATACACTATGTATCTGTCAGGGCTATGAAAAATATTATAGGTATATTTATCATTATAGGCAGTATTGCTATAGATAGATTTCACTACATGATATTGACATGATATATGAATTGCTAAAAATGGTATCAGTATTTTTTAAGTTACTGTCAATAATCAAAAGTTCTGCCTTCATTATGTTTTATGCATGAAAGTTGTAATTATGGTTTCACAAGTTTCTCACTTAATGGCACCAATGTCGAGAAGAAGCCAACCAAATAATATATACACAAAAACTTTTATTCTTTGACCTTCACTATTCGTAAATTAAGATGTTTGATTTACACCACTTTTGCTTTCAACAGCTCATATGAATTTGAAGACATTCAGAAAGTAAAAGCAGAAATCAGTGAAGTCGTCTCATGACTATAAGAGCATTCGAAAATGGGGAAGGATGTCAATCTTTTCTTACTTACTACTATCTTAATAGCCCAGTGTTTAGAGTTACATTTAAAAAAAATCATCCTAAATGTATGTATGTGGTTAGGGTACAGTAAAACCCTGTTTAACTGAAACCAAGGTTAATGGTAATGCCCCACTACTCCCCCCCCCTTTTTTTAATATGCATTCCTTCACTGTTTTCAGCAAAAATGGTTCATGTTTGTTTCTAGTATATCCTGGTTTTAAGAAAGGAATAAATATTGATTGTATAACCATGTGTCGCATTTGGGCCTAACAGATTGCTTCTTTGATATTACAAATACAGATACGTTGAAGAAATATTAGAGTCCTGCTTTCTCATTACACTTTTTTTGAATATACATTATACAGTGAAATCTCTTTAATGCAGCTTCACTTAGGAAAGACCTCTCATTTATATATGGACAAATTCTTTTTACACCATTTGAGGCATATGTACATTCAATGTTAAAGATTTCACTGAATACGTATGGCTCATCCGATAATGCGAACGAAAGTCTAAGAAAATTAAAAATACCTTTTTTAGGTAAAACTTCAGAAGGTATCGAAAACAGCATGATTTTTTCCCGCAGGTGTGGGTCACCCGTTTTTCAAAAGTATCCTCACAAATTTTTTTCGATTTTTTTATATGGCATTAAGTAGTTACGTTTTAGTAACTTACTCATTTACATTGTGTACTGCATTACTCCATAAGTTATAGCTTAATAGCCTGAAGTTTTAGCTACTGAAATTTTCCCACTGCTTAGTGCAGGTTTCCGTGTGTACAGATAAAAATCAGTGGCCCATGACAGTCCGCACTAACGAGATTTCACCAGATTTCGTTGAATTCACATTTAATGTACATAATTTCTTCCAAATTACATTTCAAAAGAAGGAGAGAAAAAATGAATTGTTTTAACAGTGATCACTCCATTACAATACACAATTAGGTTACGATTGAATTGCATGCAAATTAGAGACTATTAATTCGTTAAGTCATGAATTCAATGGTTAGAATTCACTAATTAATGAGTGTGTGGAATAATTATAAGTTTAGATAGGTTTCAAACATTGAGAAAGCTACTGATGGTATGCAGCTAAATTACAAAAAAACATTCACAAACACAACATTTTTCATTTTAACGTCAGATACAGTCTAACTTCAATTTAACGATATCCTCATTTAATGATTGTTTTCATTGGTCCAGATCGAGTTACACTGAGTCCAGTATTATATTTTCCTCAATTTAATGTTCGCTTTCCCTGATTTAATGATAACTCATCATCAGCCTGAAACCGAAAGTAGAATTTCAGTCAGAAAACCAACTGTCATCAGGACATCAACTTCAATTACGTTTACTCAATTGAAGTTCATGTTGGTTTACAGTGTGTAAAGAAATATTTACATGTTTTGACATCAACGATAATCTTTCCGATCTTTTTGAAAAATCGAAAAGGCAATGTTAAATGCTTGCTAACAAGAACAACCAAAACAAACATAATCAAAGATTTATGTTCAAAGTAGTAAATGCATGCATGCATACACACACATTTGTGCCTGTTCATTAAAATTAACATTAATGTTTATTAAAATTAACATGTATTCTTCAGAATGCTGGTAAGCATTTTTATTGTTCTCCTTTTCGATAATTTCTTATTTCAGTTCCAATTAATAGTGCACCCATAATTTTTGCTTGGGGGAGGGCCGGAAATGTAAAAATAATAATTTTTTAATGTAATGGTTGTTAAGTTTAACATATTGTATGTGTAAATTTTCAGCCCAAGGAAGGATCCGGGATCCATCGCCTCCACTCCCCCTCACACAGTGAGTGTGCTATTGGTTCCAATAATTGTGTTCCCCCAATGAATTTTAATGAATTCCTCGATTGAACAATTATTTTCACTTATCCTGTGAATATTTTTAAATTGAGGTTAGACTGTATTTGTAAATAATTAAAACCTACCAAATATAAAAAATACAAATTATTAAAACTTACATAAAGCCCATTTTACAAGTCATAAAGCTTATATGGATGTTTTTAGTTCTACATAGATCATAAACCACAGACATATATAGATAGTAGAATTATATACAAACGAATCAAGATTTTTTTTTTATACGCTTAGAAGCTTTTTGAAATTTGGATAATTGTTTTTCAACATTTAGTGTTAAAGTTGCTTAAATAGAGAAAAAATGTGTTAATGAACTCAGTGTTTCTAGCTATTTTTGCATAAAAATAATTCTCACATCGTAAGATATTATTGCTCTTCTCAGCCACAATTGCCAAATAATGGTCAACACACAAAGCCACCGGGGCAAGTTTTTGTGGGTGTTTTGTTGGGGATTTTTACTACTAATGAATTTGACATCCATGTTCAAAGTTCGTACTGGTACTTTTTTTTTTGTATAGGAGAAAAAGAGACAGTGTTCCTATCCTGGAGTCGAACCAGGGTCCCTCCATTGAGCCTGGAGTGTCTTGTTAGCTAGACAAACGAGGACATGGAACAACACACTCTCTTTCTCTGTATATAATAAGGATGTAAGATATTATTATCCTTCTCAGAGCTAGCACACTGGCCATATAATGGTCAACACACAAAGACACCAGGGCGAGTTTTTGTGAGCTTCTTATAGGGGATTTTTATTACTAACAGATTTGACACCCATACATACTAGAGCTTTTTACCCTTTTTCCTATACCAAAAAAAGCTCTATTATGAGCTTTAAACATGGGTGTCAAATTTATTAGAAATACATTATATTTAAAAAAATATATAAACATAATCCTAAGGTTTATTTGCCCCATACATTTTTATCAAATAATGAAAGATAAGAAAAGTATGAGCATGAGATTAAATCATTAGATCTGATATGTATAGATTTACATATTAAAATAGGCCAATGTTCTATGCAAAAAAACAAAGAATGTGAGATAAAAGTACAACATAAAGGTAATTTAATGGCAGTTTTATACAATCATTTAAAAAAATTTGTGAGAGAAACTGAAAAACGTATTATCCACAATAGAATATGTCGTTGGAAAATTGTTCATTCACATTTTTATCAATCTCAAAATTATACCTTTAGGAGACATTTATCCATTTTTGTAGTTTGCAAATTTCATAACTTGAAAAAAAGTTGAAAATTGGAATTTGAAGGTTTTTGTTGAAAATCATATTAACTTTATTTCAAACTCATAAATTATGGTTTATTGAAATTTTTAAAATTAGGTCATAAAAGGTTGCATGTTGCAAAATATGAAACTACATAAGAAATTAGCAACTTCAGTATTAATTTACTGGAATGTAAAATAAAAAACAGTTGCATTCAATTTTAATAAAAGAAATAAGAAAAATTCACACCATTGTCACCTTTTCATAAATATAAAATTTGATCAAGAAAGGGGTTTATCTTTAAGTCATCATACATATAGATTGAGAATTTGCTACCCATAATTCAACTTCTACCTTGTATTTTATGATGTATTATAAATTTTGTATTATAATATTTGTCCTCATATTAATTTCACCAAGTATTTTCCTTCTCTCCACATAGATTAAGTTATTAGTATCTCAGAAGTCAACCAATTGAATACTGTGGAACCGGAAGTTTTAACACCTAAAATGTGTAATTAAAGGCAATGGGGGGGCGGGGGGGGGGAACTGCAAGTTAATACTTAAGCATTTATTACATCTTTTATGTAAAAGTTTTATCACTGCTATAAGATTTTCTGTTGTTGGAATGAACAAACAGGGGACACAAACGTTACGACTGCTCTAAAAACAGAATTATAATGACTTTATACTTAGTTTTATATTCCATACAAGCTTTATAACTTATAAAATGGACTACATTTGATTCATGAAAATCCGTACCTTCAGCAGAGTCAAGATCATCAATTTGAAGAGAAACAGCTTGCAAAAATAAAAAAACAAAAACCATCAGGCTATTATTCAAACACACAAAATAAAACGTTATGCATAGGGATATAGTTAAATGCAAAATTGCAATTGTTTACACCATCCGATCACTGAAATGAAAGATGAAAGACTTAATGATTGTTAGGTGGTTGTGTTTTTATGGTGCAAGAACAGCAAGGGCCATTCTGTGCCAAACAAGGTGAAAGATTTAATGTCTTGAAGTACATTTTATCATCCTCAAATGATAATTACATATTAATACTGCATAGAATTTTAGATTTGGTATTGCATATTCAGTTTAGATCATCCATACTTATATACACGATAACTTCTTAACCTACTTCCAAATGCATATTCAGTACATTGTCTTTAGGATCAATCCATATGTAAAGACCTGTGCTTCCCTCTCAATCAAAATTGAAATATACGAATGGCTCTTATTTTAGCAGATGAAAAGAGAGTAACCTTTTCCAATGAATTACTTCCATAAACTCCCATCTCTACTATGTACAATCAACTACAAACATCAGCATTTCTCATTATATGCAACCTCATTTCTGGTATAATGAATATTCATACCATGCTGGCACAACATGATTTAAAAAAATAAAAACTTGGAATTGATAAATATGGAAACTCTTCAATACAACAGTTTATTGTTACCATTGTGAGAATTTGATTTAAAGATGAAGGCAAGATCAATATGGGTGAGTTTCTTTGATTTATAATACTGGGGAACTCATCAATGAGAATTTCAAATTTCAAAAAACAAATGAAGACAATACCGTGACTTTTAAATATCTTTCCATAAAACAAATGGACCAATTCTGTAACATACTCATTATGACAATAGGGTCATTTAATAATAATGACAAAAAAAAAGCAATCAAATTACTGAGAAGTTTCAGTGATCTTTGACTTATTATGAAAAGAGCTTTGCAGAGAAAAGAAAAGTGCTGGCTGGCACTATTTTTATCATTCTTTGAACGGAGTTGGAAAACAAGTCAATTAACAAATTCAAGAGCATAAGAGGAGGAGGATTCATGTTCATCTGTATAGTAAACACCACTCACCCTGTATTTTACTAATCAATAAACAAAAAACCAATGTACTACAACTAAAGAAAAAGTAAAGTATACACAAAATCAAATATTTTTGGATTTAAATAAAATTTCTGTCTTTTTTTACTCACAAAAGCCAATTCACACACACACACACATATATATATATATGGCCTGCAAAAGGGTTGCTGGTATCTAACTGGAAGGAGACCCACACGCTGAACGTATGTGACGATGTGTGGAACCGGCCAGGCCAGTAACCTAGTGTCCTACCCCGCCTTCAAGTGGTGCAGGCTGAGCTTTCTATTTATGTGGCAAATTAATATTTGCTACACGGATAGAAAGGCGGAAGGGGAGGGCTAATTCACCAACCCGTCTAGCCAGCGTGGTGAAATTATGGCTAATTCCTCCATTATGTTGACACACCAGAAACCATGGCCCCTAGTCTCCAGGTGCTGGAGTGCTCCTGATCAAGGCAGCGGTCAGTGTGGCATGAAAGCAGGGGGTGCTAAGAATCACTGGAATGGCCCAGGCTGCCGTTTGTTATTGACCTTGGCTACGTTTAATGGACGATCCCTTGCTTCTGAAGCAAAACTTCAGGAATTGGAAGAGGAACTAGACAAGATCAAATGGGACATTGTAGGACTCAGTGAAATTAGAAGAAAAGGTGAAGAGTTGGTGGAACTGAAAAGCGGACATTTGTTTTACTATAGAGGAACGGAAACTGGAAGAACAAGTGGTGTTGGCTTCTTAATCAACAAAAGAATTAAAGACTGTCTTCTGGAAGTTGAAAGTACATCAGATCGAGCAGCGAGGCTTGTTGTTCAACTAACCCAGCGATACCAACTTCAAATAGTACAGGTATATGCACCAACATCAAGCCATACCGACGAAGAGGTTGAAGAATTTTATGAAGAAATCAAAGAGTTACACACCAAAGGGAAACAACATATCAAGCTCATCATGGGGGATTTCAATGCAAGAATTGGACAACAGGAACAAGGAGAGACATCGGTTGGTAAATACGGATATGGGGAAAGGAATGAACGTGGCGATCAACTCATCGAATTTGCAGAAGCTGAAAACCTTAGCATCATGAATTCATTTTTTAAGAAGAAACCGCAAAGAAAATGGACATGGAAACACCCAAATGGGGGAACTAGTGAAATTGACTATATCCTGGCAAACAAGAAATCAATTATTGAAGATTGCAGTGTACTGAACAGATTTAATACTGGAAGTGATCATCGAATGGTGAGATGTAAAGTGCACTTAAATACTAAATTAGAAAGACAGAAGCTCATTAGGAAACAAGTATGTAAGAGGCTGGATTTCATGAAACTGAAAGAAAATACCAAGGAGTTCAAGTTAGAATTAAAAAATCGCTT
>QLNU02015360.1:226971245-226985238 GCA_006491805.2 Dysdera silvatica
ATATAATTTAGCTTGAAAGCCTTACAAATATGAAAGGAATTAAACAGTATAGTGTTCATTAGAGTTGTTTTTATACTTTGTTTCTAGCTTAAATTCTTTTTTTATATATATATTTACATATACCCACACACAGGGTTAACTAAAATCCATAGAAACTTTAAAAATTCATAAAAAAAAAGAAAAAATATCATTGAAGTATGATTTGCAAAATAAATATGGTCTACGTGGGTGGGTTTTTTTTCTTTTGAAAGAATTAAAAAATCTAGAACTCACCAATAGATGACACTTTAGACATTTGAAAGACAATGAAAATGACTATTGTGTGCTCAATTTGTACACTAAACAAATGCTTGATATGATCTCCACAACAAGGTACGACACAATTCAAGCTAATGACAACACCTGGCAGCATATCTCGATGGATGATCTTACCTAATGCTGAATAGCATCTTTTAGTTCTGACAATGATAAAAAGCCTGATTGATAAACTCAAGACTTTAAATACCCCCTACAAACAGAAATCGAGTGATATCAAATTTGGAGATTGGAGAGATCATATGATTTTAAAGTGTTTATTGATAAGTCAGTCTTCACAGTAGGTACTGATCAGAAACGTCTTCATTGACATTGCAGCATGAGCTAGTGCTTCATCCTGCATAAACATTACTGCAGACATCACACATTTCTTTCCCTTAAAGATGACTGACTTATTCATGCAGACATGTTACATAACAGTGCATATTCATTATATAAGTTTTCCAATCAGTTCTTGGGCAAAGTTTCCAAAGAAAAAGGGTCTCAATAGGCAAGAGCCAATAAAACCACATGACACTGTTACTCATTGTGAATGAAATGGCTGTTATGTACCATTCATAAGGATTAGAAGTTACCCATATGTGAGAGCTATGTGTATTCACATTTCCATAGTGAAAAGTAGGCTTTATCTGTCCACAATACATTAAGCAACCAGTGTGGTTCCTTTGTAATTTTTGACGAAGTTCACATAGCAAAGATTTCCTTCTGTACGCTATCTGCCAGTAAAAGCCCATGTAGTGATTGCAATTTGTAAGGATAAAGATTCAAGATTCTATGATGAATATGTCATACAGAGGATGTAGAAATTCCCAATTGCCTTACAGCTTCACAAACGATGCTAGTTCTTCAATTTCAAATGCCATGACACTGGCACAGGACTATTAACGATGGTTTTCCACTTTGTGAATGATCTTTCAACCAATTAGTTCCAAATCGTCTGACAAGTTTAAGCAGCCCAGTACAAGTTATGGGACCTTCCCCTCACCCCATCTTTAAATTTTACTGTAATTAAAATTTTCGCAAAGCTTCTGATGCTAGATCTCCATTTACATAAAACAATTTCACTAACAAAGCTTGCTCTGGCAAAGTCAACATTCTTGCAGAAACTTGTTCTTTTCACCAAGTTTATTAATGAATCAAATGCAAAACTCACGGAGCACTTTGCTCTTTTATAACAGCTGTATTTGCATACTTATGACAGATGCATTAGTATCAGAGCAATCTATTGGTGAATTTTGAACTAAAATTTGTTACTGTGTTCTGTTTAAAAAAAAACAAATCCAGACAATATTTGTGACACAAGACACTTCAGTGTAATAATTTTTCCTCTTTTTTTTTTTTTTTTCATACAGTTTTAAAGCTCATACGGACTTTTGGTTGACCCTGTATATATATACATACACACACACACATGGCTAGAGGCCTACACGAAAAGTTTATAAGGGCGGGCAGGGTTCCCACTCACACTGGAGAACAAATTACCCAATTTTTCCAGGTTTTTCCCCAACCTTTTCAATAAACTTCCCCAACTAATCACAAGCAATTTTTGGCTGAAGTTCAGTAGCAGAGAAAATGGCTTCACATTTATGAGAGATATAGCTATTCAAAACAGAAGTTAAGAAGGTTTTCGCTGACTTCCAGGTTTGACCAAAAGTCAAATTTTTCCCCTGCCTTTTCTCCTCACCTTTAAGTATGATGATATTTTTTTTTTATATATGAGATATTATAACCCTTCACACTAATAATATCTCATATATAAAAAAAATATCTAATATTACCACACCATTAGCTATGATGAGAAAAATTTGCAGTCTTTAATGATGATTTCATATATTTCCTGACAATTCCAGGTTTTCGAAGTTCTTCAGACTGAGTGGGAACCCTGGGCGAGGGTTACAGGTTTATAATGGGTATTACAGAGCTACAATCCCATATATTCATATGTATATGTATACAAAATTGTATCATAATGATGAGGTTACAACCCCTATTAACTCCCCCCTGCATATGCAAGTGTACTGGGCCTGGTTGCCATTGGTGACCAGATTTTTGCAGTTGGTGAGTAGAAAATTGTTTCTTAATTAGGCCCTGGGTTTTCTTATTGAGGCAGGCAAGTACCATTCTTATCTGATGAATTATAGTTCACTACAATTTTTGTCAAGCCCTGTACAAATATACGAGGGCGAATCAGAAAGTCTTTGCCCCTATTTTTTATTAGCCAAAATAAGGTACATACAGGTAATTACAAATATACGTACTATTCTACGTACCTTACACTATTTTTCCACATAGTCCCCACACCGGTTCAGACATTTGTCCCATCGCAGCACTAAATTTGAGATGCCCCTGTGGTAGAATTCGTCCGGCTGACTGTGGAACCACCGTCGGACTGCTGTCTTGGCTTCATCGTTGCACGTGAATCGCTGTCCTGCCAGGAACTTCTTCAGCGGACCGAAAACGTGGAAATCACTAGGGGCGAGGTCCGGACTGTATGGTGGGTGGTCCAGACTCTCCCAGTGAAATGACCGGAGCTTGTCGGCGGTTCTGATTGCATACAGTCCGGACCTCGCCCCTAGTGATTTCCACGTTTTCGGTCCGCTGAAGAAGTTTCTGGCAGGACAGCGATTCACGTGCAACGATGAAGCCAAGACAGCAGTCCGACGGTGGTTCCACAGTCAGCCGGACGAATTCTACCACAGGGGCATCTCAAATTTAGTGCTGCGATGGGACAAATGTCTGAACCGGTATGGGGACTAGTGTGGAAAAATAGTGTAAGGTACGTAGAATAGTACGTACATTTATAATTACCTGCATGTATCTTATTTTGGGTAATAAAAAACAGGGGCAAAGACCTTCTGATTCGCCCTTGTATATCTGTTATAATTGAACATTCCTTATTTAAAGCCCTCTCTGTAGCTCTAACTATTAAGTGAAATGACATCAATATCTGTGCACATATTAAAGGATGGGGAGGAATATTCTCTCTCTCTCTCTCTCTCTCTTAATGATAAACAATTCCAAAATTTAATGATAGGGGAAACATAGAACCATAAAGCACACGGTAAGCACAAAATTTTAAAGAACTAAGACAATTTTAAAATTCAATTTTAATTTTACTCCTTGCAAAAACTTAGAAGAAATTTAAGTGCCTTAAATTTTTAGTTTAAAATAGTATTTAAAATAACAAACATCTAAGGGAGTAAAGAAATTTCGCATAAATCACTTTTCCTAGCAACAAAATTACAGACATGAATATTGCAAGCATATTTTTTTACTGTAAAAAATGCATATATTGTTTGTATTTTTTATGGCACAAGGACAACAAAAGACATGCTGTGCAGGAACCAACGGTTTTTCGAGGAATCTGATCTCTTAAGACCTAGAGAATAAATCCCCGGACTACAGTGAACAACAGTTAGTCGGTAAGCTTTCTTTTATTGTCTCCATTGGGAGTCAAACCCATGGGCGTAGAATTATATGGGCCCATGGGGCCCAAGCCCTCTAATAATCTGAAATAAATTGAGATTTTACATATACTGTAATGTATAAATGTACATAAAATGTGCTTGGGCCCCTCAAAAATTTTGAGAACTCTACGCTGATGGTCAAACCCCTCGTTTTTGGTTTAAGTTTCATTTTACTGGTTGAAAAGTGGCTGCCAAAGGAACACTTTGCACAGTATAAGGTAAGGTAAAAATCATTAAAGAATTAAAAAGTGATTATAGAAAAAGCAAACTAGAGTTCACTAAACAATATCAGCTGCCCAATCCACTCTTAAGGTCATTTCAGTAAGTCATGAGCGAATATTAGAAGCTGTGCAAAAATATAGATCATCATTGAATAAACATTTAAAAATTCATTGTTCTAAAACAGAAGAATTTAACAAATCGCTTCTACAATAGTTTAACAAAGCAAGAGCATCTAGCATTCCAGTTTCTGGTGCTTTATTAAAAAAACAGCAGCAGCAGCAGCAGAAATATATCTAGCAACTAAATTTTGAATTGAAAATTTCCAAGCTGCTTGCGTATTGGTTATCCAAGATCAAAGAAAGATATGGATATGGAAGAAAGATTTTAAAAGTACATGTGCAGAAAACGTCAGATGTAATTAAAATAAATAATAAACAGGCTAATGTATTTATCAAATGTATTGACAGCCGTAACTACTACTAAATGTACAGACAGTCCTAAGTCTGCAAGTGTGAAATGAAATCCTACTAAAATATTAATCAGGCATTAACTCAGTCATCATTCAAATTAATGTAGTTCTCTGTTTAACGTTTTTCCTATGTTTCTTATAGACTCTCAAGAGGAGAGATTACTGTACTACTAAAAAACATAATTTTATTTCCATGCCAATACAATTGCCCTCAATAAATTCATATTTATAAAGGGTTGACTCATTGGAGACATGCATGGCATGGTGGAAAATACATAAAAACATACGTTAACTCCTATATTCCCAGGGTTCACCTATAGTTAATTTGTTTTAGTTAAAATATGTGTTTTTACAAGAGATTTAAATCTAAAAATATTTCTGCAATTTTGCAATGACTCCAACGTCAAAACATCAATAAATTTTAAGCCTTTATTGTGGCTTTCAGAGCCTCTCCACGGCAAAAAGCTTCTAGCTATGGCTCTGTCACTATTTAGAGTTGGACAAAACATTATAAAAAGTTTTGGAGACTAGATCCTATTTTGTTAAGACTGGAAGGGGAAGGATGGATGTTTCACTTCATGAAAGAATGGATGCTACTGCTATGTGGACCCAAATATGGACGTTAAAGCAAAAACGAGCAGAATATGAAGAACAACAGGGCAATTAGATGTTCCATATTCTGTGAGAAAAATTCTTTGGAAGAAAAAAAAATCACAATTATCTCACAAAATCAGAGCTATTCATTACATTATCATTACAGAAGCAGCCACAAAGAGACTATCCTGGCAAAAAAAAAGATTTGCTCTGTTTTTGGCCAAAACTAAATTGAATGGTGTCTTTCCATGAAATATTTTTTGAATAGATCAAAGCTATTTTCATCTTGATGGAACAGTTAACACTAAAACACTACTGAATATGGGCTTCAGAAGCCCACACATTATGCAGCAAACTTCCCTGTACTTGCCAAATCTCAAATTCTTGTATGATTTCACATCAAATTTAATCCTTAAGCCATACTTTTAGGAATCACAAGTAATCTGTCCTGTTACAGCATAAAGGTAGCTTCACATACTATGTGGCTTTGAAATTCTGCAACTTTAGCAAAGATAGTGCCTGGACAGGGCCAATTTCAATGAAAAATGAGATCCCACTTCAAATTGCACCGTCAGTATAGCAGCTATTGTAACATTTCTCTAAAGAAAGATTAATTAATCACTGCTTCCCCATATCATGGAAACCATGATCGCTTGACCCAACACCGTGAAACTTTTATCTATGGAGTAACCTCAAAGCTAATGTTTATCAAGGAAATGCGTTTAACCTACTATTTTATAGCATAACATATATGCAGCACAAGCAGAAAGTTTCTCCAGAGAAGTTGCATTTTGAAGTCAAACACACTGTATTGACAGCAATTTCTGGTTCAAGGCACAAGGACAGCTAGAGTCATGCTGTGCTAGGATCTACAGTTTTCAGAGGAATCTGAACCACTTAAGGCCTAGGGAATCAACCCCTGAACTATGGTGAGAAGTTGGAAGGTAAGCATTTTTTTTTTTTACATTTACGAGTCTAGCCTGAGATAACCGCATGTTGGGCAAACACGTTATCACTGTACCACAGAAGGGCATATTTCTGGTCCAGAACAATGACAATCATGCTGCAACTATATTTGAATGTTAATGACATCTGCATATAACCATAAAATTTACGAAACCATTTCCAATGGCAACTTATTTTTCTCCATTTCTGCAATGAGCAAAAACAAAATTTTAAATATGTATTAGTTATTTATTTTTCGTGCTGTTTTTACACATATTGCCCATTGTGCAGTGTTACACTTTTACCTAACAAAAGAATACAATGTCTAACCAGGGTTTACTGTAACTAGTAAAATTTTGTCGCTGGTCTAACATATAAAATACAAAATATTCTGCAAAGTTTCAAGAACTACTGTTTCCTTTATCAAGCGAAATTCACTTGATAAAGGGAACAGTAGTTCTCGAAATGTTGCAGAATATTCTCTTACAATGTTGGACGAGTGACGAAATTTGACCGATTGTATTTTTACATATTGGCAAATTTTGAAACTAAAATTACCTGGACAGTAATCTGTTTTTAAATAGATGCGCACACAATTATACTTTTGTAACTTACATCATTTAAATATATAGTTAAATATCTATACAAAACTAACTACAACATACAGAGCTAAAAATGAGTTTCTTAAACTATTCATTCTCTCTGCTCCATTTTCTGATCATTTTTTAAAAGTAAGGGACAAATAACTTTTCTGCATACACACTGCAAGACATAAATTGTAATTAAAATCCATAAACAAAATATGACAGCCATTCTCATTCTTACCAATTCTGTAACAGATGTATGATTTTCTTCATGGCCATTTTTCTTAAAATGAGAATCATCTACATAATTAGTATCAATACCATTCTGCAAAAATAATTACAAAAAATATTAAATTTCATTACTCGAAATAATATTGGAGATGAACATAGATACATGAAATTAAACGAACTTAAAGAAATTTTGTGTCTTTCCTCCACTAAATACATGCATTTGATGCAGTAAATCAGCAGTTCTTGATCTGTGTTCTGTGAAGCATTTGGCTTCCTAAGCACTCTGTGTACTCCAATACTCAAAAATTACGAAAAACTGCATGAATTCCTGCTAAAAAAGTCGAAAAAAGCCGGATTCATAAAACATTGCTGCTGGTCACTGAATCGAAAATTTTCCAGCTAAAAGAGGGTCAAATTCGCTAGAATGGCAACATTGCACACCTTAACGCGACCATGCAATTTTAGATATCATATTTATATGGGCAACACATTGTGGATTTAAAATATCTGCTGTGGATTTAAAATATCTGCTTTGAATTTGTTCTCAAATGTTTTGCCTTAGTTAATGTTTTTGCTCGTTTGATTACCAGAAATCCAGACCTTGCAAATTTCCCACAGGGGTGCTAACACTTGTATGATGAATCAACATCACCATTTGTTGTGCAGCAGGATGTTAGAAATTTTTCTACAAAAGCATGAATGTGTATGAAAGAAGCATTAAATATGTTTTCATTTTAAGGTAAGAATTGTTCAACTCTCTTTTATATGCATGTATATTTCACACTTAAAACGTCCATTTTTAAATGGTTGAATGTCATTTATGAGAAACAGTCCTTTACTGTAAAGCGGGATTTTAATTGTGGTATCATATTGTAATACCCTGGTTCATGAATACATCGTTTCCACATAGCGAATTTTCTATATAACGAAATTTTTTCATGGAACTGTCCATTTCATTATATGGAGGTTTTACTGCATGCATGCACACACACACACACAGCAAAATGTATATATGGTAATTAAAGATGGGGTAAATAACTTAATAATACAACCCACCCGTCCTTCACAGATAATATGGATTTTCTGTTCCCTTTGGGGGTGTTCGTCTTAGCGAGGTTCTGTATTCTCATTGAAAATATGTAATAACACTACTTATAACAAAATTCAATATGTTAATTTAAGAAAGATAAAAAGACACACTAAAGTATTTAATTTTATGAAATTTAAATACATTTGATGCAAACATATTTAGAGACAGTTAAAAGCATATTCAACAACAGTAATTTGTTCTCTTAATTTGGACTGAAAATATAAGACGTATTACTTGTACCTACAGACAGTGCCATAGCTGAGGATGGGCCAGGCCTGCCCAAATACATTTCGAGACTGTCCATTTCTTTAAAGTCTACACCGCTGTCGCAAAATAATATATAGATCAATGTCAAAAAGTACATGGACATGTTCAAGTATTACGTAAGCACCTTTGGGGAGAGAGGGCATTGCTGTTGTGCTTATTTTCCTATGTTAGCCAATGTTAATTTTTGCTTAGGAGGGAGAGGGGTATAAAATGGCCAAAATATTGCTTATGTAATACTTGAACACTCCCTATTTATTGGCCCTGTCAAAATTTTTGTTGGCCCTACCAATTATATCAGCTAGCTATGGCACTGCCTATAGATAAAATTGTTTCCTATTAGCAATTTATTCAGATTTACAATGCACATATTTTAAATTAGCTTATCAGCACCGTAACATTTAGTATTTTCAGGTATTCTTGTCATAGGTGTAGAGTTATATGGGCATGTGGCATTTTATATATATAAACTATAACGCAATAGTTTAAAAAATGTAAAAATATCCATGGACTCTGCAATCTATGAAATAAAATGTAACATATCCTCACACACATATATCAATATCTTCAGTTTTACCACAATAATTTATTTTAAAAATTTCTAACAAGTAATTAGCTTACCTTTAAGTTTGAAGACTTGTCAACACCATTCTGCTTTTCATATAATTTTTTGTCCACCTTTGATGCGGGGATAATCTTTGGTTCAACTTTTTGGGTAACTTTTTCTTCAATCTTAGTACTTTTGATGTTCTTTTTTTCTTCTCGTAAACTATTCTCTGAAGAGGATGATGATGTTCTCAGGGACCTTTTTTCACTTTTGACAGATGAAACAGACGAGACTTTGCCTCTCTTTGAAAGCTAATTACAAAATAGAAATCAAAATTTTATATAAGGATTTTCCTGGAAAAACCATAAAATTACCTATGGAAATAAAATCTCAAAACAATTCTTTTTTTAAAAATTACATACAAAAGCATCATATTTTACTTTTAAAGTAAGTTATTGTTAAGACATTCTATGACAATGAACAAAACAATAAAAATGCCTCATTATTTCAAGTTTACTCACCATATTTTTCTCTACTACTTCCAAAATATTTTAGGAGAAATCATAAATGAAACAAAAGTTTTAAATGTTTATAAATAAAAGAGGACTGATTAATTTATAAATTTGTGTCTTTTTAACTAATGTGTTTCGTACTTCTGTAATGTAAGAATTTATGTGATGGATACATTTGATGAATGGATACGTTTGATTAAAAAAGCCACAAATTACAGTAAGCTTATAGAAAATGTGTTTACCCTTTAAATATTGTTTATATATTGAATATAAACCATATGGACACAATGAGACTAACTTTAAACGGTTTATGAAATATGAACACAGTGTAGCTGTATTTTTTATGTACATAGCATATTATACTGATTACATCGTCAGCAACTGACATATTCAAAAATTAATTTTATTTAGAAGTTTAACCTTAAGTGTGAAAATTCGAACACACGTTTATTAGCTCAAGCTAGAGCGTTTTTGTTTTAAGAGAAAAAGAGACGCCATACTGTGAAGAGTAATAATATCTTACAAGTTTAACAGTTTCTGTTTTGCCTTAAAAGCATAACGTGCCATTTTTACTTACGTTTTAAGAAGCTTATGATACTTAATGTCCAAAATTCTAATAAATAAATATTGAACAATTGAAGTGAAACAAACACTGGAGGGGATTTTTTATTTTTTTCAATCTTTAAAATTTAAAATGCAATTTCATTCCAAAGACGCAAAACAAATACACACACTATCACAGTTGGTAAACTAGAATGAAAAACACTCTTTTGCAAAAAAACGAAACATCATGAAGAAATTGTCTGTTTTTATTGAAATTAAATGTACATCCAGCACATACGCAGGTAAGGAAATGATAAAAAATTCAAGGCCGTAGGACCCATCAACGGCTAAGAATTGCACAGTGAATGTTCAAATCAATAGTTGGTGAAACCTCCATAGCGGTGATGAGTGCTTCTATACGTCCAGGTAAGGAGTGATAAAGGTTCCTAAATGTCATCATGCGACACATTCTGCCAGGCATTCCTCACTTGTTGCTCCAGATCTGCGACATTTCGTGGTGTCCGAATCCGGTGTCCTACCATGTCCCATACATGTTCGATTGGCGAAAGGTCTGGTGACCTTTCTGGCCAAGGAAGAGTATCAACAGTACAGAGGCTGCTCACAGATATACCAGCCATATGGAGCTTGGTATTTTGTTGAAAAATGGTCCCAAGCTGTTGTGTCATGAAGGGTAACGCAAACGGCTGCAGGATGTCATCAACATACCATTGAGATCATGGGTGCCCTGAGTGGGTGCAAGGGAGTGCACTTGCACCCCATTGGCTTACGAAAAAAAAAAGAGGGAAAAGTACTGAATCCACAAGAAAAAAGAAGTGTAATGTACAATATAATACATTCAACTGAAAAAAAATGACATGTATAAATATTAACGTTTGTCACAGAATTTTGGGAAATAAAAATAAATGTTTGCAACAATTGGAATTTTTCCTGGATGCACCCCCCTGCATATAATTCTGAGGGCGCCCATGGTTGAGCTGTTAAAGTTGTACGTAAGGGAGCATTCTGCTGTCGTAAGTATGAGATAGCACCCCACACCATCACACTAGGGGTAATGGCTGTGTGCCTCTGTAAAACAAAGGGTGGTTGGGACCGCTGGCCCTGGCGCCTACACACATGGATCTGATGATCATCTGCTCCAAGATTGAAGCGGAATTCATCTCTGAACACTATGTGATGCTAATCTGCTGGCAGCAATGATGATCGGCTACGACACCACTCCAGACGACTCTGTCGATGGTGTGGGGTTAAAAACAGACGTCTTAAAGACCATTGTGAGGGTAACCCCACCTCAGCCAAGTGTTGTAAGATGGTAGAAGGTGCCACGGGTGGTATGGAATAGACTGTAGCACGTTGGATGGCGGACAATGATGCTGTTCGGACAGTTCAGGACTGTCACACAACCAACCGATCTTGACTCACATTCGTGCACGTTGGCCTTCCAGAGCCTTTATTCTGCCGATGAGTTCCTCGCAGCAACCATTGCTGCCAACACCCTTGAACAGCAGTGTCCGTACGGTGCAGGTGGCAGCCTATTGCTCAGTAGGACCAGCCAGCTTCAAGCATCCCGACTATGCGACCACGTTCCAAGTCGTACAATTGGCTATAAGGTCTTCTAAAATGTCATAACGGCATTACTGGTTGCATCCCCAAGGAACTGTAACATCAATAACGAGAAAAAAGAAGAAACCGTCCACATTTTTTACCTCTTTTATACAATACTAGTTGTTACGGCAATGTAGTTGTTACGGCAATGATGTGTTTCTTATCAACAGACAAACATCCTTTAACAACCCTGAAACTCTTGTTATTTTTAGTGTCTTTCCTTACTAACTCACAGTTGAATTTTCTTATGGCTTCTATCATGCTTTTGCATAGAGTTTTACAAAGTTCCACATACTCTATCCTGGAACTGGTATTATGATTGTCCAGCTTCATATGTTTTCACGTTTTCATGAGCTGTTTTGTCTTTTCAGATAGTTTGCTATTGTGTGCAGCAGTAATTCAGTACTACTGGACCTGGGGTGGCGCAGTGTGATAGCGTGTTCAGCCATCGCGTCGTAATCCGGGTTCGACTCCCAGCAGTGCAAAAAGAACGCTTACTCAGAGATCTCATAAAGATCGCACTGCTCACTGTAGTCCGGGGTTTGGTTCCCTAGGCCTTAAGAGGTTCGGATTCCTCGGAAAACAGTAGGTCCCGGCGCAGCATGACCACTGTAGTCTTTGAGCCGTAAAACCACAAACAAAACCAGTACTGTTTACAGGCATGTACAATGTGGTTGGGCAACTAACTTTTGATTGCAATTGAACATCATGATTTTTAAGTTCAAGGACGAATGAGTCGTTAACTCTATTGCAAATTCGTTTTGATTCTGATTTGTTTGATTTTAAAAACATTTTGCAATCATCCATCACTACTTGAAGTAGGGGGGTAGGATACTAGATAATTGGCCCAGCTGGTTCCACACATCTTCACATACGTTCTGCGTGCAGGTTCACTTCCACAAATACCAACAACCCTTCCGCAGGCATATTGCACACATACACATATTCAACCATTATCTATCCACTGCTGGATGAAGGTCTCTCCAAATGCTTTCCACACAAGTCTATCCTGAGCAATTCGCTTCCACGTCACCCCAACCTGTTTTCTTATTTCATCCACCCATCTAGTTTGAGGACGTTTTCTAGGTCTTCGGTGGTCTCTTGGAATCCAGTTGAGAATTTCTGTTGTCCATCGTTGATCAGTTCTTCTTGCAATATGCCCAGCCCATCGCCATTTCAGCCCTTTTACTTTAACAATGATGTCCTCTACTCTAGTTTGCTCTCTCACCCAAGTGTTTCTTTTTCGATCTCTCCTAGTTATTCCAAGCATGCACCTCTCCATGCTCCTTTGCGTTGTCTGTAACTTTCGTATTGCTCCAACTGTTAGACTCCATGTCTCTGATCCATAAGAGAGGACTGGCAATACACACTGGTTGAAGACCTTTCTTTTTAGACACAAAGGCAATTTCCCCTTCAGGATAAAACTGTTTCTTCCAAATGCACTCCAGCCAAGTTTAATACGTCTGTTGAGTTCTTTCATAATGTTGCCATCCATTGAAATCAGCTGGCCAAGGTAAATATATGAATCAGCAATTTCTAGCTCAGTGTTGTCAACTTGTATTTTTGTTTCCTCTACAAAATTATTGAACATGATCTTAGTTTTTTGTAGGTTCATCTTGAGTCCAACTTCTTCACTTCTAGTTGAGAGCTCTTGTACCATGTCTTGGAGTTCCAATGGGTCCGTTGAAAAAATAACAATGTCATCAGCAAACCGCAGATGATTTAAATATTCACCATTTATTTTTATTCCCTTGTTATTCCAATTTATCAGCTGAAAAATCATCTGTAAAGCAGAAGTAAAAAGTTTTGGAGAAATGGTATCTCCCTGTCAGCACACCTTACTAATTTTGATGGTTTTGGTATCTTTATTATGCAACCGAAATTCTCAAGACTTTCATTTTTATACACACGTTTCACCATGTCAATGTACACATCCTCAATGTCTGTTGATCTTAAAGAGTTGATGACTGCTGATGTTTTAATAGAGTCAAAGGCCTTCTCATAGTCAATAAATGCAACACACAATGGAAGTTCATATTCATGTGTTCTTTCAATTAATTCTCTTAATACTTGAATATGGTCCACTGTACTGAATCCACTTCGAAATCCAGCTTGTTCTCTTGGTTGAGCTGCATCTAATTTTTTCTGCAGGCGATGTGTTAGCACTTTTGTGAAGATTTTATAAATAGCAGGTAACAAGCTAATTGGTCGGTAATTTTTCAAATCCTCTTTATCACCTTTTTTATGCAAAAGAATTACTGTTGCAGAATCCCATTGGTTTGGTATGTTACCGCTGTTAAGACATTTGGTAAAGAATTTTGCAAGTATGTCTTCTACATATTCTCCAGCTTCTTTTAGGATATCTAATGTAATACCATCATCGCCAGGGGATCTTCCTTTCTTCATACTTTTTATTGCAAATGAAACTTCTTCTTTTAAGATTTTAGGAGCTGTTCCTTCGACTATCTCAGAGTCTTCGTTTAATCCACTGTTACTTTCATATAGTTTTTTGTAGAATTCTTCAACTCTTCTAAGTATTTCTTCCCTATTTCTTGTTACGGTGCCATCCTCTCCTTTTAATGCAATG
>QLNU02015360.1:227011813-227041182 GCA_006491805.2 Dysdera silvatica
GTTGAAGGTCGTGGATTCAGTTTCTCACCGAACGCAGAAATATTTATTTTCTTTCGAACGTTTCACCATCTAATCACGCCATAACATCGGCGCTGGTATCACTACGCCAATAAACGTTGATTTATATTGTTGTTTGATTAGATACAAGATTTTGACGTATTATTTATCATTATTAAAAACCTAACATTCATATACGATTCAATATGACGTTACTGAACGACATGTGGGCTAGAAATTTAGATAGCCACAGTTCTATTTCACAAAATATCCTTCCACTCCATTTCATTACCCCCCACCTCACTAGTTTGAGCTTAAATGAAGCTCTTCCAAGTTCCCCACTTCCCACACTAGTTTGAGCCGAAACGAGGCTCTTCTGAGTCCCCCACTTCTCACACCAGCTTGAGCTGAAATGAGGCTCTTCTGAGTCCCCACTTCTC
Organism: Dysdera silvatica; assembly: GCA_006491805.2. Lineage (NCBI taxonomy): Eukaryota > Metazoa > Arthropoda > Arachnida > Araneae > Dysderidae > Dysdera > Dysdera silvatica. Next base: position 227,012,251 of record QLNU02015360.1, read on the forward strand.
ACATCAAAAATGTTTCTTCGCAAAAACGGTTGTCCTATAAAATCGAATATTTTAAATCGTCGTCTGCGCAAATGTGTGTGAGGAGTATTTGTTATTTTCCCAACTTTCGGATGCACTTTTAAAGTATAGCATTTTCTTATTTATTAATATAAGCGTCTAAAAAAAAGTATCGGTGATGCTGATGAATCAATTAATATTTTAGGAGATGTAAAGTTCGGAAAAACAAATGAAATTCATCAATTTTATGGAGATTGGATAAGTTATTAATTCACGCACAAGCTAATGTTTTTCGATACCTATTGGGGTGTGTGAAGCATGCCCTTATCGGGGAGAATCTTGGGGATCAGTCCCCCTGCGAAACTAAATTTGTAATAGGTCCACAAAAATACGTGTATATATTTACTTGCCAAACTTGTAAAAGGGAAGAAAAATGAACGTAAACCTTGAGTAGTTATCAAAATTCTGATCACGGAATCTCGTTTTGTAGACCACTAATTTGAGAATACTTCAACGGAAAAAATATAGAAACCATTTACTTTAAAAGGAGGACATTATAAAAAAAAATTAAACTTCGATAGCAAAAATTCACAATGACGCCTGAAGGGAAAATTGGTATTTCCTCATTTATTTTTGTATAATGTATTTATATTTCTTCTTTACGATAAAGGTAGGACGTTTTTATTCGTCATTTTGTAAAAATGTTTGACTCTCCAAAATTAAATCTTGGCTGCGTCCTTGATTTGAAGACATTTAATTTTTAATTAGACTACCTAAAAAAACTACAGCAAAACTTGTCTATTGCAACTAGTCATGGGTTCGGTTAAAAACACGGTTGATAAATGGTCGCAGAATAGATCCAAAATAGTGTTACGATTGGTTGGTTGTGTTTTTATGGTGCAAGGGTCATTCTTTGTCAAACGAGGAGAGATAATCCACGCGGATTTAAGACGCAAATAAATTTAAACTATAAAGGTTGAAAATGCATTAAAAGTACATTGAAAGAAAACGATGTTAGTTCCACGGTTTGAAAAAATGTACTACCTTCTCGTAGACGACATTCAGGCCGGGAAATCTTACAATATGCGCTTATAAAATTGCCATTGGGGCAAGGTTTCCAATTTTTGTTCGGTAATCAGTCTAAAATAGTACAAGCACAACATATGAAAATACTTATTTTTCAGAGAAACAAACTGACGGCGAATGGAATACTGCAATACTCGTCCATCGAATACGAGTACTAAAGTACAAAGAAAAAATTGGAAGAAACAAAAAAATTTCAGTCATTAAAAACTGCAAACTTTTTGGGCCCATATGCGCCAACAACATCTATCTGCTCTGTTTCTGACTGAATTTCAAAATTGGTGTGAACTTAGAAAACAACGTTTTATATATGCAGATGTCACGTCCCATAACTAAGCTACGGGACATATGGGTCAGGATCTACGGCTTAACGTATCTCAGAACCACACGTAACCGTCTCAGAACCACACGGCACACACACGTAACCAAGCTAAGCGGCGAACTTCTTTTAAACAGTCGAAGTACGAGTTGCTAAAAGACGGTATGACACACTATACAGCACAGACGGATAAATATAAATTATGACCACAGCTAAAAGGAATAATAAATTTGAAGTTTTGGCCTATTTAAACGAAGTTAAACCGCGTATTCACAAATTCTTGGGTTTGCAAAACCAATTCAGGGCGGCACAGCAAATTTCGAAGACCACCCACTCGACCAGTTTCCGCTTGTTGCAAAAAAAAGAGCATGCTCATTTGAATTACTAAGAAGAAAACGGTACTACTTTTAACGATACACCAGGTAATGCGTGGTTCCAATTAGAAAAACTTTTAATAATTGCAGCACATTATTTAGATTTATACAACGAAACGCACCGCCCACCTAAAGGTGCAGGCACTCCGTTCTTAGAGCCGATGGAAGAGAAGACTGATGAAGATGTGAGAGAGGGTGAATGCATAATTAAGGAATAACAAATATACATTGCAGGTTGTTCGCTGTTTTATAAATGTGACAAATTATATCAGAGCCTCCCTACTAGAACCTTGCCCATTATTTACGATGGCGTGTGTTAACATGGCTGACGAACATCACGTGCGAACATGTTTTCCATGTGCTAACATCATGAGCTACATGTGACCACCACAGTTTTGTTGTGAATAGCTCTACAGAAAAGGGACGAATTGCTTAATAAGGCTACTTTATAAGCTCAAACTTTTCTGAACTATTGAAGTACATGGACTTCAATTAGTTAATTCAGGTACGCCAAACTCAAGTATTATATAAATATAGCAAGTTTAAGGGGCCCTAAAATTTAAAAATGCCTGTTTATGTACGACAATTGTGAGTATTGCTTTATTTGATGTCTATTAGATATGAGGAATCGTGATTTAAATATTCACTAGACATAACACAATATGTTATTCAACACGAGTGTTATGCGAAATGGCAGACACACTGCTTGAGTATTGCCAAAAGATTTGATCAGAAATGGCAAGACTGCACAATTGAAATTTAAGACTACAACCCATATTGCTTTAAAATATTCTGCAAAGATAATCTTCAAAAGCAAAACTGTTATGCTGCAGTAGAAACGGTTATTGGAATGCTAAAAAACTAATGTTTGCAAATTCTCTTTAAAAGTTGCTTTTCAAAACCCAAATGCAAGATGTGATTGCAGCAGATGTGCTGAAATGAAACGAGGCCAATTCCTTTCAGCTGACGGTCATCCTCGTTCACTGAAATTGGCAGACTGAAAGAAACCATTGTGTGGTTGAGAGGACATTCTCCTAACTGCTGGTAGTTGGTGTCAACAGCTGTAAATAAGTATTTTGGACAAGCATCAAATGAACGAGCTTCCATCAAAAAAAAATAAATAAATAAAAGGCCAGTTTGAAAGAAGTATCCTGAGACAGCAATAATCAGTTCCGCTTAATTTTCGGTCAGGTGTGCAGTTTTACTTCTTTTTCCGACAATGGTAAAGAATCAACACAGAAACCTCTAAAACAATGGAATTCGTGAATATACAAGTATTGGCTCGCAGCGAAAGAAATTGATGACACAACTCAAGACATAGAAGTTTCAATATATTACCAAAATCCATTTTTTTTCTAAACTAAACTAAATCCTCTGTAAGAGTATTTCTCTGAACGTGGGCAGTGAGCGCATCTGAATTGCAAACTGCTGCCAAATGCTATTTATAAAATATTTACGTAATCGCCCTCCTACACTCTCACATTTCGTAGTACTGAGCGCAAAATAAAACAAAGGGTTATTTGCAGAAATATATCTGAAACCTATTAGACATAGTTTATGCAGAATGTGAAAGCTCCAATTTACGTTGTCAGTCATTATTATGCATATAGATGCCATGCGCGTCGTTATGCAGGTTCGTATATAGGAACAATACATACATATTTTTGTATATCACTAGTCAATTATACAGGGTGTCCATAAAGTCTTTGCGTAATCAAAAAATTTAATGACGTAAAAACTAAGCAAATTAGAAACATAATTAGTTTAACAAAAATTACCTTAGCTGAAAAAATGTTATTTAAAGACATTAGTTCGTTTGAACACGGCGCTCCCATTTGTTGCACGGATAGCATCTAATCGGTATTCAGATTCTTTTCACGTTCTCTCCATTATCGCATATTTAACGAACGTCAAAGCTCGAGTTGTATGTTTCTTTCTTTCAGAGTTGTACTGTCAGGAACTGGTATCTTATACACATGGTCCTTCACGTAACCGCACAGAAAAAAGCCAAACGGAGTAATGTCCGGGGATCTTGGTGGCCATAAAATTGAGCCATCCCTAGCTAACCATCCGTTTGGCAATGTTTTATTTAAGTACTGACGAACACGTAATCCCCAGTGCGATGATGAACTAACTTGTTTGAAGAGTTCGAAATTGTGGTGCAACGTACAGCTGCAAAAAATCCAAGTAAACATCTGTGAAATTGAAAGTTCACTAAAAAAGAAAGGTCCAGGGGCGTCATTGTGCAATAGTCCACGCCAAACATTAAACAAAAACCAAACTCAAACGTTTGCTTTATTTCATGCAGAAAACCACTTGTTTCTAATTCACTTGATTTCTGCGTCATTCATTTTCATAACCAGGGAAAGACTTTATGGAACACCCTTTATTTCTACATATTAACAATTCATATTTCATATAAAATTAGATATATCGCTAATTATCCATAGTTATATAGACGCTTTAATGCAAAAATGAAGATATTATAAACAGGTCTTCGATACATTTTTCTTATGACGATGTAAATAAAGTTGATACATCGCTGAAAAAAATTTTAGTTCCCGAAATAGTTCAAATCTCAAAAGGTTTTTTTATCCCCCAAAAATGCACTTATAGGTGAACTTACAAAATATCTACATTATCATAATTAAAATATCAAATTTTTCGCTCATCAATCGATTTTTTTTCTTTTGCTTACTCGGGTTTTACGACGTAAGAACAGCTAAGGTGATGTTACGCCGTAAACTACAAATTTTCGAGGAATTCGAACCTTTATCTAGGGACCCAAACCCGGGACTACGATGGATGGAAAAAACCGCACGCATTCTGCGGTACCATTGGAATCGAACCCGGGTTAACAGCACAATAGACGGACATGTCACCTCGACACTACCATAGAAAAAAATAAAACTCACTAGTTCTTGCTTTTTTTTTTTTTACGATTGGAACAAAAATTAGAAATACAAAAGGCTAAAACATATAGATGGTACTTTAAATAAAAATTCTTTAGATATTGGCTATAAAATGAAACATTTCTCTCTTACACCTTAAATTGAAGGTATATTTAAGTACATTTCGCTGTGGGCGGGTGCGACACTTTATAGTTATCATTTATTGAACCATTATTATAATAGTTTACTGTTAGTATACATAGTTATCAGTATATAATATATATAGTTATCAATATATATATAGTTATCTAATATATATTATATAGTTATCAATATGTATTATATATAGTTATAATAATAAATATATTTATTATAATATTCTTTTTTTTAGTAGACAAAGCTCGACAAATCATGGCGGACCGTACTCTCCAGACAAGAACAATTTTCACCCGCCTCAAAATGAAAATCTTGGAACCTAGCAAGAAAGATTTTTTACTCGCCATTTGCAAAAACATAGCCGCCAGGGGCTATTGGAATTGTCGGGCCCTGTGTGTATATATATGTGTGTGTGTGTGTGTGTGTATATATATTATTTCCCGACTGGGCCCACCATTAGTGGTCATTTAACTATATTGGTGTCCTGCAGTTTGCAGATCATCTGGGCTATACTTAACCTGACCATACGTCCCGTTTTTAGGTAGCCTGTCCCGTTGTCCCCAAGCATAGCTTCGGGGCCCCGAAATGTCCCGCTTTCAGAAAGAGAGAAACCCTAGTAGCGCGGCGATGACGGGGCACGCGCAATACGTCCCACATATATGTCCAGTTCTGTCACGAAAAGTAGTCCGACGGTAGCGTTAGAATTTACAGGAGCTGACGTCACAGACAGACTAGCCGATTACAGCAGAGGGGAGGACGTCTTTTCAGAACTGGTTTTTTAGCGAACGTTTGTTTGCGCCAAAAACCAGTTCTGAAATGACGTCCTCCCCTCTGCTGTAATCGGCTAGGCCGTTTGTGACGTCAGCTCCCGTTATTTCTAACGGTACCATCGGACTACTTTTCGTTAAAGAACTACAAGTCAAACAACAATGTCAATCAATCAACGTTTATTGGCGTAGTGATACCAACGCCGATGGTATGGCGTGATTAGATGGTGAAACGTTCGAAAGAAAATAAATATTTCTGCCTTCGGTGGGACCTGAACCCACGACCTTCCACTTGCCGGGCGGAGGCTCTACCCACTGAGCTACGAAGGACAATATATAATCTCTTTACGAACGTATATATATTGTTGCCAGTTATTTCGCAGAATGGTGTAGTACATGGACTACTATTTAAGAAAAGAAACGGTCAGAAGCCTGCTAGCTCGAGCATCGTTCTTGACGAATGATTGTTTTTTTATCGACGCGTGTTATTGTAGTCAATTTCATTTTTTTTACGTGACACCTCCATTTTAAGAATGCCTAAACGCAAGTGCACTTTTAATGTTAACTTACAAAGTACCCTTTTAGAAAGCAAAGAAGTCCTCCATCGGCCATCGGGTTTGAAAAGTGTCGTACAGAATTTAACATGGCCCATGGAGGTTCCAGCGATTTTAACCAACATTTAAATCAGAAAAACATAAAATTTCCGATCTTAAAGACAATTTGGCCTTGAAACAAAGCATTCAGTTTCTTCCCCACTCTGTTCTTAATTTAATGACAAAATTGCAAGGAAGTGGCTGCAGTAATGTTGATAAAGAATATATGAAAACTACAGCTGCTGAGTTCTATAAAATAAGCGAAGAATATTCGGAGTAGTGAACTTTTTTCTTTGAAGAATTAGAAATATTTGAATGGGCAAATTTAACCAAAATACCTAAGTGGGAAGAAATTCAAAGTTAAATGGATGTATTGATTGAAAAGAGATTTATTAATTGTAACCAAGATATGAGAAGTATTTGATGAGTATTCACTTATAACTACATTACATCACAAAAAGTGACAGGATGGAACACTGGCAATGTTTCAACTGAAAGTCATTGGGTAGAATTGTTCAAACACTTCACACCAGTAATTTGAATCATACGAACTTTCGTATGATTATTGAATATATCTTATGCCTGTCAGGCACTAATGCACCAGTAAAAAGGATCTTTTCTCTTGTGAATAAGTTATGAACGAGCGGGAAAACACAAGTCGCAGTTCTCAAAGCAATGATAATTACCAAAGTAATTTTTAACAAATCATGCCGAAAATTTTATTCTTATTTAAAAATTAAAATTAAATATACTTAAAAGAAATTTGTTCTTCGGAAAATGTAAGACCATAACTTATTTATTTTCACATGTTTACATTCCTGTTCTTTTCATTAACAAACAAAATTATGAAAAATATTCGATTTTTTGAATAACATACCATTACCGAAATTAGATGTCCGCTTATTTTTTCCCGCAAAACAGGACATACGTCGTTTGTCCACCGAAGGAAAAAATAAATGGTCACGATTATACTGCACCATGAAGGCGAAATAATTGAGTGGTGGACAAGATTATACCAGCCACATTGCTGCGAAGCACAGCACGTTTAGCGCTACGACCAAAGGCATATTTGCGAGTCAAACTCGGCGAGTCAGGTAAGAGGATTACTATACCCACTAGCCCGCCTATAAAAATATTTAAGGTATAAATATCCGAAAATATTTTTGAAATTACATTTTTTGTTTTTTTTTTAAATAAATTGATTGTAGAAAATTATTTAAAATAATGGTACGCACCAAAAAATAAAGAATTGAATTAAAATTAGGCGAAACAAATGGGTTTTTCATCGAGTGACCATTTATTGTATCGTTTTGACCGTGACCAGGGATTTGGTTGACTAAGTGAAATTGGACAACTACTGAATGTGAACTTGTTGCCTACAATGCTAGTTCATTGACTGGAACCAAAAAAAAAAAGCACTTATTTAAATTGATTCATAGCATAAACGCTTATAAAGTAGTGGTAAATTTATCAGCATCACGCAACTCATTCAAGGTCTTCCCCTAATTTCCACCCTGCACTTTGCGTATATATATATCGTATGTGAAATTAACCATCTTTAGATAGAAGATGCGTAAACGTTGAACTGTCTTGAAATCGTTTGTTTGGATTTTTTATGGCGCAAGAGCATCTGGGCTATATACTGCGCCAATTCTTGAAATCGTAAAATTTCTTGATCTATACAAAAGCAAAATTAGGAAGGGTCTATTTGAAAATACGGTGGAACCGGGTGAAGTGACCAGCTGAATAAAATGACCAGGTTTTATGAGAACTGGTAAGGACTTAGCTATGCCTATACCAAAGTCTATCGTGTATAGTGATCACCTCTGTATGGTGACCACTTCAGTCCAGTCCCAAAAGTGGTCACTTTAAGCAGGTTCTACTGTATGTACAGTGGAACCTAGTAAACCGACCACCTGAATAAAGTGACCACTTCGCATAAAAGAGAACTGGTAGGGATTAAATTATGCCTATATCAAAGTCTGTCATCTCTAATAGTGTTTCTCAACAGCTGGGAGGAGGCTCGGTACCGGGCATCAATTATACCGGGCCGCGAGAGATTCTCCTGGAATTTTTCCTTTTAGTTTTCTAAGCACGATAAATATTTTATCGTGGAAGTATTCTGAGGAGAATATTCGCGAATGCGTCAGAAAGTTCCGGCCCAGAACGCTTAAGGGAGGAAGTGACCCTTTAAATATAAAAAAAAAAAAAAAAAAAAAAAAAAAAAAAAAAAAAAAAAAAAAAAAATAGAATAAAATATTATTACCTTTTCTGAATGCCTAAATCTTTATAAACCTAATGAAATTCACCCTGCCAAAAAATTCCGCTTAGTTCAGAAGTTGTTGACAAAAATCTGAAGGTGTACGCTCAAGTAATTTGTAAATAAAAGGGCATTTAAATACCCCTTCACGTTTCATTGACTCTTTTTTCCATTTAGTTGTCGCCATTTTGTAAGATATTATTACCCTTCACAGGGATAACACAATTGCCAAATATTGGTCAACACACAAAGCCACCGGGGCGAGATTTTTGTGAGTTTTTCGTGGGGGATTTTTTTATTACAAATAAATTTGACACCCACGTATTAGTAGCTCAAACTAGAGCTATTTTTGCCATTTTGTTTTATGACATTCGGTATTATTTAATCTATGCTTCCGAAAAGAAGAAACATTTCCATGCTAAAACGAAGTGGACAACTTTATGAAAGGTCATGTCCCCCTTTAAATAATATCTCTGCAGCAACTGTCAATGACCAAGCCGTGGTTTTTTTTTTTTGGTTTTTTTTTTAAATATGTGAGTATTCATGAATGATTGAGAGTTTTAAGACATCAAAATCTCTTAGAATTCAAAAAAAAGTTTGCCGCGTATTATGACCTGTCGTAAAAAGTGTATGCAAGGCGATTACAATAATGGGAGGTGCATCCTCTGTTCTTAAAACTGAACATAACAATAGATATGTTTCAAATGCCAGTGACCAGTTGGCAAGGAAGCATACTAGAAAAATATTTGTTCATAAAAGGAGAGTACTAATAATCGTTATGATTATGCCATAATTAATTATTCATATTTATAGTTTAATGTGTGAACTTCTAAAAAATTAATGTATGAAATTTAAAAAATGGAAGGTATTTATGAATAAATTTGTCGAAACCGGGACTTCGTTTTATAAACAGAGAATTTACGGGACCGAGGTCCCGTAAAGGTTGAGAAACGCTAGTCTATAATAACCACCTGCCTATGGTGACCATTACAGTCCGGTCGCAAAGGTGTTCCCTTTAGGCAGGTTCTACTGTATTTAAGACATGTTCCCAATCATTCAGTGACCAAATCACACACTGAACGAGTCTTTTCGTTCGTGAACGATAAGCAAAATCGTTCTTTATTTCGTTCATTAAATGATCCGTTACACCTGCACCGTGTCATTCTTGTACCTCCAGAAGGCGTGGAACAAGTATCAAGTATTATGCAGTGTTAAATAACTGACCTTTTTTTAAGGTACAGCAGAACCCGCCTAAAGTGACCACCTTTGGGACTGGATTGTGATGGTTACCATAAACAGGTGCTCATTATAGACGACAGACTTTGATATAGGTATAACTAAGTACTTGCCAGTTCTCTGTTATACAAAGTGGCCACTTCATTTAGGTAGTAAATTTACCAAGTTCCACTGTACTTAATACTACTACACGGACATTTATTGTTAAAGAACGAAACATGACAATTATTGTCCTAATACTATTTTTTTTAACTTTATATATTTTTAGGTTTTATTATTTAATGCCAGATAATTTGCGTTCAGTACCAAATACTAAATATTTACGTTGAGTACCAAATACTAAATATTTACGTTGAGTACCAAATACTAAATATTTACGTTGAGTACTAAATTCTAAAAATAACACACACGTTAGAATATGTTAAATTATTTAAGGCTTCCTACCTAATATCTGGTATATGATCCATGTGTTGCTGAAACCATAAAAGCCTATAGGCATTTATTTAAATGGAGTCAAGCAGCAATCGTGTGCGATGCAGAAAACGAAAATCATTGCACTTCCAAAGAAACAAAAAACTACGAAATCATTGTTCCAGTTTTCCATCCTAAGACTGATTAATGGGTTATATGTACAGCTATTACTAATGATTTATTATGCATTACAGTGTACAATACAGCTAAATAATATACATCTCACATACACCCTACAACCCCTGACAAAAATTATCTAATGTTTTTCAAAGTGTACTTAATGATTCAAATGTGCTATATTTTGCAGAAACAGTACATCGCTGGATTCATTTAAAGCGAAGGCACGCTATTATTCAGCATTTAAACTCACAACAATCTAGACATGAACACTACAAAAAATGTCAGGTGGAATTTAAAGAAACTCTGTGAGCAGAAGTCAAGGAACAAACAAAACTGAAAAAAGCAATCATTAAAGCTCAAGGAAGAGTAACGAAATATTGATTAAAACTATAATGACTATTAGATAATTTTTTCGTGATTATATGCATATTAGTTATTTTTTCCCAGTGACCTTTCAAGTTTGAGAGAGTATCACTTATATATTCTCTTACTTTATTTATGCCAATATGTTTTTATGTACTTCAAGGTATGAAGTATAAGTTTGTAAGATATTATTACCCTTCACAGGGATAACACAATTGCCAAATAATGGTCAACACAGAAAAGCCTCCGGGGCGAGATTTTTGTGAGTTTTTCGTGGGGGAATTTATTATACAATAATTTTTGCCACCTACTACTACTACTACGTGGGTGGCAGAAATTACTGTAGGATTATATTTTTGTACATAGTATTTTTCGTTATTTTCGTAAATGTAAAAATTATGCAATTCAAGGAAATGTAAAAAATATTAATTTTTGCCACGGGTTGAATATATTTAAAACCTCAAACAGTATTTGTGTATACCATACATGATTCTTCAATTAAATACGTTCAATTTAATATCGTTATTTACACGTGCAGATAAATATTTTATCTGTTGGACGTATAATATAAAATATCAATAGCATAGCCATATAAATACTGTGAAAGTCGATAAAAACTAACGATAAAATTCATATCTAATGATGGTGCTCGTAAGATATGTAAGGTCTTTACCACAGCTGAAACATTCTCATGATTACAAAGGAAGTAAAGATAAATAACAAGAGAAAAAGTTCAAACAGAAATAATACTGTAAAAAAAATAAAAAATGAATATATGTATAAAAACTGGTTTTAGGATGACAAATTCCTGAAACATTACAACTAAACGCCGAACACTAAATTTGCCATTTGCATTTATATCGCAAAATGGACATCGCGTTGAATTCCATTTAGAGAATAAATCGTAACAAGCTTAATATTTTGATCTAGTTGCACAAAATGCTCGGCGGGACGCCTATTCTCCAGCGCAACGATTTGAAAACGAAATGAGAGAGCTTTGAATATTGTGATTTATTTGAATTCGCAACAAATGGTTTAAAAAAAAAAAAAAAAGTTTCACACCGAAAATGTGAACAATTTATTTTCTCTGCGACTTTAATTACAATTTCGAGATAGCTTTAATTGTAAAAAAGAAAAAGGTTCAAAATAATGCTGCATAATGTACACGTTGAAGAAAATAATACGAAAATTTTTACTCGCATGTGAAACTAAATTATCTAGTTGAATTTAATAAAGTGGGCAAAATAAATACTCCTACATTTTTCTTAAGGCAGAAAACGAAATTAAATAATCTATGACTGAAATGTTTGCTGACTAAATGACTTAAAAAAAACTGTTTTATTTAATTAGTTGTAAACTCATTTTGAGGGGATATATTTCCTATTTCCAATTTTGCTCAAAATTGAATTCCTTTTATTTAGGTGCATTGTTTTTGGAAGAAAGTTATTTCCTAACGATCTTGGTAATATAGGTGGCTGTTTATACACCTTTATTATAATCTTTTTATGATTACTTATACGCCAATGTTATTTTAATAAAGTACTATTATTTAATCAACTTAAAGAATGGACAACGTTCAGAATTCCATGGAAAAAAGAAAAGAAACAAACATCGCCGCTGATGCATGGCAATGTTCGAGTCCAATGGGTCAAACCATTGCATGAATCAGGGATCCCCAAAGAGAAAAAAAACCCTTTGAATTGAATTGAAAACTATTATATTTAATAATTCGAGGTTTCTTAAGGCAGAGTGTTAGTGAAGAGCAACAAAATAATATCTAATTTTGACAAATCGATTTCCATAAGTAATTAAATAAGGAGGTCTGAGTAATATTAAGGTGAATATTATTTACAATTTGTGAGCCAAAAAAAGTATGAAACTCCTTCAAATTTCAAGATGTTAGATAATTTCGGCCATCAATAACGATGAAAAAAATTGCGTTACTGTGAATTTGGTTTTAAAAAATGTTCGTAACTTAAAATTATAACAACACATCTCTGATTACATGTCACAAAAAATCGTTCCATAATTGCATCTCTCGGAGTAGGATAAAAATTTATAAGTGCTATAAAAAGAATGCAAAACAAAAACTAACGATTATATTTATGAAAGCTGATTTCAACCTACTTTTAATAAAGTTTCTTGTTATATAATTTATAGATATACAATAGAACCCGCCTACAGGGACCACCTTTGGGATTGAGCTCACTAGTCACCATAGGCAGGTGGTCACTATATATGACAGACTAAGACATGACTTAGTCCCTGCCAGTTTCTCTCTTATGAAAAGTGATCACTTTATTCAGATGGTCAATTTACCAGGTTCTACTGTACTTAACAATTAGAACTAATGAATAAAATATTCTAAAAATCTAGGAATACACGAAATAAAAACTGACGTAGAAATTTTTAAAATATTAAGCATAAATATAATGAATGGATAATGTATACTAAACTATGCACTTTAAAGAATATTCTGTATATATATTCTAGTTTTTTCCCTCCATCTCTCCTTTCTTCATCATACATAAAAATCATAAGAACAAGTATGCTTGTACACGAGAGCTCAGTAAAAAAACATTTGATTTCGAGCAATGTTACGAAATTAGGTAACTAGTTATTGGGATTAATAGGAATTAAGACTACGTAAGCAAACGCACATACACACAACGAACAAATAAGTTAAGCTTTACAAACATGTTAATATGATTAGTGAACTTACATCGTTTTCTGATATATCGCATTCACCATGCTGGAACACCTCATCTTGCTCTAATGCATGCTTGTTATCATCCGTCAAATCACTCAGTTCAATGTTGGGCTGGACATCAACATGCTCTTCCATTTCAACATGCTCTTCCACTTCAACCTCCGGTTCGGGTTCAGGCTCGGGTTCAAGTTCAGGCTCGGGTTCGAGTTCAGGCTCGGGTTCGAGTTCCTCAAGTGGTAAGGTTTCAATTTGCGAAGGTGACTCGGGAAGCGAAGTGGGTGGACAAGGTATTTCAACATGAGCAGGAGGACTAATTTCCTCAGAAACCACAGCTTCTGGTGTCTGATCATCATCTGGGGTAACTACCTGCTGAAAAGTGTCGTAATTTGAAAAGCTATATCCAAGATCAGGCATTTCGGATGGTGAACCGTCCGGAAGCGGTTCTCCGACCGCCACCTGCTCTATCATGACACAAGGATAATCTGTCGGACTTTCTTCCTTGACTGGACAAAAAGGATCGAAAAAATCGACAACGTCTAAATTCTGCGATGGGCTAAGTGCATCAGCCAATTCCCGGGAGTTTTCCGAAGGAGAGGTTAGAGGGGAATCTTCCTTAAACTGGAAACTCATGGGATCAAAATCCAAGGTTATTGGGTTGTCAAGCAAGGCTCCACTAGTGGGAGATTGTGGAGAATTGTTACTTACACTTGTGCCGCTGACTGGATCCATGAATGAGCTCGCAGTATTGCAAAGCACTCTGAAATAAAAAAGAAAAAGAAGTAAGTTTCATTTCCCTTAAATATATTGTCATGTGTTGCTTTACAAATGATAATATATATAAAATACAAATAATAATATTTATGACGAACGTGATTTTCCTTCCCGCACAAGAGAACTGACTTACTTTCAACAAGGTGCCACAAAGGGAACAACAAATAAGGAAATATGGCTATATGGTGAGTACTTTAAGAAAGAGACAGAGGGGTAATATTTGTTGGCGTCCCTTCATCTTTGGATCTTAACAAATAACTATCTAATTTCAAAACTGGGCTAAAATTAAAATCTGAAAGACTATATACTTACATACTGATTCATCAAAGTGAAAATTACTCGTATGAAGATAAATTTTGTTATTTGTATATTTACCCCACTTGCTAAATTTTATAATATGTATTCTTTATAAAAGTTATTTCATATGATCTTGAGGACAATTGACTTTCCTAGACTGTATTGAAAATTCAAAAACCTCACATTTAGCACTGGATATAAGCACTATCAATGAGCTTGCACAAGAAAAACAAAATTCAATTACAGTCCTTTTTTAGTTACACAATCTCGTTCTATAATTTATAATTTTTTAATCTGATTCAATATCTCTCTCTCAATCTGGTACAGATTTTGCATTACTTGCAATAAAAATTATTGAAAAGGAACGAACACTTTGTGAACGTCAGAACGATTAAAAGCACTTTTGAATCATCGGAAAAAATTCAAATATAATCAAATATCGTTAGACATGTTGTAGTTTGGTTGAATTTCATTTTCCTTTCTATAGCATTAAAACGTAGTAAAATAAAGGGTTACAAGCCATTTTAAACCCATTAACGGCCAACGTCTCATTCTTGAAACGACGCCCTAAATAGAATATTTCCAGATACAGACATTTCGAGTATAAACCCTGCCTTTAATGTACTGATATCCTGCATATTGAATCCTTGTACCTTGTCATTTGCCATTAAGGAACCCCTCCTGCATTTTCGAGGTTCACGTAGGTTTGATTTACGTTATAATCATTACTTAATATAAAAAAAAGATTTGTTTTCATGTAAGCAAAAATCCAGCATAGGGCTTTCAGAAACAAAACTGTAAAATTATATTTTGTATGTGCGTTTTACTTTTACCTTTTAGTATTTGTGTATATGTTAGAGCAAGTCCGTGCACAAAATGGGGGATGAGGGTTAACCCCCCCCCCCCTTCCCCATTTAAACAATATGATTAGCTGTAAAATAAATTTCTGATTCGAGAAAATTTTGTTTCCCCACCCCCGCAATCCTTTTGAAATTCTGTTCAAAGGCCTTATGTTTGGGGGGGGATGGTTTGTGGTAAGATAATGTCCACTTTTTACTATCTCGTCGGACTCGCAAAATTTGTAAATGGGAAAATAACATTATTTTTTATGGAATACTTTATGGGCTAAAAGCAATAGTTGGTAAAAACGTGTAAGTCGTTAATTATAGTTTCGTAAAAAAACAAAGTTCGCGAATTACACATTCTTAAAAACGTGCACTTCATAAAAGTGTGTAGCTCATAAATTACGAGTCCGTAAAAACATACGTGTGCTATATTAATTTTGTCATAATCGTTTATAATGAAGTAAAAACTTTTTTTTATAAATTACTTGTTTATAAAAACATATAATGGACGGGTAGGATAAATTAATTGGACTTTAAAATAATTGTTTTACTAAAAATGATCGTAAAATTGGAAGTTTAAAAGTCGCATATACATGTGCTTTCCTATATATGCGTATTGCGTGCGCACACATACAGCCTTAATATTAAAATCGAATACAGA
Organism: Dysdera silvatica; assembly: GCA_006491805.2. Lineage (NCBI taxonomy): Eukaryota > Metazoa > Arthropoda > Arachnida > Araneae > Dysderidae > Dysdera > Dysdera silvatica. Next base: position 227,028,165 of record QLNU02015360.1, read on the forward strand.
AGTACATTTTTAAACTATTTCCCTTTCACATAAATCCGTAATTTCTCGTTCTGAATCAAAGAAATAGAAAATTTGTTGAACTATCCACTTATAAGTATTTACAATTTAAAAGAATTACTAATTTAGCCATATAGGCAATTTGACTCTTTAAAATCCCATACCATCTTTATTAGCTTTCCGAAATCCGAGCTTTTGCAATTGACATGGAAAGGAGAAGGAATTGGTGGTTATGAATTAAGAGGTGATCCATAATTTACGAATTCTCATCCGTTTGGTCAACAACAGATATTTCGCAGAACCTGTCCGCAAATAAGAACCCTTGATTTCTTTCCCAGAGCCTCTGGCCATAATTTTCCTGCAGCTAGGGAGGCGTTGCTCCGAGCAACCGAATCCTTCACAACCTGTACATGGTGCGCTGATCTTTTACGCATCCGAAGCCATCGAATGGCTTATGCGACGACGGGAAACGGAGATTTTACGGACACAAAAAAGTACTGGTTAAGAAAGACCGTAATCTTGGTAACATCGGTTCAAAAAGAAACCGAAGTCGTAATCAAGATTAAACACTTAACAGAGATCACAATATAATTAAACCAATAATCTTAAATTACAAGATCTATCCTCTTCACTGAAGCATTTCCCGTATTTGTGAATTCTATTTATAGGAAACAGTTCTCGCAAGGATCTACCAAAGAAGCCTACTGGCCATGCTAGTCTAGGAGCTAGCTAATGTCCCGTGTGCACTTATATATCCCCTAAATTTGATTGCTGCACCTTATCACACACTATTAGGAGTGTTAAAAAAAAATTGGTCACATGGCCCAAATTATGATCGTTTGGCCGCCATATTGGTAAAATGGCCGCCATGTTAATGAATTCTTTGATTATGCATTTCTCCGCTGTTAAGCGTCGGAGATAACTGGTACAAAGCTCATTTGACTCCATTTTTGAAGGCTAACAAATTTTGTAATTACACATTTATGATAAAAGCATAACTTACAATAAATATTTAATGATATTAACAGTGCTTGTGGAAAGTCATTTGTTTTCCTACTCCTATTCATATTTAAAGATTAAGAAATTTGTTTTTATGTTTTCAGGTAATAAATTGAAGTGATATTCAAAGACTATGAGGGGCTCAGTTAAACTTGTAAATGTCAAGAAGAGGATTATGGAAGATGGAAAGGACGTGGATTTGTGCGTTTTCTGCCAAAACGAAAAGCGTGGTGAAAAGTTATGTTCTAGTGCAAATGGTATGCAAAATATTAAAAGTGCTTCTAACACTATTGGTGATGCTATTCTGAAAAGCATTGATGATGAAACAGTATGAAATATCACATGAGTCGCTACAGGCCGCACATGCTGAAAGAAAAACGAAGTCAAAATAAGAAATTTGCTGAAGAATCGAGCATGGAAGAGGATGGTAATGCCAAACTCCAACAAGAAAGTGAAAGAAAGAGATCCCGAACTTCTGGACCCCAATCTAGAACAACATGTGTTGTGTGTAACCAAATAAAATGTAAAGGAGACATCAAACTGTATCGTATTTGTGAAGATGTAAGAGCAGAACTACTAAAAGCTTCTAAGTTTTACTTGAATTCAGTTTTTCAATGAATAAGTGCACTGGAAGATAAAGAGAGAGTGTTTGCTGCAGAAATTTATTGTCACAGAAACTACATAAGGAAGTATATTTTGAATTATGAAAGGGATGCGGTAAATGATGCAGTCGATGAAATTCGTGACTCCAATAACTTGATAGAATCTTTTAAAAATTTCTTGTCAACACTGGAATTGGAATCCAGAGGATAACCAATTTCATACCTACGCAATGAGTTCAATGAAAAATATCTACCAAGCGACAAGCGTGTTTCAAACAGAAAAATTAAAGATTTACTTATAGATGATTTGGTGATGGTGTTAGCTTTACTAACGCCAAAGACCGTACACTGTCTCAGATGGTATTTTCCAACAAAATTAAAGTAACTGATATGGAAAGGGTTTGAAAGATCCAGACGATCAAAGAAACAACCGATAGAATATGGAGCACCAAATGATAGCACACCGCTTCCTGTAGATACTGACGCTTATTGAGCTTCAACTAAAAACAAAGAATTGTTCCAGTTCTACTTTTTTGAGTGGATATCACATAAAGAAGCTGTTGATAAAAGAACATTTACCATTTTTACTGGCGGAGTTCTGAAGGGCAATCGACAAATTTGCTTTACTTTAAGGAATGGAATAATTGAAGAAAACTTAAGTTTGGTTTCTGATCACGAAGAAGTCGATGACAGGATCCCATTCCATATTTCACACATAACAATGACTTCAGCATTGAGCGCAGTTATATGTTCTACAGATACTGATGCTTTTGTAAATGCACTCTTTCACTATCAGGAAACATGGAAAAATATTGGTCTTCAAAAACTTTGGGTTGCCTTTGGAGCGGGGAAAACATTACGGTACATTCCACTTCATTCCCTTACTATAGAAAACAGAGTACTACACATTATTTTGACAACTTTACCAGCTATTCATTCTCTAACCGGCTGTGACACCAGCAGCAAAACAGGTACAAAGTTGGCAGCTTTGAAAACAGCAGAAGGTTTTGCTGAAAACCTGTTGTTCGATTTTGGAAAGGAACCCCTCAATGAAGACATGGAAAAGAGAGCAAAACAGTATTTAGTACAAGTACTTGGATCAAGGCAATACTGTACAATGGATGATTTGCGTTTCCATCATTTAGATCAGCAGTGATATTTGAGGTGGCGGAGAGTCTTTCATATCCGCTTGCACATATTTTCAACCTCGTTTTTCTTACTGAAAATATTCCATCTCCACTTAAAACTTCAATAATAACACCAATTTTCAAAAAAGGTGACGGGGTGGAAATCTCCAACTATCGTCCAATTCCCATCCTTTCTACATTTTCAAAAACCCTGGAGCGAATACACGTTTGACTTCCTTTTTACAATCGCACAACATTATCCATAAGCATGAATTTGGATTCTTAACAGGTCGATCGACGGAATTGGCTCTTTTAACAGCAACTGACTACATCTACTCTTCCACTAACAATTCTGAATCGGTCATCGGCTTATTTTTTGATTTAACTAAGGCTCTTAACACTATTAACCATGACCGTTTAATTTACAAACTAACTCTTGCTGGTTTCCGCGGATTGGCTCTGCTCCAAAACTATCTGTGCCACAGAGATCAATGAGCAAACATCACACACCAGACAGCAGAAATGTGGTGTTCCACAGGAATCCATTTTGGGACCATTGCTTTTCATTTTTTATATTAACATACCTTTCACCTTGACATTGATGTTAAGATTATCTGCTATGCTGATGACACTTCGATCTTCTTTCATCATACTAATATTGAATCTTTAATAAGTAAAGTAGCATGTAATACCCCTATCATTACACAGTTCTTTGCCAAAAACTTTCTAACATTAAATACTAACGGAACCAAAATTGTTCTCTTTACAAAAAAAAAAATAATAATCCCGGTAACATAACATTTGCAGTAAATAACGAACGGATCTCAACTCCCTGACGAAGTAGATTTTCTGGGTGTAAAACTTCAATCCAACTTAAGCTGGGAGGGAATATAAAAAACATTTGCCTTAAGATTAGAAGAAACATCGGGGTAATAAACAAAATTAAATATATTCTATCATCAAAAATACTTATCCACTTATACCATGCCTTAATTGAGTCCCACCTACACTATTGTACACCTATTTGGGCATCTGATTCTTTTTCCCCCAACACAATCGCCTTGTAAAATTGCAAAGCAAATATTTAAATTTCATTTACAACTCCATGCCGTTTTGCAGCAATGTAGATATTCGACGAAATCATAAACTGCTAAATATTAATGAAATATACACGTTAAAAATCCTTCTAATTATGTTTAACAGAATAAACTCCAACCTATACACTGAACTCATTCCATTAAAAACTCCTATACATAGATTTCCTACATTTAGACGCTTCAACTTAATCCCGATTAGGGCCCGTATTGATCTTTCGAAACGACGACTGGGATACTCTGTTCCAACCTTGTGGAATGCTCTCCCAGCAGAGTTTACAAGCACCCGCTCCTTAACTGTTTTCAAGAGAAATGTCCGAGTTTTTCAACGTGCGCTCTGGTAATGTGTTGTTCCTAAACACTCGCGCCATAACCGACCTTGCTTCCAATATTATATCACTCACATTATACAATAGATATTCAAAGAAAACATATTTCTTAATGTGTCGTGTCTGTGTTGTCCTATGTGAATCAGAAATTAAAACATAAGCCATTAATATTATGTCCTTTATTTTTTATTTATTATTATTACTTTTTCGGTGATAAGTTTTGTAGAAAGAATTTGATTTGGCTATGCTACAGTTGTATTTTGTTCATGCACTGTGGTTTTATATAATTCAAGAATGCAACAATATCTCACAGGGGCGGCACAGGCCTTGTTAAACTCACGTTTTTTTACGCTGCCTGGCGAGATACCCTCTAATAATACTATAAGTTGACTTTGATTTTATTGTATTATCGACCCGAATTTGTTGTTGAAATAAATAAAAATAAATATCATCATAAAGTACGAAACTTTCAAGAATTTGGTGCCTACATCAACATCTATTCGCCTTCACATAAAAAGAAGCTACTTGCAATGCTATAAATGGACTCATGCTTTAGAAGTGTCTGTAGAACTCAATCCATTGCATACGGTTATGCAGATATTGAAGGAAATTTAATTCCTCGAGTGACAGAGACTCGCTGGAACCTGATAATTTCCCTAAATAATGCAATTGTCAGAAGTGCTTCAAAGAAAGTGTCTGCCCCTGTAGAATTTTGAAAACAATGTGTTGTGACTTTTGTAAATGCAAAGCAAGTAATTTAGACAACTGTAAAAAACCCTATGAGTCAGCCACTACATCTTTGTTTTGATGTTTATGGTTAAATATTACAGATTACTCCCTATTTGTTCTGTTTTGAATATTGTACAAATTCGCTGTTTATACTCAATATTACTTTGTTTTATTCTGTACGTAACGATTTGCTGTTTGCAAGATTGTACAAATCAACATATTACAAATAAAATGTTACAAGCAAACATTTGTTGTCACTTATACACCATGATTTTTGGAAATGTACTTATTTTTATAGCAGTATTACATCGTAATTTTGGTACATATTATTAAATTAGGCTTCATCTAAGCAAATGCCTTATATCAAAAATGTGTAATTATAAAATTTGTTAGCCTTCAAAGAGGGTAGTCAAATGAGCTTTGTATCAGTAATCTTCGACGCCTAATAGCGGAGAAACGCATAATCAAAGAATTTATTAACATGGCGGCCTTTTACCAATATGGCGGCCAAACGACCTTGGTTTGGGCCAAGTGACCATTTTTTTTAACACTCCTAATAGTGTGTTATAAGGTGCAGCAATCAAATTTAGGTAACATATATGTGCACACGGGACATTTGCTAGCTCCCTCACTATGCTTGGTCTCCCTTCGCCTGCAATCCACAGTTTGACATTTCAACGGTGGAAGCCAGAAATGTAAACTGCTACCACCGACCGACCTAAATTTGATTTAAAGAAGGAGACTTTTACAAAATGGCACGTTTAGATTTTCTGGCAAAGAAAAACGGACGGTTACGCACAAAAGCAACTTAACTACAGCTCATTTCTTTGGGGCGCTCGCGTTCAAATTGAGACATCCAAAAAACAGCAAGTCGAAAACAACCGTGGGCAAAGGATACACGAATATAGGTTAACGGAACACACAGAACAACAGTAGCCCTTGTATACATAAGCATTCGTCAATAAGTTATCCACACACCTTATTCGTCAGCCAAAATTTGGAAGTTTTTCAAATGAATATGATACAGAAAGAGGCTGCACCCAGCAAACCAGTGGCAAGTGGCGTAATATTTTACTTTTGCATCCAAATGCTCGGCCAGCTCCAAAAGCACCAGTCCCCAGATGTCACGAATGTCAAGATATAGACTATCGCTCTTGAGTTGGCTTTTTATAGTCGCAGAAAAAGGTAGAAAATAGATGCATCACTGCTTCAGTTTTGGCAAGAAGGGGTTATTGATGTGGGCAGAAATTCATTTGGCAAACACCAAGAACAAACAATGCACATGACATGGGATTTCTTATCATCAAAGGGCTGGCTTACCTATCTCAAGATTACCTCGTACTGGTGGTCTGGGCGGGAATTACAACACTGACAATAGCGACATCTCACGCAATTAAAGTAGTGCTTTACCAATAGTTCCCAGAAAAATGGCAAGCTTAAGAGCAAGCTCATCACTGTCAAATTAAGCTCAGTTAAACATAAATTAAGATTCGGTAGGATCTCTAACACTTTTGCTAAAAATAACGCATAAAAAATGCTCTTTTTACCTCAAACTGCTCTTTCGCGAACACATTCGTCTGTCAGTATTGGATCGTAAAATAATTTTGATAAATGACCTTTTTCCACCAGACTGGTAGTGGCAATGACCTTACATTTTTCTAATTGATTTTCTTTTTTCCGACGCGGACTGAAAATCCGTATCTCGAGTGAAAGCAAACGTTTCTCGAATATTTTGTTGTCTGCCTAATACGGGTCTGGATATTTTGGGCACTGTAGAAGCTTATCCCCGACTCGACGACAAACAGTTTCCGCATTCGTTTCAGTTTTCACGAGTCGTACAAAACGTTCGGTTTCAACATTTTTTAAAAAAAGTAATTAGCCAACATTAATTAATATTAATAAACTTACTTGAGAAATCCGCGTATATGAGTTCATAATTAACCAAAAAAGCCAAATACAGATGACACAGCACATAAGTACATTAGAAATGAGACGGGCTCAGCTCGGGCCCGCAACAGGCTATATTGCCTATTGTTTTCCGGCTCGGGAAAGCCCGGACTCATCACACGGATGCAACTGAAGCCGAAAACTGACTTTTCAATATCGAAATTCTCCACACAATACAATTATGTGATTTGTTTTCGAGGATTGTAAAAATACGTGTATATGAAAATTCGAAGGAAATTAAATAGTGTAGTTTAGCAAATATTTTTAAATATAATTCATCTTTCACGGGGTTAAAGTTACATTTGAAATTTTGGGCTCGGGCTCAACTTTTCACATAGTATTTCAAGCTCGGACGGGCTTAAATTGCAAGTTTTCAGGCTCGGGCCTCCAAAAATTAGCCCGAACTCATTTCTAAAGTACATATGGACGCGGCAACGAAATGTTGTACAGTTAAGCGGTTTGTGCACTACGCGGACTTCTTTAAAATGCTACGTGTAAAGTATTTTTCCCACTGAAGTTTTATAGCACTTAATTTATGTTATTAAATCACATATTTCTGAATTTATAACTATGTATAGTATTTATACAGTACCATTACTTTATTCATAAAGGCAAGCAGTACAGTAATACTTAAGTTTGATTTTAAAGAATTTAAAATTGCCAACTTTTGATCCAACGCTTTAAAAACAGGTACATTTTCTCTTTTATAAGCCACACGTGAAATATAAATACACCACGGATTTAAAATGCTTAACAAGCAAGGACGTTTTCTGGTCAACGCCACCTTGCAAATGAATGAAATTGTGAAAAAGCATAAGACACGAACGAGTCACGTGATTCAATCCTTATGTAATAGGCGGAATTCTAATTTGGGTACGCCACGACACTTTTGTGAAAACAAACAAGTGTGCTTGTTGTCTCTGACATTTCTTTGTGCACTTACCAAACTGAAATCCTTTAATGAAATAGCAGTTTGGCTTAAAAAATAATGCACTTATGAAGCTTTCACAGTTATAGACATGCAGCTAATTGGGTTCAAATGACAATTAAGATAGAAATTTTGTGCACTAATGCGGTGTGAACTGTGTGGGTTCGACCGCATGTACATGCCACTAAACCACAACTTATAAAGTGGTTTCACCATTTTATATTTATTCTATAAATACAAATGTATATTTTAAAAACATGAGAAAATATATTTGATCGCATCACGAAAACTAAGTTGTAGTTCAAACAAGATGTCTATAAGTTCGATTTTTTTTTTCCCATAAAGTAAATTATGTCCCATGCTTAACCTGATCATACGTCCCGTTTTGAGCGGTATCGTCCCGTTTTTAGGTAGCCTGTCCCATTGTCCCCAAGCACAGCTTCGGGGCACCGGAATATCCCGTTTTCAGGAAATCCTAGTATCACGGCGATGTGGGGCATGCTTAATACGTCTCACACACATATGTAAGTCGGTCAGAAGCCTGCAAACTCGCGCATCTTGCTTGACAATTGATTGTTTTTTCAATAACGTGTGTTATTGTAGTCAATTTAAAATTTTTTGCCTCGGCATTGTGTTTTCAACTGAAAGCCATCGTGTGGATTTGTTCAGACATTTTCACACCAATAATGAAGCATGCGAACTTTCGTATAATTATTGAATATATCTCATGCCTGCCAGGCACTAATGCACCAGTAGAAAGGGTCTTTTTCTCTTACAAATAAGTTATGGATGAGCGAAAAAACACAGTTACTAGTCGCAGTTTCTAAAGCAATGGTAATTATTAAAGTAAATTTTAAGAAATCATGCCAAGAAATTTATTCTTATTTAAAATCAAATCCAAATATACTTAAGCAAATTTGTTCTTCAGAAAAATATAAGAACACATAAATTATTTATTTTCACATATTTATTCCTGTTCTTTTCATTAATAAATAAAAACTATGAAGAACTACGCGGTTTTTTTTAATAACATACTATTACCGAAAAATTAGTAGATGTCCCATTTATTTTTTTCCCTCAAAACGGGACATACGCCGTATGTCCCGTTTTGAGGAAAAAAATAAACGGTCACGTTACCCATGCTCTATCTGCCTGCCTATGGAAAACACTAGACTATGGGGTTATGCAAGCCTGTCGAATAAATATACATATATACACACACACTCTCTCTCATCTATAAAATACATTGGCCTGTGGTAATTTTATATTTTTACATATCAGCTAAACAAACTGTTCTTTCCCCATCCACTAAAGCAAAAATAGCCCAATAATAATACAAGTTCTGGAGCTTGTGACACCTCAGCCAGTGTAAACAAGAACGCCATTTTACAAAATTTTCCCCACTGCAAGTCATCTCCCCCTAATCGATCACTTTGGAAAGGCATTCAGTGACAAATTGTCAATCCTTTATACGTAACTTTATAACTTTTTTTTAGATTTTTACGTGTTATATTAAAATAGGATAAAAAACAACTCGCACATAACCCATTTCTGTCATGGCAATGGGCCAGCGCCATTTTTTCGCCGTCGCAGTAGCTATGTCACGAAGGAAGAAGAATCCACTAGAATTGTTAGACGCTATTATAAAATTAAGACTTTTTTAATTTACTCCCACGAAAATTTATTACCTACTTAACACGACTAAAATATATTCCGTGAATAATAAATATCTCACTTTAAAAATTAAGTGCTACTGAGTATATATTCGGGCAACTATGATTTAGTGTACAATGATTTGAATATTATATAAATAGCTTATACAAATAGCGGAAACTTGGGCTTGAAGTTAAAAAACTTGGTCTTGAAGAAAAAGGGATAAAGGGACAAAGTTAAAATCAACAACTAATGGCAATTTCCACGTGTTAATTACCAGATACATCCGCTTCTTTGGTGGGAAGTATTTGATACTGTAATATAAACAATATAATCATAGCCCTTTGTTTTTCTATTCTGTAGTTCGTATTTGCACAGGCAAGTTAAAGTAGACGCCTATATATCATCGCTATTGGGAAGACAGGGCAAGTAATTAAAAAAACAAAAACATTTTAAAGGTTGCCGAGTTCGCAAAACTCGGCGATGTTTAAATTATAATTTTATTTTTAATTCGCCCCATTAAGTGCCGCACCTAGGCCTGCGCCTTATGTACCCATTTGGAAATCTGCCACTGCTGTACTGAAATAACTAATGATTACGTCGATTTGAAAATAACTATAACCTTTAAACTGCTGTTCTGAAAAGTATTCGCTTTTGAGTTTCGGCATTACATAAATGAAGCGAAATGTTATACGTATCAGCTCATACTAAAACCATGCGGCTGCCACATTTGGAAACTTCTGGATTGAACCGCCAAAAGTATTTTTCTCTACACTAATGAAAATATTTAGTTCACACTCCATCGTTACAAAATGGCCAAGCTAGTGGAAAATGAAGGAGTTTGTGAATAAAATCTGTAACAAGGGAAGGTAAATAATGAAATCGTTACTCGTCCAACAGAAACAATAAAATGAAAATCCTGCTACAGTAAAATCAATAGAGGCTTACAACCAATCATAAAATAGAGCAAAAGCTGTTAAATAAATGCTAATTTCATGTACGGAAATTTATGATCAAACAGAAGTTGGCCAGGCACCAATCGAAGCACAGACGTTTCTATAATAGTCTTGATGTATTGCCGACTGTGAAATTGGGGGAATCAGATTAAGCTTCAACTATTACTAACATGACAATGTATTGTTTTCCACAAACCGGGACATACATCGTATGTCATCGTATGTAGTTTGAGGAAAACAATAAACGGGACATCTAATTTTTAGGTAATAGTATGTTCTTTAAAAAAAAAAACCCGCATAATTCTTCATAGTTTTTATTTAGTAATGAAAGAATAGGAATGAATATGTAAAATAAATTTTATGTGGTCTTATATTTTTCTGAAGAACAAATTTAATAATTATCATTGCTTTAGGAACTGCGACTAGCAACTGTGTTTTTTCACTCGTCCATAACTTATTCGTAAGAGAAAGGATCCTTTCTACTGGTGCATTAGTGCCTGAAAGATCCTTTCTACTGGTGCATTAGTGCCTGGTAGGCATAAAATATATGCAATAATTATACAAAAGTTCGAATAATTCAAATTATTGGTGTGAAAGTGTCTGAACAATTCCACATAATGACTTTCAGTTGAAACATTCCCAGTGTTCCATTCTGTCAATTCCTGCGGTGTAATGTAGTTATAAGTGAATACTCAACTAATACTTCTGATAACTTGGTCACAATTAATAAATCCCTTTTCAATCAATACATCCATTACACTTTGAATTTTTTCCCCACGTACGTATTTTGGTTAAATTCGCCCATTCAAATATTTCTATTCTTTCATTTTCTATCAATACTATCATTAGATAATTGACAACATCTAATGTTTCGCCTGGTTGATCTTGAAATTCTAAAATTTTGACTTAAATGCCTTCGCATGGTAAAAGGAGCGGACTAAAACAGGGAATATTTTCATGGACCCGTGGTTTCAATCATTAGTTAATATGGTAATACTGTTGTATTCGCTGAGGCAATCTTTTAATTCAACTATTGCTATTGGTTTTAACACATTTACAATATTAGCTTCTGTTTCCATACGAGAACATCTAACTTTCTGTTCAAAACATGCTTGAATTAACTTAGAGGCACAATCATTTGAGCAAAAACTGTGGTTCTCTTGCACCTTATGATAAGCCCAGGCATCTTCTGTCGCAGCAACTTACGAAGCAGCTTACGAAGTTGGTGAATCCGTTTTCTTAAAATTAAGCATTGAAGAATTCGAAGCGGTAGCAATATCGGAATTTTTATGTTTTTCTGATCTTAAATGTTAATATCGCTGGCACCTCTATGAACTATGCTATATTCTGTACGACACTTCTCGCATCTGACGGGGTTAATTCTTTACATTATTAACGGGTATTTTGTAAGTTAACATTAAAAGTGCGCTTGCGTGTGGGCATTCTTAAAATGGAGGAGGTAACGTAAAGAAATTTAAATTGACTACAATAACACACGTTATTGAAAAAACAATCAATCGTCAAGAACGATGCGCGAGCTATTAGGCTTCTGACCGATTTACATATGTGTGAGACGTATTATTAAGCATGCCCCACATCGCCGTGCTACTAGGATTTCCTGAAAACGGGATATTCTGGTGCCCCGAAGCTGTGCTTAGGGACAACGGGACAGGCTATCTAAAAATGGGACGGTCCCGTTCAAAACGGGACGTATGGTCAGATTAACTATTACCCAACTACGGCTGTTTTTTTGGATTTTTTTCCACAAAGGCTCCCCCACCACCACCGAGTTTCCTTTTAAAAAAATTTTTCCCACAATATTTCATCCCTCAAATTACACCTTTAAAAAGTGGTTTCAAAGATAAATTTTAGAAACTGCCGTTAATCAAAAATTAAAATTTTTCATACGAATTTGAGCAAACAAAATTTTCCCATTCGGATCGAAAACGAAAGTCCATGTATGGTTTGGAGAAATAGTTTTTCATTCATGCAATTTACTTACACTACACCGCGTCAATGTTGACATAATTGGCCGGTTCATTCATAAGTCTTTTTTAGGTGTAAACTATACTTATGTCAGCCTAAATACAAAATCACATTCACTACCATTGTCACTAAAACATGTCAGAAACAATAACTTGAGAAGTTGTAACAAATAGAGGCAGAGTATTTATGTATTGTTTAGCTTGAAAAATACAGCCGGTTTTAAATAAGAAGAGCTCGCTCTGTCAAAGACAAAATACAACCAAATTTAAATCTCGATACTACTCATTATCAGTATTATCGGAATCCGCAGATTTCTTAGCTTAATCTCCCCCCGAATGCCGGTCAAACTTAAAAACGACTAATTTACGAAAATTTCCTTTTATTTCCGAATTTCTAATAAGACGCCGTTTTAATGTATAACATGGGTGTCGTTTGAGTGGGGCAGTTGCCCCTCCCCTGGAACTGAAACATATGCAATGTTTTTAATACATTAAAAGATTAAAGTGATTATTTGCTTTGGGTTAATATTGCTAAAAAAAAAAAAAAATTACCCCCCTGTAATTTGACTTAACGACGCCCTTGATGTGTAATACCTAAGGCATTATTCAGCGTCACTCAAAGTACGTTCAACGGTACATATACCTCTGGTTGAGAACCAAAGGATATATGTA
>QLNU02015360.1:227059581-227078703 GCA_006491805.2 Dysdera silvatica
GGACCTAGCTTGCCAAGGAAGTGTTGGGCAAGCTTGAAGACAATTCATAGCAACACGTGCCGTGTGTGGCCGGGCATTGTCTTGTTGAAACGTAAGTCCAGGGTGTCGCAAAAGGAACGGTAACACAACCGGTCGTAGAATGTCGTCTACGTACCGCTGTGCTGTAAGTGTGCCAGAAATGACCACCAAAGGGGTCCGGCTATCAAAGGAGATGGCACCCCAGACCATAACGCCCTGTTGTGGGCATGTGTGGCGTGCGATAGTAAGGGCAGGATCCCCACGCTGCCCTGGACGTCTCCAGACACGTCTGCAGTTGTCGTCAGGACACAGTTGGAAACGGGACTCGTCACTAAAGACTATACGTCCCCAGTCAGCGCAGTTCCAAGTTGATCGAGCCCGGCACCACTGTAATCGGACTTGACGGTGTAAAGGCGTGAGAGGTAAGCGGCGTAACGGTCGGCGCGAGCGTAAATTCCGCTCTCTCAGTCGTCTGCAGAGGGTCATGTTGGACACATGTGTGCGGGCCACACGTTGGATAGTTGATAACGACGAATCCGGTGCTGTGACAGCTGCTCTGACAATCGCTCTGTCTTCCCGTTCTGTTGTGGCCCTAGGTCGACAGCTGCGGTCCCGATGCTGACATCTGCCGCTAGGAGGAGGAATTGTGCAAGGGTTTCATTGGGAAGGGTGGCCGCCGGAGGCGGCGCTGTAATCCCAGGACATCTGCCGTTGTTGACACACTCTTGCCAGCACCGTCCAATCGCCGCATCGCTTCGACCCACATGTCCAGCGATTCTTCGATTCGTCCAACCAGCCTCTTTCAATCCGATAGCACGACCTCTTTCAAACTCTGACATATGCTCGTAATGAGCACGAATCTTTCGGCGAGGCATTGTTACAGTCGACGTAAGATATCCGCAGTCAAAATGCAACAAAAATTTTGGCCACATGTTGAGAATCGTTCCTCATATACACCTGCTGAGTGCGCAGTTCCGATTCGCTAAAGTTCCCGCTATTTATTCAGTGGACACCAAATTTTAATCATTTGCATGTTTTGTCAAAATGTCTTTGCATACGAAATTTCATTACAGTCGGACAACTTCTTGGTGCGTCGATTTTTTTTTTTTTTTAGAGTATATTACGCTTAATCATTATACAAAACAAAATTCACATTTTCTTCGCTGAATTCGGAAATTCGCTAAATGCGTGCTCGTTATAAGTAGGTCCTTCTGAATTTGATCACGTTAATATTCCTGGACGCGAAAGGTCCTAGATTCCTCTGCGGTTATCATTATTTCTACAAAAACCAAAAAGAATTTTTAATCCAAGAACCGTCCTATTTATAACCTTATACTCCAACTAGGATCAAGGGCGGACCTAAGCAGTGGCGGATCCAAGGAGGGGGGGGAAGCGATGGGGCGATTGCCCCACCCGAGCCGGAATTGTCATGGAAACTGAAATGAAAGAAACCGGGCACTTGGCCAAAAATAGGTATCGGAAATAAACCGCCACCCCCTAAAACGATTTCCGAATTCGCCACTGGATCTAAGAGGGGGGGGTGCCTTTCGTCCCCCCCCCTCTCCGGGACTAACAAATTTACACTTATCATAGGTCTCTATACTGATTTTCCAAGCTAATTCCCCCCCCAAGAAAAAATTCCTGGATATCTGACTGGCATACACAACCTTATATACAGGGTGCGTCAGAAGTTCGTTAAACTTTAAAAAATCATAAAAAGGGAACAAATATTAATAAAGAAGTGCGTTTTGCACGGGAATTTTTCCAGGAAATTCTTTTTTTCTTTTTTTAAGTAGCAAAAAATGTTTAGTTCAAAAAATCACCTACAAATGGTGCTGAAAACTCCAAAAGACAATGGACAGGACAACTGTGCATTCCATCGATTTATTATTGCAACAGTTGTTCAATATGACCTCCAAAACTTTGTATAACAGAACTAAGGCGAACAAGACATGTGGACATTTCTCGTCTTCAGTTGTTTCACTGTACGAAATTTTCGCAACGCAGTGGCTTCTAATTCAACATTCAGGTAGAAGAACTTCATAAGCAACGCTTGATCTGGCAACGATGACATTCGCAAATTATGCAGTACTGTTGGATTTGAATGAACAGTCCACGTTCATCCAGGTATTTTATTGCAAGTCTGGATTGATTACTTCTGCTGAATACCTTGCGTATCAACGCCGTCTGTGACTTTTAAACTAAAATTTTTTGAGATTAAAAAAAAAAAAAATCTAATTTTTCTAGAAATCTTTTTGTGCAAACTGCACTTCTTTATCATTATTTGTTCTTTTTTTATGATTTTTTAAAGTTTTTACGAACATTTGAAGCACCTTGTATAAGAAAAAATTACGATTTCAAAATCATTTTATTAAAAATGAAAAGCAAAGCGATTTTAGAACTCTATTTTCTTCAGGGTTTCATTTATTTTTATCCTCAACGAAATAGTCGTGATACTGCCACTTAAATTAAGATAACCAATGCAAAAAGAACGGAAAAACCAACTGTTTTTAGCACCGAAACTATAGCTACCGCAAGTAAACAAGTCACGCACCTCAAGACCAGGAGTCGGCGCCTCGTGCACCTAAAACATTGAACTCGTAGAGAGAGAGCGCGTTTTAGTTGAGACCAGTGATGCCAGATTGGGCTACAAGTAGGGTATTGGGCGATGTTTTAAGTGCCCTCGCTACAAACATTTCGAATTGGGCGACACGCTACTTTTTGGGCTACTTTTAATTACCTTCAGGCTATAAATCTGAAAAATAGCTACTTTCTTATTTTCATATATAAAATCACAAAATATTATTAGTATTATATCTGTGGTCACAGGGAATAACTGGTTAAGTATAAAATCTCAATTTTTCAGGGGGCACCTTTTTACCTTAAAACTTTTTCTGTATATAGAATTTTGGAGAAAAAAAAAACACATTTGGTTGACATCAGTGTGACTCAAATAACGTTCTAAATTTAATAGTTTGAAGAGTAATTAATTTGCTGAAAATGTGTGCACAGAAATCACAGTGCACTTATTTCTGCCATTTTTTGACTTAACTACATATCCCCTGTGACCACAGATATGATACAACAAAAGTTTTGTTGAACATTTCTATTCGCAGTGAACGATAGTTTTACTAAAACTTAACATGTTCGATACTCGTTCAATTCACATAAGACCTCTGTGGTTCAATTCTTGTTTTGGTATTTTTTAATCACAGAGATCTTATATGTACTAAAATGGACGTCACGTGACTTCGAAACTCGTTTAACATTGCAGTTCCGTGCAAACCTTCGAGCATATATAGGCTTGAAGGCGCAGATCGTGGAATTACATTAGGGAGGTCAATTTTTCTATTTTCCTGTGTTACAGTACGTAATTATAATCAAGTCGGATACAATAGGGTGGGGGGGGGGAGGTCACAGGGGTCATGACTCACCCCGAAAATATATTTTTTCACTGTAAAAAATTCCAACTTTCATGATAAATGAAGGGTGTTATTCCAAGACCATGGCAAATTTTGTCCTTGACCCCGCTTCCCCCAAAATGAAAGTCTGTATCCGCTCTTGATTATAATGGTGCAAGCTTGTTAAAGTTTAGATTGTACACTTCGGGATACTGTGGAAAATCGTTAACTTGGCAGTACTTTCCACAGTTAAACTAATGATTTTAGTTTAACTTGCATTCCATTCAATTTTCGTTTTATTTTTCGTTCAGCAATGCACGTATACAAACGATTATGTTGACCTGCTTTTATATCTGTTAGGCTTAAATATCGAAAACACTAAAATGAGCGAAAAAAAAAAGACGCGCGTTGGCCGTTTCAAAAATGCCAAATCCAAGGGTTAAAAAAATTTCCAGTCATTGCAGAGACGTATCGGGACGGCCTGCAGCAGCACAATCCTTTTTCTAAGCTGCTATTGGAGATACGATTACGATATTCCGTATTCAGAGAGCGTACGTGAGGGCACTTGAAATGTTGCATATCAGGGACGTATCGGAGGGAACCGGAGCCCCCATCCTTTTTCTAGGCTGCTATTGGAGATACTACGAGTTGCAAAACAATTCGTTTTTATGTTTGGGCTACAAATAGTTCAAATCCGCTACTTTTAGAGCACAGTTTGCTACTTTTTAATCTTCAGATCTGGCAACACTGGTTGAGACCTCGTAACAAACAACGCACGAAAATGTGATAGGTGAAAATCTGTACTCGCGCTACGGAGTCAACGAGCCAGTTCTCGGTAGCAATAAATAAGTAACATCCTTTTTTCAAAGAAGCTGTTTTGCCCTTGACAGATGAAAAAGGTTCAATGTCTTAAATGTGTACTAGGGATGAGTATCGATGTCAACATCGACGAAGTACCATCGATGTTTGAAACATATCAGTCTCTAAACATCAATGCTTATTCGATGTTACATCGATGTTTTAATTTTAAAAACATTTAACTACTTTTTCCTTATTAAAGAAGGATATTTGTAAAATATCGGTTTCTAAACATCGATGCTTGAAAAATATCAGTCTCTAAACATCAATGTTTTAATTTTAAAAACATTTAACTGCTTTTTCCTTATTGAAGAAAATGATATTTGTAAAATGTCCGTTTCTAACCATCGATGTTTATAACTAAAAAACATCGATGTTCCAATTTAAAATACAGAAATCGTTTAACTAAAAAAAGTAATATATTTAATGATCATTGAGGTCAGGTAAACCCCCAATATATTACTAAATATTTATGAAAATATTATTATTACCAATGCATGCAACTATCCTACATCAACAAGAAATAATTTTAGATATCGAATTTGGAACTGCGTTGCCGTAGTTCCTCAGGTTCTAAATTAAGGAATTAGTTATCCAATATAAAGGCGACAAATTTCTATTACAAATTTAAGTCCCTGATTCGAGATCTTTTCTTGGTGATTCACATTTTATCTAAATGATTTGTGGATTTAATTTGAGTTTTCTATTGTGACGATTCGCACGGTGGCGTCTTCCCGAGGGGCGTGCCCTTGCCACAGAAAGCTTTAGTTGTGTGGTGTCTCCGGGGTGGCGCAGGCTTTGTCAGAGCCCATCTTTACCTAAGCTACCCACGTAGAAATGAATCGAATTTCTAATTTTTTAATATTTAAATCAATGTATTTATATATACTTGAATTTGTGTTCATGTTTGTACCAAAATAAAGTCACAAAAAAAACAACCAGCGAATATATATATAGTATATTAAAATATAGGTGAATCGTTATTTGCACGAATACCTTTTGGAATACACGTTGTAGAAAATAATTATAATTATTTAATAAATAATAATATAAAATTCAAAATGACCACATGGAATCATCAATGGAATATAAGAAAATTATTTAATAGTACTTGTTGCGAATTTATGCGGTAGCCATGGGCTACCTATTACAAATTACAGCATTCAAACTTTTATTTACGACTGACTTCTCCAACACTAAGGGTCACGAACAGTCCCCCCCAATTGGTCCGTTATAAAATTTCTCTCCCAAAACCGACAATCGTTGTTTACTTCTAATGGCGCTTACAGAATTAAACGTATACGACTATTCTAAAAAGCAACAGCTCATTGTTTATTTCAACTGACAGCCTCCTCAGGCCTAGGAACCCCCCCATCCCGCACTAAGGTGAGTAGTTAGTTGGTAAGC
The DNA here is from genome assembly GCA_006491805.2 of Dysdera silvatica. NCBI lineage: Eukaryota > Metazoa > Arthropoda > Arachnida > Araneae > Dysderidae > Dysdera > Dysdera silvatica. The sequence continues at coordinate 227,065,266 of QLNU02015360.1, forward strand.
GTTCTTTTTTGGCGCGGTTGGGAGTCGAATCCGGGATAACTGCCCGTTAGACGAATACGGTACCACTGCAGAGCCCAATTGTTAGCGATAAATCAGTTGTGTGGCTTTGAATTAAAATAGTCTCACTGAAAAAAAATTTGAATTCGGCTTTCAAAAACTTCTCAAACTCATTTCCACATCCTGACACTTTTTTAACCAACTGTTAGGAAAAAACGTCTCGGGGGGCGGGGGTATACAGTCGAACCTCGTTAAGACGAACACCAAGGGGAACAGAAAATCTGTTTTCATTAACAGTAATTCGCCTTATCCAGAAAGGATAGTATGCTATACAATCTGACGGGACTTCAGAAAACGGTTTGTATTAAAAGTAATTCGTCTTAAGCGTGTTCGTCTTAACGAGGTTTGACTGCATAAGAAAATACCTCCCACAGCTATTTTAAAGCATAGTACAACCACGGCATTCCAATAAAGAGCCCACGCTACCGTCAATTATCAGCTTAAATGCAGTATTACTTTGAGTGAGACAAGTCTTTGGTGAGTAATCTTGCCCACGGAATGCAGTGTCAAAAAAGGAAAAAACCGGTTTACGAAAGTATATTTAGACGATGAGTATTTTTCGTAAAGTTTACAGAAAAGTCTTTTCTGTAAACTTTCTTTAGATCAATGGTTCCTGAACTTTTGCAGGCCGCGTCTCCCTAGGTTTTTGTGACCCTCTTGAATTCTTGGTAAGTGCTTCGACCTCCGGCCCTCTACCGCCACGTAAGATATATATTTATATACCATATGAAATATTCGTTTTATTATTAATATGGCTGAAAAACAGAAAATTTTCCAGAAAGCGTTGTGTCGAGTATCTGCTTTGTGCTTTTATGACGAAAGAACAGCAAGAGTCATGCTGCGCCGGGACCTACAATTTTCCGAGGAATCCGAACCTCTCACAGCCTGGGGAACCAATCCCCGGACTATGGTGAGTAGGAAAACAGCACGCGTTTTACGATACCACTGAGAATCGAATCCAGGTTAATGGCACGGTAGACGAGGGCGTTATCACTTAGGCAATGGACCTACATTTTTCCGAAAAATTCAGGCTGACCTGCTTGCGTGCAGGAAGGGGGGGGGTTGGAAATGGTGGCCACCGAAGGTGGTGCTGTAATCCCAGTCAGGACGCTCAGACAGCGCAATCAACCGCCAAAGGCGTCTTGAGAGGGAGGGGGTAAAGTCGATCATACTAGGCACACAAAGATGTCCGCTCGCATGATTATCGAGAAATCCAGACCTCTTAAGGCCGAAAGGCCTAGGAAACCAACTCTACAAACTATGGTGGTTGTTGGGGGGGGGGGTCGAAGCTGGAGTAATGGGACACGATGCGAACGCTTTACCACTGAGCGCCCGGAGTGCCGAGTAGAAATTGAGGAGAATGGAGATGGATTGGCACTTTTTCAATAATTTCTTCATGAACTGTTGTGGACCCTTTACATATTAGTCGAGGACCCTAGGTTGCGTGTGAGATGCCCTAATTCAAATGTATCTATAAAAATAAATAAAATTTGTAAATATAAACTTCCTGAATCCTTTGTTAATGATTGGTTGTAGTTTTATGGCGCAAGGACAGCAAGGGTCAGTCTGCGCAAAACAAGATCGGGCCACGCGTACGATTTTAAAATCAGAATAAATTAAATCTAAAATGGTTAAAATGTATTGAAAGTAATGTGTTAAATGTCACAAATGAAAAAAAAAAAAAATAATCAGATGAGATGGGTGAAGCCAATATTAGATAAAAATTTAAAAATGAGTTCATGATTAAAAAGAACCAGATAAAATGTCACGCAGGGTAAAAATCCTTTGTTAATGATTTTTATGAACAGAAAATGCGCATCATAAAAAAAAAACCTCTCTCACAAGTTACTTGTACTAAATTCGCCTGTCAAAGTGTGCAATATTATTTCTTTCATCATTCATACATTGGCGCAGTATAGCCCAGATGCTCTTGCGCCATAAAAATCCATCCATACATAACTAAAACTGGATAAAATAAAAACAGGTAAATAAGAAAAGGTAATACCAGAGCGATTACAGGATAGTTTTTACAATACTTCGAAGACCATTATTTATATAAAAAGAAAAAATACCTTGCTCGAGACAAAATAATTGGAAAAACTTTATCTGATGGTCACAAGCATATTTTTTTATAATCAATATATATACACACACGTTTTATTTTCTTATCTTTCTACATTTTTTTCCTTTAACCTTCCTGCTCTTTTCGATTTTTTCCCCCTTGCCTTCTTAACTTTTAGTTTGATTTGCTTTCTTTTTTTGTGTGTTTTTTCCCCCATCTTTTTATATATATTTTTTTTTTCTTTCTTTCCTTTCTTCACTTCTCATTCGGGATAAGTGTGATAAGATTTATTATGGTAAGCATTGATCAATTCTCGTACTGTTTTATCGTAACACACACACATAATGTAAAAAAGGGTTTTAAAAATAATAATAATCAAAATTGGGGTAACTAAATCACATTAAAACCTCTCTTAAAGACCACCTCTATTCAGAGACCACCTCCCTTAACGATCACTCGTTCTGGGAAAGGATTTCCTCTCCACCCCGTAGACCCGATGCTAATTTTCCCTCCGTTCAGAGGCCACCTCTCTGAGCGACCGCTTTTCACGAATCCGACGCCGGTCGCCTTAGGGTGGTTTCGCTGTATTTCTATTATTAAAAAGCAAGATATAAATCATACTCAAATAATTTCTCTACAAAAATTGTAGAAACCATCAAAACAATTGCAATTTCCAAAAGAAATTTAAAAATACCTTACACTTCGGCACCTCACGAAATATAATTTCGTTAAATGTGTTACAAAACATTAAATAACCCTTAAAGTTAGCAACAAAAAAAAGTGGGATAGGAAATTATGTCATTCAAGAAGACATTAAAAACACGTGTTATACGTAATGTTTAAAATTTTATATTTCAAATAGAGTAAAACCTCCCGAAAGCGACAACCATTGGTTATGCGAAAAAAAACACGGTCGTTCAATGAGATGTTCTCTAAACGGAGGTAAATTTAGCATTGGGTCTATGGGAGAGGAGAAATCCGTTTCCTAAAAAAGTGGTCGTTAAGAGAGGTTTTACTATATAACTGATCGCAGCATAGGCGTAACTTGAGGGTTAAATATAGCGTAAACTTGGGGGAGGGCAAAAAAAGTTGTATGGGAAAAGTACGAATTTGCCTCTTCTCTAAAAAAAAACCGGGGGGGGGTCCACCTGCCCCCGTCAGACTACGCCTGTGGATCGCAGTATATTTCTTTTTCATTTCTTATGAATGAGAAATAAACGTCCTTTGTTAAAAAAGGAGTCTCAGTGGATTCAGTTGGGTTTAATTAAGGTAAAATGGGAGAAGGACTGTCATATCTCTACCTTAACCTCCTTTCAACCTCCATTAACGCGAAATGTCAAAGCGTACTGCTATAGAAGCGAATCAACATGAAAACAGAGCGCTCAATGCGACAGAGAGACTGCCTCGTCTCTTCGATCTCAATAACCCTTACACGGAATTTGCATGGGAGCGTCCGAAAATGGAGCTATACTTAACATGCCCGCGTTATTGCAACTACAGTCGAACCTCGTTAAGACGAACACCAAAGGGAACAGAAAATCTGTTCGTATTAACAGTAATTCGTATTATCCGTAATAAATGGGGGATCGTATTACTAAGTTATTTATTTCATCTTTGATTATCATATGCACATTTTGCTATTATATACGTTATTAATTTATTATTGTATTTTATTATAATTATCGGTATTATTTTATTATAGCATACATTTTGTAGAAAACCCGTAGTCTATACGTACTGTTAACTTGGATGTTATGTAGTTATTGATTCAGAAAAATCCTTGTAAATAGTATATCCCTTTAAATAGTAGTACACTTAAAAAATTCAGAAATTGCAGATTATTTTCCCTTTCTGTCAAAACAACGTCGTCAAAAATCACCGAACTTGTTCACGGCTTCTAGGATCTGCCGTTTGCATTACAAAACGGCGCACAGTTTGCAACGCAGTGAAACCTCTGTCACACTAGCAGAATTTTTGTTTGAATGGGCAGAGTACTGGGGGGGCGCCCATATGGGGTCAGGGGGGGCTTACGCTCCACAAGCCTTTGTTTAAAAATCTGATTTTTGGGATTCTGCTATGTATTTACTTTCAAAAGTTTTACAGTCACATTTTAAAATAAGGTACTTTTGCCTCATTACTAATTGTCAAGCAGTATCAATTATTTTTGCAGTATTTTAGTATCTTGAACATTTGCTAAAATGTTTGACCGCCTTGAAAGAGTGTAATGATTTTTCTTGGCTTACTGTTATTTTTCTTACTTCCTGACTGTTACTAACGCTCAATTCGTTAAGTTTGCTTTAGAAATCGTGTGTTTGGTTGGTTTTGTTTTGTTTTTTAAGATACATTTTCTGAAACCAAGAATTTCGGAAAACAGAAATCGCTGAAAACAAGGAGCAACAGATTTTGTGATTCGTTTGTGTTTTGATTGGTTGTATTTTTATGGCGCAAGGACAGCAAGGGTCATTGTGTCCGTTCGTGTTTTACGGCGTAAGATCAGCAAGTGTCATGTTACGCCGGAACCTACAGTTTTCTGACCTTTCTAAAACCTAGGGAACCAATTCCCAGACTAGCAGGTAGTAGGCAAGCATTTTTTTTTTTTTCCCTTTCTTTTTCCAACGTTTTAAGTCGAACTCGGGTTAGGCGAACGCTTTACAACTGTACAACCACAGGACCTAGTTTGGAGCTAATTTGCAATTAACATAAAATACAGGGTGATGAAAAATAAAGTTGACAAACTGATTTTGTGCGTGTGTGCTGACACGATTGTACCACAAAAATCGCATTCGCTGGTAGTAAATCTCGATTCCCCATTTCCTGAACTATTTATTTATTTCCAATGGTTTACCTCATTTGTCAGTCTTTCTACAGGATCTCAAACGATCTGTAATTATTGCGTTGTTTGAAGAAGGGAAACGCCAATGTGAAATCGTTGGAGCATTTAGTGTATAAGGGCAATTCGTATTGAAAGCCATTAAACGATTCAACGAGCTTGATCATGAAGGCAACTGTCTGAGAAGAGAAAGAATGGTCAACACATACCGGAACCATCTGGATCACCCAAAAGCGTATCAACCAAAATTCGAGCGTCTCGCTAAGAAAAATGGCACATTTAAGACCAGAAGCAATCTCAGATCAGTTCGTCAAATCGATAAAAAGGAGCCGAACTTTAGGCCTTATAAGCTCCAAAAGGCCCAACTTCTCACAGATGGAAATAACCGTGTACAACTGCAAAGATGCTGTGCACTCCTATGTTGAGCCTATGGTAGCAGTTGGGAAAAATTATTTTAATTTTTCACAGATAAGAAGCTCTTCACAATTGAGCACGTGCTCGATCAAAACGATAGAATTTAGTCGACAGAGAGAGACTATGACAACCTTTCGTCGTTGAATATCACCAAGTCCTCAATCTGTCATGGTGTAGGACTGAATTTACGCTATCGACAAAACACTACTGTATTTCAAGGAGAAGGGGGTCAAAATCAACAACAAAAAGGAATCGTCGCGACATTTTAAAGGTTGTAGTATTTCCTTGGACTCAATATTTCGGCAATCAGCAATCTATGTTTCAGCAAGCCTCTGCCCTGGCTCGTAAGGCGAAAGCTACACAACAATGGAGCAGGGTTCCTTTCTCAGCTTCCATCCCCTTTCTGTGGAATCGGTACCATACTCGCCAGATCTCAACCCATTAGAGCACAGCATTTGGACGTCAGGCATTGTGCTAAGCCTCGCAAAAGTTTCGATTCGATGAAGCAATCATTGCGTCGAAAACGAGACAAAATATGAGTGGCGGAAATGCGGCTCATGTCCGAAAATTTCACGACACACTTGAAGCCGTGTATCAATGTTGAAAGTGGCTACTCTGAATTCCACTGAATATGTTATTATCAAAGGTCTATATTACCGTTATTAATTGTTGGTTAAGAACTTTCTCTTCGTTAATAAACTTTGAATTAAGAAAAGTGCTTTTCAGCGTTGCTTTTGTCACTCTGTACACATTAAGATTAATTAGAAAACAAGCGCAGCAAGTAATTGAATTTAAGAAGACGTCTATACTTAAATTAGCCACTTACACAGACTTCAAGTATTTTGCAAACTAAATCTGGTTTAGGTCAAGCGGGAACACTACATACGCTGGTTTTACAAAAACTTGCAAGGCCAACAAAAACACGTTGTACATATTAAATCTAACAAGTTATTCGAACAAAGAAAAATTCGCTAAAATATACGGAATTGTTTATTCTCATTAAAAGTTAAGTAGTACAAATTTCCGTAATTGGTTTAATCTAAAGGAATTACCTTCGAAAGCAGTTTTAAAAATGTTTCCCACTGGAATTATCTGTCGTCACGAGTTTATCTTTTCCACTGTTAGGAGATAATAGTTAAACGATTGCAATGTATTCGTAGAAAGTGGGTAGAAAATGACATTGCAATTTACAATTTTATTAAAGGCACTAAATTGCTCTTGCGGGGAAGACTACGCAATTGCATTATCTCATTTCTCAGAGCTCCCTTTTATGTCTCTGCAATTACCACAAATAACTTACTATAAATAACTACTACAAATAAAGAATACTTAACACAAAATTTCATTACAAAATCCGTCTTCAGCCTATAAGAATACTACAAAGTTTAGTAAAAGAGGAGGATCAGAGAAGGTTTTGGGGGTGAAAAATACAGTGAGACCCACTTAATACATACTTGTAAGGATATAGCGATAAAAACATGGATTTTGTTTCGCATAACAATTAGGCGCAACACAATTTAACCGCTTTTAACTAACCAGTCTTTTTCGGACTTCGGATTTAACGAGCAATTTAAAAAAATAAAATAGGAAATCAAACTTTTTGTAAAAATTCCGTCGTTATATGCGACTTATGGTGGTTATAACTGATGTCCACCGCATTTTTATGGATTTAGGGAGGAAAATTTCCCGAATCCCCCTCCCCGCGGATCCGCCACTGAGTAAAATATAACTTTAGTTGCATTTCTATATTTCACAACTGTAAAACTACGTAAAACTTCTATTATCCCAACTTGGCTAAACCGAAATGGCCTGTAGAACTTCGTTTTTTAGGAGGCATTCGATCAATGTTTTCTGTAAAAAAGTCCATATTTTTTCCGTCGTGTATTCCAGCTTTAAGAAAAAATGCCTGTTATTAATCCTGTTATTATCCCTTGTCCTAATCGCTTATGATAATCTTCTTTAAAAATAAAGGAATATGAGAACAGCATTACATGCAAATTACGTTCATATAAAAACAAAAATTAACGAGGAAAAAATGTGCTGGACATATCTATAAAACAACCATATTTACATATTATTCGCATGCATTTATATTTGTGTAACGAACTTTCTAATGTCTTGCTACACAACAAATTTCGATGATGCTTTATCATAAAAGTGTTCACACTCATTAGCTCGTGAAATACATCGTCGGAGACATTTTCCGCAATTGAAAACCATGACGTTTGAAAACGTTTAACGAATCAAAAATCACGATTTGTCTTAAAAAATAAAAAAAAAAATAAAAAAAAAATAAAAAAAAAATGCAAGTTTTTTTTTCTTCGATATGTAATTTTTTCTAGGTGATGACCACGAGAATTCCACAAAAACTTCAATACATGGAGATTTTCGCTATATGAAAGTTTTATTGTATATAGAGAGAGAGAGAGAGAGATTGTTTATTTAGTATGAATTTGAATATACAGCATAACTCTAAAAGATCGGGGTTAAAAAAATTTCAACCGCTTCTAATAGCCTATAAAAACACAATAACCATTCTACTGAGTGGAGTTACAACGCGCTTGGGACAAATTTGGACAAAAACTCTTACATTCCGTGTGCGTGATTATAACCAAAACTTTACGCAGTCAATGTAACTTAAACCAGTGATCTAAAATTCAACTTTGAAAGCAAGTTATTGTGTCAGGCCTGTTGCCAACTCGGTATATATTAACTTCGTTGAACGCCAAAGTCACAGATTTAGCACAAAACGTGTTTTTAGTGTCTGTCAGCGCGAGATTACTAGAATTCCGGCAGTATCTTCTCTCCTGGCGTTCCACGAATTCTTACATTTCCGCTTTTTTTTACACGATTTTTAACCATTTTTCAGTACCTGTTTATGTCCAGATTCTATCAAATTTTTTTTTCCCCAAACTGTATACGTGTAGTGCTATTATATTTATTTTTTTCATTTCAACTAATTCTCACTGTGCCATCGAAGCCAGGTTCAGATAGATTATGACAAGGGCTATACTATGTGCTTGCCATTCTCCAATAATTTTGAAAACTCTACGGTGTTGCGTATTACCCTGCGTACCTTGAAGGAGCCTTGTGTTATTAAAATTTAAGCTTTATTTTAATCTTGTTTATTTAAAAATGATCGAGAAATTTTTCTAATTTAATAATTTTATAATTTAATAAATCTGAATATTGGAGACCATGAAAAAACATCGTGATTTACTTATTGAGTATCACGAATGTCACATTCTTCAGGGGCCTGTTCTATTTTTTGGCCCAGTGCCATAAAACTCTTAAATCGGCACTGTTCGGAAATCATTCATATAACATAGTAAATATTACACTCTATAACAAAAAAATCGATGCACCAAGAAGGGGTTATCCGATTGTAATGAAATTTCGTATTCAAAGACATTTTGACCGAACATGCAAATGATTAAAATTTGGTGTCCAATGAATGAATAGCGGGAACTCCAGCGCATCGGAACTGCGCATTCAGCAGGTGTATATAAGGAGCGATTCTCAATATGTGGTCAAAATTTCTGTTGCATTTTGACTGCGGATATCTTACGTCGACTGTAACAATGCCTCGCCGAAAGATTCGTGCTCATTACGAGCATATGTCAGAGTTTGAAAGAGGTCGTGCTATCGGATTGAAAGAGGCTGGTTGGACGAATCGAAGAATCGCTGGACATGTGGGTCGAAGCGATGCGACGATTGGACTATACTAGCAAGACTGAGTCAACAGCGGCAGATGGCAGCGGTCGACCTAGGGCCACAACAGAACGGGAAGGCAGAGCGATTGTCACAGCACCGGATTCGTCGTTATCAACTATCCAACGTGTGGCCCGCATACATGTTACATCACCCTCTGCAGACGACAGAGGGGAATTTACGCTCGCGCCGACCGTTACGCCGCTTCCATCTCACGCCTTTATATCGCGAGTCAGATTACAGTGGTGCTGGACTCGATCAACTTGGAACTGCGCTTACTGGGGACGTATAGTCTTTAGTGACGAGTCCCGTTTCCAACTGTGTCCTGACGACAACCGCAGACGTGTCTGGAGACGTCCAGGGCAGCGTGGGGATCCTGTCCTTACTACCGCACGCCATACATGCCCACAACAGGGCGTTATGGTCCGGGGTGCCATCTCATTCGATGGTCATTTCTGGCATACTTACAGTACAGTAGTACGTAGACGACATTCTACGACCGGTTGTGTTACCGTTCCTTTTGCGACACCCTGGACTTACGTTTCAACAAGACAATGCCCGGCCGCACACGGCACGTGTTGCTATGAATTGTCTTCAAGCTTGCCCAACACTTCCTTGGCAAGCTAGGTCTCCTGATCTCTCTCCCATAGAGCACATTTGGGACGCTATGGGAAGGCGATTGCAACCATCCCGGAATGTTGACGATTTAGCCCGACAGTTGGAGACAATTTGGCAAGAAATTCCGCAGGACACCATCCGGGATCTTTATCAGTCTATGCCACGCCGGGTGACAGCTTGCATCCAGGCCAGAGGTGGACCAACGCCTTATTGACTTCCTCCCTTTGTAACGGTCAAACTCTGCAATAAATCATTCAATTGTTCTGAAATTTTAATCGTTTCTTTTTCTATGTATGTTCTTCACATCCACCAATTTTTATCGCAATCGGAAAACTTCTTGGTGCGTCGATTTTTTTTTGTTATAGAGTGTATATAAGCTTGCGTTTGCTACCGTAACTCTTTGGGGAACGGTGGGATTAAGAATGTCCCACCTTTTTGATGTAAGGTAATGCATGGTGGGACATTTTTAGACCCACCTCATAATATTGCAATAGCTGAATGCACACAGGTTTATATTTAGTCTTAGTTACGTAAAGCAGTTGGTAATATCATCAACGCAACAAAATTTCTGTGCAACATGGGTCTATTTAGTCTCTGAAATCCTATGCCTCAAAGAGTTAAATGCTTTCCAATGTCGCTTTTAAACTTTAGATTTTCCTACGTAAGAGAGAAATTTTGTTAATTATTCTGGAAACCATTGACAATTCAGTAGGTAGCTCTTATTCTACCCATCCGCCCTCCAGAACTCAAATAAACCCGGCCCTATATGACCGCTGATTGAAAAGCAAGGGTATATCACACAACCACGTTTTGAAAATATAAACTAAGCAAAATATTACAACATTGTATCGGAAAATTCTATATTAAAAATCTTTCAAATTATTACATTATTGATGATCATTCAATAACATTACAAGATTTCATGGCAGAAAAGCGTAAACATCCTAAAAATGACAAGTTGATACGCCCTTTTGGTATGATACCCTCGATATATTTAAATCACTGACGTATGGTGGGGGTCTTGATAAGGATCATAGCCCCACTGCGGTGGTGAGTAATAAGTAAAGAAGTTCTAAATAGTAAAATGCTTAAAATTTCTTAAAATGTGCAGTTATTCTGAAAATTCACCATTTTTATGAATGTACATGTACTGACGTTAAAAAGGGCTAAAATATGCAATTGCATATGCACATATGGATTTGCGTATAACAGGAGAAAAGATGGTGGAACCGAGATATGGATTGGAGCCATGTGAAATGAAGAGCTTTAAGAAGAAAGCTTTGAATAAGATTTAGGACAAGAAGCGTCAAAATAGAGAAATGAATGTGGGGGAGAACAAATACACAAAAACAACGGCTAATTTGGGTGACACAAACTGACAATTTGGGTGACACAAACTGACAATTTGGGTGACACAAACTGACAATTTGGGTGACACAAACTGACAATTTGGGTATTCGATTGAAAGGATTAAATGAAGAAATCGCTATATTAAGAGGAGAAATGCACGCGAATGAATACGCGACGTTCTTTTTAAGGCGGAAGGACAACTCGACAATTGAGTGACTAGCAGTTATTTTGGACACGTTCAAAATATGGTGCATCATCAGGAAAAGTTCTGAATTTGGAAATCTTAAATTATGAGATTTGGGAAAATATGGCGCAGTATAGCCCAGATGCTCTTGCGCCATAAAAATCCAAACAAACAAACATTTAGGAAAATATATTTAATTCCACATAGTTTCTTGAAGGCACCAAACCTTACGTCAGCCTCAAAGTTACTTCTAGCAACAGTAGAAACAAACACAGATAATAAAAATGACATAACATTTTAAAAAATGCTCTATCGAGTATGTACTGTTCATTCGGAAGTCCGATGGAACAGTTAGAAATAACGGGAGGTGACGTCACAAACGGGCTAGTTTATTACTGCAGAGGAGGACTCCAATTTCAGAACTTGTTTTTAGTGAACGTTTGTCGGCGCCAAAATCAAGTTCTGAAATGTGAGTCCTCCTCTTCTGTAATGGGATAGTCCGTTTGTAACGTCACCTCCCGTTATTTCTAACTATTCCATCGGACTTCTTTTCGTGAACGAACGGTAGATTAAGGCTCAGTAACAACGTCGCAAAACGTAGTTTTTGACACTGGGTGTATGGATGCGTTTCAAACAAGCGTCGTCCTTCTTCGTCATGAGTCGACCGGAACGAACTCCGAGTGGACAAAGAGTATTGCCACTTCATATTGTTAGTTGTCTGACGGCAACACGATTGGCGGAAAATATTTGGCGACCAGGAAATGGAGGGGAAAAACAAACGCTTCCAGAAATTCTAAATCCAAAGGCGATCTATGTTAACAAATAATAGGTTTTAAAGACCCTAAATAATGACTGTTCTCACAGCAATAAACAGCGATTGAAGATTTTTAAAATTTGACCTCAACATATTTTTTGTGCTTGGCGTTTAAGGGAACGTTTAATCTGGCCGATGTATTAACGACCACATTCGCATAAAATTGGGTACACACTCATCGCGTTGAATGGAATCGTTTATGTAACTTCCAGACTTACATTCAGGCTAAACGAGGGCGAAAAGTTGTGTATGTCTGTGAGAATACTCATAATTTTAGATTTTTGGATCCACCTATTATTTGTCAACCTAGTTGGGTTTTGGAGTTAAAGACTTTTTGGAAACTGGAAGACATTTTCCATATTCATAAACAGTCAAACCATCTCGTTAATGATCATAAATCTATTCCCAACTTCAGCAATGCGTGAAAAATAATATTACACATGTTTCACTAATTACCACTGCCTCCCCCTACTTTTAAAATTTTTCCCTTCATTTCTCGGAATTTAAAATATGGTCCGTCAATATGCAGCAATGTCGCCAACAATAGTAGCATGAAATGGCAACGCATTGTGTTCACTTGCAGTTCACTTCATTCGATGCCTGACGAAGGACAACCACGTATTTGTGAGATGCGACGACCAGCTCCACGTAATATAAAAGAACTAAGTTCCATAACTTCGTTTCTAATATTTTCACACTTCAATTTAAAAAATAATTTAAATATAATTTGAAGTTAAATTTTTTCTTTGTCTTGCCTGTTTTAGGGCGCAAGATCAACAAAGGTCATGACGCGTCGGGACCTACAATATTCCGAGAAATTCGAACCTCTTAGAGCCTAGGGAACCAATCCCCGGAGTACAGTGAGCCGTTAGCCGGTAAACTCTCTTATTGTGTCGCACCGTTGGGGTCCGAACCCGGGTTAACGGCACGCTAAACGAATGAGATGTCACTGCAGGGGCCCCTAGTTTTTCTGTGGCTCAAAGAGTGTTGGAAAACCGTATTCTAGAATAGCTCCTAAACTGAAGTCATGCTGCGCCGAGACCTGCCGTTTTCCGTGGGAACCGAACCTCTTACGGCCCCTAGGGAACCAACGCCTGGATTACAGCGAGCAATTAGTCGGCAGGCGTTCTCTTTTTATGGCGCTGTTAGGAGTCAAACCCGGAAAAACGATGCTCAAGCCGAACGCGTTACCACTGCACAATCACAAGGACCAAATTCGTTCAATACAGTCGAACCTCCTTAAGACGAACATCAAGGGAGTAACAGTAATTCGTTTCGTCCGGAAAGGATAATATGTTATACAATCTGACGGGACTTCAGAAAACGGTTCGTATTAAAAATAATTCGTCTTAATGAGGTTTGACTATACAGGTATCCCTCAATATATGCGATTAATTG
>QLNU02015360.1:227120053-227154151 GCA_006491805.2 Dysdera silvatica
TTGATGCCCCAGCATTGAAATTCGCGGCAATTTGAAGAAGTGTTGCACGTCTATCTCGTTTAACGATTCTCGTCAGTCGTCGAAAGTCCCGTTCTTTCAAGGTCTTTTTAAGGCCGCACCGCAGTCGGGGATTTGATGTTTTACCGGATTCCTGATATTCACGGTATACCCGTGAAATGGTCGTACGCGAAAATCCAAATTTTGTCGCTATCTCGGAGATGCTATGTCCCATCTCTCTTGTGCCGACTATAACGCCACGTTCAAAATCACTTAAATCTTGATAACCTGCCATTGTAGCGGCAAGAACCGATCTAACAGCTTTGCCAGACATCTCTTGTCTTATATAGGCGCTGCCGACCGCATCGCGTTACGCTGATTGGTTGCAAAGCTCCGTTATTTGCATACGCACGCCTGTACCAGTTTTTCTGGCACTTCAGTGTACTTCTCTGTATTTACTCTAAATAATTATAATAATAATGATTAAAATAATACTTATATGAATTACTTTTCAGTCAGTCATTTTTCTCACGCCATCGCAAAATTAAAAAAAAATCCTCGGGCCCAGGGGGCGCCGGGGGGTGAGGGCGCAATGGGCAATCGCCCATCCGCCCACGGGGCCTGCTTATTGTGTAAAAGGAAGAAAAATATTTCATAAAAAAATAATACTGTCACAGAAAAAACATTAAAAAATATTGATACGTTTCCATAACTTTTGAATGGAGAAAAGCAGAAATGTTGCTGATTATCTGCTGATTGTTAACGGCGCCGATTCTATTTTTTCTCACATGTTATACAACTGATAAATACTTAGTTTCTTTAGAATTTCCTTTCTTTAAAACTCGTCTTATCGTTTCGTTGACAGGTCTATATCTACATTGGGTGAGGTAGGGTATGTGAAAACTTGAGCCAACATCAGATAATTTTTGATGCCTTTGAAATGTTTATGGAAAAGTCAACTAATCTGCCAAGACTGTTTGCATTTGTCCCGGAATTGGCAAAGAATATCAGAATTATTTACTAACCCCCCCTCTTTGCACTCCACCAAGGGTTTAAATCATAAGCAACTTACTAAAACGATTCATTTATGCTTTTTTACGAAGTATTTTTGGGTTGGATAATATTTCAATACTATTATACTTAGAATAAAAAGTTACACAGAATTTATTGGTGCAGTTAATTTATAGAACGTTGCAATAAATCGATTACGATTTTGCTTATTTTAATTTTAAATTTTTATAATCAAAACAAAAATTATTTATTTTGGTATAAAAACCTTCCTACCTGCTAACCTTAGATGATGTTGAAATTAGTACTCCCCCACCCAATCAAAAAAAAACGCAAGAAAGAAAAAGAAAAGAAAAGAAAATTAGTATAATTTTCTGCCAAATAAAGCGTAGTTGCCTAATTTATTTACATCTAATTATTCATTTAAAAATATTTTAAATAATTTTTATACATTTAAAAATTAAATTAAATTTAAAAATTTCAAACTTCCATATTCAAATCGAACCTTTATTTTATATTATAAAAATATATACGCTTGCACCAGGGCCGGCGCAAGCAAATTTGGCGCCCTAGGTGAACAGCGCGTGCGCCCCGCGCCCCGTAAAAAAATCAACACCCCAATGCATTTTTCAACAATCGAAAAGTGAAAAAATAAGGTACATTCTTCTCTCTCACTGTAGTTCCGGTTATAACGAAGTATGATAATCTCAGCTTATCTGATAACAAACAAATAAATGATCAAAAGGAAAAAAAGTCCGGGATTTTTCTGTTGAAGGAGAAAATTTTAATTCTCTCATGCGTTGTAAGAGTACACAAAGAAATCAAATCCAGGCCTCTAGTGCGGCAGAGGTACTGGTCGCACTACTGAAAGATGTAACGGTAATGAGAAAATATTATACAGTTACTGTACGTAAATTGGTTAGAGGAAAATTTGTCAATGTAAGAAAGCAAGATGTTGAGGGTATGGAAAAGAAATGAATAAAAGAGACTATATACAGGGTGATCATTTAAAAACGCCCCACCTTGATAACTTTGGTTCTAATTAGGTAGGTATCTTAGTAGGTACGATTTTGAGCAAAAACACATCAATTTTTATTTGCCAAGGAAAACCCAAAATTAGTATCAAAAAAATTTTTTTTGTTCAAACCCCACGACCCCCAACTTTGAGTTTTCAAATGGCAATACCTATCTTGTGATATCATTTTTAACAGCGTAAAAAATACAATATTTTTGTGCAAATAAAAATAAAACCGCTTCATGCGTTTGTGAGAAAGAGATAAAAAGGTGGATTCACCCGTTTGAGGCGGGCAATGGCGGACGTGGATCCAACCGATTGTCGATGTTACGGGTTTGTGGATGAATTCTGTTGTAATTTTCTGATGATAATAGTGATTGAGAAACTGTGAATTTATAATTAGTGATCATATAGTAACTGTGAATTTATAATTAGTGATCATATAGTAACTGCGAATTTATAATTAGTGATCATATAGTAACTGTGAATTTATAATTAGTGATCATATAGTAATTGTGAATTTATAATTAGTGATTGTACAGCAACTATGAATTCGCAGTTAGTGATTATATAGTAACTGTGAAACTGTTTAGTGCTCAGGTTTGTGATTTAAAAAGTTTAGCCCTCTGCAGAAAAGCAATACGCATCCGCTAATTTCGCCCTGAAGTGAATTCAGGGTAATTTGAAGCATCGGCGCCAACGGCGTGAAAATGTTGGGGACAATATACCAGTAAAAGGCATTTTGTTTGAAATTGAAGGGGGATATGGAACCCTAATGCCAACATTGGGGGGACGGGACCCTGTCCCTCCCCGCTAACGGCGCCCGTGATTTGAAGAAGAATATAAAAATGTAATCATTATTTTGACCCTTTCAAACAATAATAGAGAGAGTGAGAGGGGATGCTCGCTTTTTGATTGAATGAACTGATTTTCACGCCGTCTACGCGGAAAATCAGGTTTCTTTTGCGTGTTAATCATACGTAGTGGTACTTGTAGGAGACAGCCACAAATACTGAAGTTAACGTTCGTTTTTTCTATCGGGATATCAGCGCAAACAACGCAAAATAACGATTTTATTTTTAGTTCTTTCTCCCGAATGCGTGAGCCAGTTTAATTTTTTTTCTCTGAAATATTGTAATTTTTTACTCTGTTTAAAATGATATATCACAGCATAGGTGTTGCTATTTGAAAATTCAAAGTTGGCCACCAAGTTGTTGGTACCCCAATTTGGGGTACAGTGATGGCCGCATCCGTGTTAGACGCTATACCGGTGAACGCCACCTTCCGGAGTGCGTTATCCAACGTCATAGTGGACGAACCCCCAGCGTTATGGTCTGGGGTGCGATTGCGTATCATGGACGATCTCAGCTGCTACGAATTGTGGGTAATCTTAACAGCAACCGGTACATCAATGAAGTTCTGGAGCCCGAAGTTGTTCCCTTCCTTCAAGGCATTCCCGGAGCTGTATTTCAACAGGACAATGCCCGCCCACATATTGCCAGGAATGTTCAAGACTTCTTTTCATCACAACAGATACAGCTTCTTTCCTATCTTATTCGCCTATTCACAACAAATACAGCTTCTTTCCTATCTTATTCGCCGGATATGTCGCCGATTGAACATGTGTGGGATTTCGTTAGTCGGCGTCTCGCTCGTAATCCTCGTCCCTTAGATACTACAGATGAACTTTGACTTCGCATACAAGCAATCTGGAATGCTATTCTTCAAATTTTCTTTCAAAGATTTTCTTTCAAATTCCCATCTTGCCAGCAGCCAATGATTTTATCCAAAACACTACTACTATTACTGTTTTCTTTTTCAAAAAATTCTTCGTACAATAGTCTTTCAAATTCAGCGAAAAAGCACGGCTCCAAATCAACTGTTCCACCTAGTGTGCACAGCTATTTGTGGTAAGCAAGTTATTTTGCCCTTCTCTTGCAAAAATGCTCGAAAACGTCCTTTACGCGAGAGATAAACTGTGAGGGCACGTTTTACGGCAACCACTAAAAAATTAACGTTTTCAAACTCATTTTGTCAAATTTCGCCCAAAAGATTTAAAAGATGCGCATTCCACGTGATATAAATACTATTCAAAAATACTGCTTCCAGGCTCTTTTCGCATGCTTATGTAAAATGCGCTGTCTGTCACAAAAGCGGTTACATTCGCAAAAGGTATTTCATATTTATTAACGTACTGAAGTATTGCCTCGCTTACTGTTTTAAAATCCACAGTTTCCAAA
Source organism: Dysdera silvatica (assembly GCA_006491805.2). Lineage (NCBI taxonomy): Eukaryota > Metazoa > Arthropoda > Arachnida > Araneae > Dysderidae > Dysdera > Dysdera silvatica. The sequence goes on from QLNU02015360.1 coordinate 227,124,314, forward strand.
GTGGTGGACTCTAGAAAAATTGCAGTTACGAGGTGTGATCAAAAAGTATTGTCACTGCGGCTAAAGAAAAAAAAAACTACAGTACTTGCAGATTTGGCATTTAATCTCCTTCAAAGTAGTCCCCTTCTAAAGTCCCACACTTCATTCAGCGTTTTTTCTATGGTTGGAAGCAAGACTGGAACTCATTCGCTGGGATAGCGTGCAGCTTCATCGTTGCGTTCTGTTAGATTTCCTCGACACCCTGATATCATCTTCCTTTCAAGTGGGACTTAATTTTTGGAAAGAGCAAAAAGTCACAGGGTGCCATATCTGGAGAATACGGTGGATGCGGGACCTGGGGAATTTAATGCTTGGCCGAAAATTCCTGCACAAGCTGCGCCGAATAAGCAGGTGCGTTGTCACGTAGATTTGCCATTCACCGGACGCATCCATCTCTGGCCTTATTTTAGGTGTCTAAATTTTCAAGGTAGTGCTCTTTGTTTACTGTCTGGCCATGTAGAGCATACTTATGATGAACAACGCCCATGTACTCGAAGAAAACGGTCAGCAGTGTCTTCATATTGCTTTGACTCATTCATGTTTTTCTTGGTCTCGGAGAGCCATCTTGGAAACCTTTGAACCACTCATAAACACTTACGTGGCTCATACTCTCTTCTCCACAAACTTTCATCAACTTCACATAGGTCTCAGCACAGGTATCACCATGCTTTTTGCAAAATTTTATGCAGATTCTCTGTTCAACTTTCTGTCATAATGAATGCCCCACAACACAGTAATGACGTTTGTTCAAAACGCTGCTGTAAAGAAGTGGTGGGAGCTATGACGTTGTGACTTTTGGTGCATGTGTGGGAGGGTTCAAGGTCAATATCAGTGGAGCGTCTTCACTCGGTGTGTATTTTCCTTAAACGTAGGGCACCGGTCTCTATACTTTTTGATCACACCTCGTAAAAAGGTTTCAACACCATAGATTTCAACAGTCGTTTCCGCCGATAGAATAGCAAGAATATTCAAAATGTATCCATTTTCTGAATCAGTTGTTTCGTCTGATACAATACTTACACCTGACACTGTTTTTATAAAATCTTTGACCCGTTGCTGGTGAACATAATTTTGGCAAATAATGTTTCAGCATCCAATTTGCATTTAGAATAACACCAATACCTTTTAATGAATTTTTCAAGTAATTTTTTAATGGGTTATCCAGTTTGAAAAGTAGGTTGTTAGCTGCACAGAAGGCACCAGTTAATTTTCCTACCAGTTCAGTTCTTTTCTCAAATAAACTATCAACACCTTTTTAGCATTATTTTCGGTTGACTATTCGGACACACCTTTTTTTTTTATGCAGTTTTCCTGCTAAAGGCTTTTAACAACTGTCATTTCTTGAAAAACCTACTGGCATGTTAAATGTTGAACATAAGCTCGTATCTAGATACGAAGAGGGGGACCTTAGGGGCCGAACTCCCCAGAAACTAAATTTTTAATGGGACTTGGCTACGGCCTTGCATGCTGTGATTGTATCGATATATGCTGTAAAAATTTTTGAACCCCCGAAATTAAATCCTGGCTACGGTTTCGGTTGAACAGAAGAATAAACTTTTGTTTACGTGAAAGGTCTCCTTGCTGTACAGCTTGCATCTTTTAGATGCACTAACTTTACTGACGTGGCTTATTCTCAAAATTAGCAAACAATATCTAGAATCTTTATAAACCAATGGCGTGCGATCCAGAGAAGCAATGTAAGCATTGCTTGCCTAATATCAATTTGAAACACATTTCCATTGCCAGTTTAAATTAAAGAAAATTAAATTATAAAAGTTCAGCAAAATCTATGTTGCGTACTTGAAATTTTGTCCGAGGTCAAACTGACTACTTTGCAATTTTTTGTCACTGGATGGCACGACAATCTGAGGTCGACGTCGGATCAAAAGCAATGCAATTTCTGCTTTCCAGCCAGAAATGGTCAATTGTGGATCGCTATGGATTCAGCTACGGAATGTTATCGTATTTTTATTTCCTATTTTATCGTATTTTCAGCTTGAAATCTGTGAGTTCGTCAAATTAAACATCAATTAAATTTATAAATACTAATTGTTTTAATTTTTTAAGCCGCGTAAGAGTGAAATAATTTTAATCTGATAAGCAATTTTCTAATAGCTTATGTTAACGATAATGCTGCCATCTAGTGGTATCGATAAGATTTTTTATTATTTGTCAAAAAAAAGTAGAAGACTGGAATTTTTATATAAATAGGACTAACTGTAACGTACTGTAAAAATAAAATTTACTTTCTTGTTTACATATCACAAAAATAAATATATTGCTTGCCTAAAGGAAAATGTCACCGCACGTCACTGTCATAAACTGAATATCCAAACGAAATTACAGACAGATATTTTCTACCCCAAGCATTTACGAAATTCGAGTACTCCTGTTTATGTGAACTGTTTATATCACAGCCCTAAAACTAACGTAACTGGCGACATCCGGTATGCTGTTTACAAGTTTGGCAAGTTGCCATGATCATTCGATAGTAACAGGACTGGAAACCATGACATAATGTAAAATTGTAACAGAAATTAGGCAATAATAGGGGGAAAAAACTGAAATCCGCGTAATTAATAAAATCCTAAAATTCGCGAAATCGTCGAAAAAATTATAAAATTCCCAATAAACGTCACGGATATTCGCGCCGTGAAAAAATTACTGCCTTAGTCAAAGATATAGAGACGAAAGCTTGGATTGCACTCTTCGTTCATATGCAGGTGGAATTGGCGATACGTTTCTACTATAGGCAGATAATGACAGCCTTTTGCAGTAATAATTTGAAAGGGAAATTAAAGCCCATGTAGAGTGGCCAGCATACTCTCCTAACCTGAATTCAAAAGAACATGTCTGGGATGCTCCCTCGAGAGGCATGTTGCTGGTCGTTAGCTTTCTCCCCAAACTCTGAAGGAGCTTAGATCTGCTATGTATAAACAATGGGTGTTGCTACCAACAGATCTCACTGACATCATTAACAGCATAGAATATCACTGTCAGGTCTGTTGTTGTTCAGGATAACCATACTTTGTATTGAGGTAAGTTTTCCTATTTAATCTTGCTACCTGTGTGTCTGACTGTATTTGTAATATAAAAGTACCGGGTGATTCAAATTTCATACACATGCTCCCCTAAGTATGCGGTTTCGATTTCTAAAAGAAACAATTTAGTTCATATTTCGGCCGCTAGGGGAGGAAATGGCGCTGCGGAGCAGGCAATTTACATATTACTTAACATGCGCAACATCCTCTGCCTATATAAGGAGTCGTGAAGCATTTTTCCACCATACGAGGACTCCGTCATGAAACTTACTTTACCAGATCGCGCGTTACTCGTTAAGCTCTTTTATCAACGAAATAGCAATGCTTCTGCTGCATTCAGGGGCGGCCCGAGCATACCTCCATGGTGGGGGGGGAGAAACAAAATTTTGCAACTACCCAAAAGCATTGAAAATATATATATATCCGCCATATACTGTGCAGCAGTAGCGGCATCACGCGCCAATGGGTACGAAGTAAGGAACGAAGGCCGAAGTAACAGAGGAAACAAAGCCCAACCACCATGGCAAGTGAGACTGCAAAAAAGAATAGAAGAGCTCCGCAGCAGCATAGGGCGAATAACCCAGTACATGCAGGGAAATAGGGGTAAGAAATTAGTGAGGAAAGTGAAGATGGCCCTTAAGAGAAATAGGATTCATACAAGACACGAAGAGCCCAATAAACACATCAGCGAATATCTGGATACCCTCAAACAAAAACTGGGTGTATACGCCAGAAGACTCCGAAGATACAAAGACTATACCAACAAAAAACAACAGAACATGCAATTCCAAGCAAACCAGAAGGCCTTCTACAGGAAGCTTCGAGAGACCCCAGCGAACAAAGACAAGTACGAAGCCCCAAAGCCAGCAGAAATAGAGACCTTCTGGAAGACACTATGGTCCAATGAAGTACAGCACAAAAGCGCCCCCTGGATTCAGCAAGAAATGGAGGCTACGAGAGGAATAGAGGAGATGGAGTACACGGGCATCACGATAGAGGAACTCCAGCAGGTAATCCAACGTACGCACAACTGGAAAGCACCCGGTATTGACGGCATACACAACTTCTGGTACAAGAAATTTACCAGCGCCCATGGCCCATTAGCCAAGGAACTTACGGCGATAATTGAAGACCCCAGCAAAATGCCTGAATTCCTCTGCAAGGGAATAACTTACCTCCTACCGAAGGACCAGGATACCAGTAACCCAGCGAAATACCGACCCATTACGTGCCTTAACACCCTGTACAAGATACTCACGGGGTGCATCTCTGAAAAAATAAGCCGGCACAGCGAAAGCAACAACTTAATGACGGAAGAACAAAAGGGATGCCAGAAAGGGACTCTGGGATGTAAAGAGCAGCTTACCATCGACTCAGTTATCCTGGAACAAGCAAGAAAACAAAAGCGAAAACTCAACACCGCATACATAGACTACAAGAAGGCTTTCGACTCTGTTCCGCACTCGTGGCTCCTTGAAATACTCAGCATATACAAAGTGCATCCCTCAATCATCCGATTCCTACAGAGCAGCATGAAACAATGGAGAACCCGGTTACAGCTAAACACGCCAGACAGTAAAATAGAAACGGCCGAGATCCCCATCCGCCGCGGAATCTTTCAAGGAGACGCACTAAGCCCCCAGTGGTTCTGCTTGGCGTTAAACCCCTTGTCAAGTCTTGTTGATCGGCAATCCATCTCCCCCTCAGCCGCCTCGGCGGCTGATTACGCTGTTCAAGCGTCCTGTCTGGGATTACAGCGCCGCCCCCCGCGGCCACCCTTCCCAATGCAATCCTTGCACAATCCTCCTCCTCCAATTGTACAAAACTGTGGTCAGACCTGCAATGTTATGCGGGGCGGATACGTGGCCAATTACAAGAGCGCATGAAAGGAAGATGGAAGTGGCTGAGATGAGAATGTTGAGGTGGATGAATGGTGTTACAAGGAGGGATAAAATAAGGAATAACCTAATTAGAGGTACGGTCAAGGTTGGACCCATAGGAAGAAAAATACAAGAACATAGGTTAAGATGGCTTGGGCATATGGAGCGGAGAAATGAGGAATATGTGGGAAAGGTATTGGATAAGCTGGTGGTAATGGGTAAGAGGAAGAGGGGAAGACCACGGCTGAGATGGAAGGATAAAGTGACGGAAGATCTGGAAGAGTATGGATGGAGTAGAGAAGAGGCATTGGATAGAAGATTGTGGAAGAGAAGATTAAAGGACCATAACGCCGACCCCATATAACATGGGAAATGGCAAAGCGAAAGAAGAAGAAATTTTCGATTGTGCCATTGATTATCGAAACGCAATGTAATATATTAAGCTCCATATTTGTCTTATTAGTCCTCATTGTCCGTATAAGAGTTCATTGTTTTTGTCAAAATTTCTACTTTATACGTGGTATTTTTCAGGAAAAGCAAAGAAATAATAAAATCAGGACTTACAATTTTTTTGTAAAGGCCAAACGATTTTGTTCTTGTCTTGGATTCTGCATTCGATTCTGAAATGTTTAATAATGTTTCTGTGATTTTCTCGAAGAATGAGCTGATAGCTCGAAGAGTTTCTGCTCGGGCGATCCATCTTGTTTTTGAAAGATTTCTTATACCAATAGCATTCGCGATTTCTTCTAAATTTAGTTTCAAATTCTGCTATTGCTTAGTGATAGCTGTGAGAAAAACACACAATTCCTCCATTGCGCTAAAAGTTGAGGCACTAATCAAGCTGGCGTTACAACTATGCTCAACGACGGTATTTATCCGATGATCGCGACACGGGATGTAGGGTATTGGCCGGCATAACAATTCACTCAACTTTTGTCGAACGCCATTGAACTCCCCTGATTTTACACTAGCAAAATCATAGGACTGGGAAACCAATTTAGATCAATCTAGTTTATTTTCATTAAGAGTCGAGTAAATATCACTTGCCAGTCCTTGTTCAGTTTTATCTTTAGATTCTAAGACTCTAATAGTCTTTCTTTTGGATTACCATCCGAATCTACTGCTCTTACTACTATGGATAAGATGTCTTTGTGAGGGGTGTCCGGAGTTGTATCAGCCATTATACAAAAAAATGGGCTGTCATTGATTTCCTTAATAATTTCTTTGCGAACTTCAGATCCAAGGAGTTGAATTAGTTCATTTTGGGAATTTTTGCTCAAGTAGGTAACATGGTAAGATCTAAATATTTTATTTTCCAGCCAGGAACGTAAAGTACTACTATTCCGGGCGATTAATTGCGCAAATTAATAAAAGTTTCCATTTTCATCTGAATCTGACCCCCGAAAAGCGATGCCTTGTCTTGCTAAAGTTCGTGAAATATCGCATAAAATCTTAATGACTTCGGTTTTTTGCATTTAAATTTTTTCTTTTTCAATTAACAGTTGCGTTTTATTTTTATCCATTAAAATATCTAAATGTTTCGATTTGCACAAGTAATTGTAATAATCTGCTAACGCTGGTTTGTAAGGTTTTGACGAAAAATGCAATTGCAATTTTCCTATTTTTTCTTTTCCACTACTTTTCATTTTTTCCCAGTTTCTAACGCCCTTGCATACACAATTGTTTTCAGATTTTTCACGCCCCGTTCCATTGGGAAAAAGCGAGGAAACAAAACAAAAGTCGGCATCCTTCGCAGTGCTGTATTCTATGAATTCATATTCCTTATACCAAATAACATCAAACAAAGAATCGATAAATCAGAAATATATGGAATGAGAAGGGACCTAATAATTGACGGACTACCATCAAAGCAAAACGAAATCACATTGATGAAACCTTAAAGATTAGCAAAGAACTAAACATAGATTTATCAGAAAAAGATAGATACATCACATAGATTACAGGTCAATAAACAACGAAAAAGTATATTACTAATTTGGTTTATAAAAATAGGAAAAAGGGACGAATTCTGGAATCAAAGAAAAAATATCAAATTCAAAACAGGCATGTGTTCAATGCAACTTAATGAAAATATACATATAAATGAACATTTAACTGAAAAAAATGCAAAAATCTTTAGAAAGGCAAGATTATTTAAAAAAAATAATAATAACTGGAAATTCGTATGGTCATCAAAAGGACGTATAAAAATGAGAAAAAATGAAAATTCTGAAACTTGTGAAATAAAAAATATTGATGAATTCAACCATTTATGATCTTAAAAAACTCCCGTTATTAATACAAATGGCAGAAACAAAGTACCGAATAATGAGAAACTAATAAGCAACTTAATCCATAAGGAAAAAAAAGGAGAAAAAAATGGAATTAAATGAAACTAATCCACGAAAAACAAACTATCATATAATAACAATAATAAAACAAATCCTATCTCAGTAATATATATGAACCCAAATAGTCTGAACAACAAAATGGAACAAGTTGAAGAAATAATACGTTTTAGAAAATATAATGTAAAACAAAAAATGTTTTATAATTTGATACCCCCCTCTCAATTTTTTGTCAGTGTAGGCTGGATATCGGGATGAACTGATGGGACGCAGTCATGTTACGCGGCGACGTTCGCCTCATGACATCCTCGCGTAACACAGGATGTTACGCGACGATGATCTGTTACGATGTTCTGTTGCATGTCTGTACGAACCCTAAAATTTATAGACATTTGGTTGACCCTATGCAATGGAACCCACTTATACGGAGCCCGCATTTAACGAATTTCCGAATATAGCGAGGAAAATTGGATTTTGCTGGATATAATGATTGATTGCAATAGAATTTAATCAATCATTATAAATATTATAATTATAATTAATCATTTAACCAATTTTAGAGAAGAAGACTGACGGACTCCTAATTTAATGAGCAAAAATGGCAATTTTTTTTCAATTAGATACATAATTAAAAAAAAATTCAAAATCAGTTATCGAGGATGTCTTTTTAACGGGGGGTAAACGTAATGAAACAAAAGGCATTGTAAATAATGTACATGAAAACATTTTTCCGATCTGAAAATTACGAGAAATCGCACACTGGCACACACTGTTCTTTTAAATCTATATAATTTTAATTCCCTTTAGTGACGATAGATGGCGCGATAGTCTAATGTTAAACCTGCGGCTCCTATAAAGGGGAGCTGACTCGTCAGGCATTTTGGATCGGGATGGCAACACCGAACGTATTATAAACATATGGTTTTTGGAGATTTCTTGTGCTATTTATTTATCCTATGTGACATGTTCTGAGGCCCGTAGCTACATGCTTGTTACGCTCTGAAAGCTACAAGAAGGTTCTAAAAGCTATAGGGGGGGGGGCTCAGAAAGCTACAGAGGGGTTTAAAATTCGTGCTTTGATGTCTTTTATTAATATAGTTAATAATATTAAATACCTAAGTAGAAAAATATATTTAACATCAATGGATAAATTTCTTAACATAAATTTTGCATTGAAAACTTAGAGAGGTATACTAATATTTAGAATTTCCCTTATCTTTATTATAGAGTACATAAAGACTCAAATCTTTGTAAAATGCATAATGTACACAAGATCTGCCGTAGAAATATATTTTGAATATATTTTTAACGTCAAAGAACAATTTCCATTTTCATGTACAATTTTATACAAAACAAAAAATTTAAAATAAATTTCTAAGGTACTTTATTTTGAAGAACTATTTTCCAGAGGACAGCCCCCTTCAGCCTCAGGTTGGCTAAGGCTGTGCGTGTTCATTTTCTTATTTTGTCTAAATGGTCGGTTGTGCTGGAATAAATTGTTCGAACTGTTCTGAAAAAGGTTTCTTGTTGTTTAGGGTCCCCGTAAGCGATGAAAGAAAAAAAAAATTAAATTACAGAAGAGCAGCTTGGGTACCTAGACCATTAAGTCGATTGTGTGAAGTAAGTGCTGAATTAGTTTTATTTTTTAGATTAATATTAAAGTTTAATTTAATTAAAATAATTTAGTTTATTAATTTAATAGCTAATGAGGGGTTTCATTGTATAACTCAGGATACATATATAACTTAGGACATATATATATATGACTCTCGATTTTACGAATTCGTACGAACCTCCAAAAAAAATCGCAAAAGTTCGTAAATGGCATTTATAAATGTGGAAAACTTTGGAATTTCAACTATGGAAAAATTTCGGAATCAGTGCAATGATTCGTGGAAACGTAAATCCATTCCATTAGGTAATAGTACATTTTTTTAGGAAATTTTCTGCTAAAAACACATGTATTTTACTTTTGTTTTGTAAAATAATTTATGCACCTTTTCATTTCAGGCGCCATCCAGTGTTAAAAAATATTAACTTTAGTGGACAAAAGACAACGTGGAAAATTTTTGGGGCCAGCGCAATGGTTCGTAAAACGCGAATGCCTTTCATTAGGTAATAGTAGATTTTTTCAGAAAAATTTAAACTAAAAACGCATGTACAGTAAAGTAGTAAGTGACCGCCCTTCAGAGGTGGCTGTTATTTAGAGGTTCAGTACAAAAGAACAAAATAAATAAAATTAACAATAAAAAATTATAACCATTTCAAATACATTAATCCTCACCTATTTTAATTTATATTAAAAAAATCAGTGATGCGTAATTGTTTTGCTTTTTTATGGCAAATGTCTTTTTTCTAAGGAAATAATATTTATAGCAGTGGCAAATTCACGGAGGGGGATTAAGGAAAGTTCCCCTCCGAAATCCATAAAAGTGTGGTGAAAATTGATTATAACGAGCGCCGATTATGAAGACCAGCTGCATGTAATGACGGAATTTTCACAAATAGGTTGATTTCCTGTTTTTTTTAATTGCTCGTTAAATCCGGTGTCAAAAAAGACTTGCTCGTTGAAAGCGGTTAAATTGCATTGCACTTAATTATTATACCAAACAAAATCCATATTTTCCTCGCTGTATCCAGAAACTCGCTAAATGCGGGCTCATTATAAGTGGGTCTACTGTATTTTACATCCCCTCCCCAAATTCCTTTCTGGATCAGCCTCTGTTTACAATCCTTTTGTATAACATCTCATCATTTTTGTTCAGAACAAAGTTTTAGATTCCCGCAAATTTGCCAAAGAATATATTTTGATGTTAGAACTTTGTGGCAGTTCCACACTCTCTTCCGCGTCCATTTCCTCATCACTTTCTTTCCCTTCCATCATATTTTCTAACAATTCCTGAATAGTATTATGCGTAACAGAAAGTTCTAAATCTTCGTCCACGCAAACAAATTCGCTGGCTTTCATATTTGTCATTCCTACTAATCTGAGAATGCCATCGAACTCTTTCCCATCATTACCGCTGCCTATATTTTAGGGTTCATCAGGTGAGGTAAAATTATGCAATTACAAACTATTTTAATTGCTTTAATTAGAACCAGAACTATCAGAAAACAATTTTCAGCGGACAGTGGTTGTTTGCGCAGACGAAATATTGAGATGGTCGGTCATAAATAGTGACACCATATTCACAAAAGAGGCATAAAGCTACAAAATGTACATATGTTTCGATGGAGTACCTTGAAAGAAAGCACCTCCAAGTGAATTTTACTTTACATTGTTGACAGTTTGGCTGGCAGACATATTTGAAAAATTTGAATAAAAAAATTTTTTCGTGATACCTACCGGGTGGCCGTTTTTGGGGGTTAGCACTAGCACTAATGTTAATCCCATGTTACGAGTTCAGTTCCATTGATATGTGGCCGGACTTCGGAGGTTACCGTTGTTCAGAGGTGATCGTTAAAGGAGGTTTTACTGCAATATTAAAATTTTAATTTAAAAATTAAAATATAAATACATCTAAACTTTTTTTTTAAATTTGTCGTTTGGCACCATCGAATACCGCCATAAATCGAATTTATTAGAGCAAGAGGAGGATTGTACAAGGGTTTCATTGGAAGGTGGCCGCCGGGGCGCATGGATTGCCGATCAACATTCATAGATGCACGTTCACGTAAAGTCGTCATTCAACGCACACCGAAACCAGCAGCCGTTGGAACCGTCACGGGGAACGGCCACGGCCCAGGCAGCAGGACCGGAGACACCCCCATGGGCCAGCCGAGTAACCTACAGGAACCGGCCAAGACCGGAAAGGAAGGTGTTTAGCACAGCCACGGAGGCAGCGCGAAGGCGGGGGGATCCGGTGGGATCCAGGAGGTCGGACAGACCTGGTGGCGAGGCGAGGCCTAAACGGCGGCGGGCGAGAAGGAGCTCCTCCCTGAGGTAGCCGTAGGCCGGACACCGCAAAAGAATGTGTTCCAGTGTTTCGTCAGCACCTTCCTGACACTGGAGACACACAGGCGACGGGAGTTGCCTAATGCGGTGGAGGTACTTGTTGGTGAATGCACAGCCAATTCTGAAACGATGCAGCCTGGTCTGTGCCCCCACCTGGGAGACAATCGGAAAGAAAGTATGGCGACTTTCGCACCTCGAACATTGATCGGAAGTGCCCGGTAATGTCTCTTATCAAGAGGTTCACCATGTCACTTCGAAAGGTAATTTATTAGAGCAATATTCAAAATTTGGCGTCCAATTACAAATTACAGTAATCGAAACCACAATAACCGGGATTTCCTGTATTTAATTTTTACTCATGGCGCCATCTATTCGCGAAATGGATTATTAAAAATAATTACCTTTCGAAGTAAAAAATAAAATAAATACTATGCAAATAGAATGTTTGATCTTTTTGAATATTATATACATATATATTGACCATACGGTGCAAAATTTTCGTTGGGTATAGGATTTATTGCATCGAGGGGCAAAATGGTTGAACGTTCTGTATTTCGTTATTGACGAATGATTTTTTTTTTTTTATTTTCCAGTTCCACGTACCTGATATCTTTACGTTCTCGCAGTTGACTATGATTCCATTGCTGTTGAATATAGATATATGGACAGTGTTTTAAGAAAATAGGGTGATTATATATTTCTTTTTTTTCGTTTGGAAGCTTTAAATTTTTATCAAAACGTAGTGTTTGCGGCTATCGCCTAAATTTCTACCATATGTACTGTTTGTCTCATCCAAGAACATTGGATTCCGGTTGTATCTGGCGCGAAACTGTCGCGGAGGGAACATTTTTGCCAATTAGTGATTACAAGTAAAAATATGATGTAATCGTCGGCCAATGGGTGTTGAGTCAATATTTTTGCCTCCCACTCATTGCAGTACATTACATTTTATTGGGTGAATTTTTTTTGTTTATGAATGAAAACAAGCAAAAACGTTGCTAGAGGTGTCTCCATTTTCGAAGTTGTGATTTTTGCAACTAAACTTCGTCAATTCTGAATGGCGATATCCATAAAGAAGTGCTTTCTTTGGTAGTAATTTAGGGGTGCTTTCTTAATGCTGCGTGTTAGAATTATGTGTAAAATAGCTATTGGTAGGTTTTTTTTTTTTACCTTTTCTTATATTTTGTAGTCTACTTTTCTGATCTTATTAATTGAAGAAACAAGAAATTTTGTTAAATATACGGAGGGTGTTTACACATTTTTAGAACGATTTCGGAGCCATTTTTTAATGTTTAAAATGTAAAGATTATTTTTTTAAATATTCCATCTGATAACCTTGTTTCTGAGCTGTAAGTCTGCATCATGCTTTCCATGATAGAAGGGCTTTTTGCAACGTTTCCAGAGGTACTGCTTGTCATTGTTGTTCCACAACTTTCCAAAGTCCATCAATGGTAGTAGGTTTGCGCTTAGAGGGAGCTCTTTTCAGCAGACCAAAGGCACAATAGTTCATAGGAGAAACAACAGGGGACTTCTCAGGAATATGTTGAAACGGAATACATGCAATAGCTGTATTAATTTTCATTTTTTCAAGGAATGCAGTGGTAGTTTTCGAGGTATGACTGCTGGCTTTGTCTTGATGCAGTTTTATACTCTGAAAATTGTTGGAATAAAAAAAATGGAATTTCTTCTGTAAATATCGGATGTAAAACATTCTCCTGATAATATGATGAGTTGATTTTAACGTTGTTTTCCATTTTTTTATTTTTAATTTCCCATTGTAAGAGAAACCTGCGACAATCATAAAGCCTTTACTGAAGCTTTCTTTGCATTCTCGGCACCAAGTTTGGACATTTTTTTCTCCACGCTTACGATAGTAAATGGACCTTTTTTTTTGTTACAATCATTTAGATAAACCCCTGCTTCACAAAGGGTAACAACGTATTTCCATTTATCTCCTGATAAGTAATTTTCATACAGGATTCTGCAACTTGTCTTGCGTTGAGCCACATGTCTCGACAAAAGACGGTGAAGATTATGTTTTTTAGCTTTTTTAAGTTATAAATCTTGGTTTATTATTTTATTTACTGTTGCTACAGAAGTATTTAAAGAGTTTGCAATTGATTTCTGCGTCGGTGGATTTTCTCTTGTTACCAGTGATCTCACTTTAGAAATATTTGCAACAGTACATACCTTGTTCGGGTATTCATTTGGAGTCCTCTTTTTATGTAGAAGTTCTGATTGACGGTCTTTCCCTTTTCTATTAATAATGTTGCTTATTTTGCACTTAGAAATATTTATATCATGCGTTTCACAACGTTTTTAATAGTGGAATAAGAATATTTCTCTTCGGAAAGCGCAAAAACGTATTCTTCGATCCACAGCTTGTTTACAGGCGCCATTTTGAATGAAAAATGAATTTGAAAGTAGCAGACGATAATCTTAATTTGAAATAATAACATGTTGCAAGATCCATTTTCCCACAAAATATTTTCATTTTTTAATCCTCTATTGAAATCGTTCTAAAAATGTGTAAGCACCCTCTGTATATGGTTTTGTTATTCTACTTGTAGGTTTCTGTCTAAAAGTTAAAACATATTGCACACGTAACTGTGCCGTATTTACCCATTTGAGGTATAGTCCCAGTTTAAATCAGACTGAAATTTGTTGGCATGTAATGGATGCAAAAATTCCTGCAAAGAAGCCAAATACCAAAATTGAACTTCAGAAAAGCATAATAAGAGTTTGGTTTCATGAACTTTGCCACAATTACATTCAAAAGTCTATTTCTCCAATGACCGACAGCTATAAGACTGTCATTGCAGCTCACCGAGGATCTACAAAGTATTGGAGTGTTTCTTTGCGTGTAATCACATCAACTGCCATATAATAGGACTGTACTGGTATAAAATTGATTATTAAGAACTGCATTTGTGTCTCAATTACTCTATGCCACGTTTTGAAGAAATATTGCATTTATTCACAGTAATTAGGTGTTTAAATTGAGTTATTTGTATGGCATTTTATTCCTACAGGTTTACATTTACTTTCGCAACAGCATCTGTGATTAAAGCATAACCATAAAACACATTACTTGTAAACTTTTGCATTTTCCACAGGTGATGCAATTTTTTTGTCTGCCACTGTACCTGGGTAGGGAGGTAACGAATGCCAAAATCAGCAGAAGAGGCTATATTCTGAAATTAGCAGAAGAGTTAAGACAGGAATATATTTCAAAAGAACATAAAATTGTCCCTCCACCCATTATCGGGAATTTCGAATAGGTGTAAATGTTGCCAAATAAAGCAATACATAGACAATAAAACTAACATAATGTGTGATAAATGTTAAAAATTTATGCATAGGACAAAAACAAAAGCGATTTGTGTGAAGTGTTGGGGTGATAAAAAGAAGTAAAAATCAAATGTAAGTCATAAGGCATTGAATTTTAAATTGATAATTGTTGATACTATATTCTGATTTAATATTTTATTAATGTGTTGGTTCTAAATTATGCATATAACATTATTGCTAAATTTAAATTGATACTTCTCATTATCATTTGAAATAAACATATATAGGCATAATTAGTTTTATACAAACTGTAAAAGTACTGAAACAAAAATTTTAAATTCAATTTTGTAAATTTGTAATTTAATCACAATGTTTCATATAATGTAAAATTTCAGGAAATAATTCATATTAATCATAAAAATCATTAATGCGTTAGTATCGCATACAGTGCAAAAAAAGTCACTGAAATCAATGCAGTCGTGACCTGCTAAGGTAATCCTGTGTATACTGAAAGCACAGTGATCGAAATGTTAAAGAAAATCTGGGATCCAATACTGTGGAACAAATATCCTTGAAAGAGACCATTATAGAGGAAGTGATTTATTGGTGTAGGCAGGAATAGCAATAAACAGCTGCACTGAGTTTCATGTTTTTTTCAGATAGTTTCTTTTACCTAAATTCCTATTAATGACCAATCAAGGGTTGTCTCACATTAGCGTATGTTCAGATATAATTTTAATTTTCTGTATGGAAATAAAATTAAGTGCAGTAGCACTGTCGTATGCATAGGTTGTAAGGTCTATACTATGGATACCGAAAACTGCAAATAATAGTGAACCCGATATATTATTTTGGTTGTATTTTTCTGGCGCAAGGACAGCAAGGGTCATTCTGTACCAAACAAGGTGATTGTACATGTGGTTTTAACATGAAAATAAATTAAAACTATAATGGTAAAAATGTATTAAAAGTAAATTGAATGAAAACGATGTAAAAAAAACCCAGATGAGATTGGAAAAACCAGTATCGGATAAAAATCAAAAATGATTTGGTGATTAAAACAAGCAAGTAAAAGAAAATCGCCTAAGGTCGATATTTAAATTTAGCGGGTTTCAATTAACATTAATTTGCAACTCTCTAATCCGCAACTCTCTAATTCGCCCTCTTTAAATTGCCATTATCTAATTCACAACTCTCTAATTCTCAAGTAACTCTTTAGGTTTTCGATGTTAACAATAACCATCATTATTGCATTTACGGAAGACATTTACCTTACCCTTTTTATTGCATACAGACAGACAGACAGACCGAAAGCGGGTTCAATATCTATTAAAACCAAATAAAATTTGCATCGAATGTCATGAAAGTTAAAATCAATTTGGTTAAACGCCAAAGAACATTGTTGGTTAAAATTTGTGCAAATGAATAAAATAGGCAAAACATATGATTCGTGACATGTAGCATATATCACAGTATCTTCTCCCTTTATCTAATGCTGAGGTGAGAAGCAGGCTTGGCCAATGAGAAGTCTAACGAGAGCAACTTCTTTGTGATAGTTGCTCCTATAGTTAGACTGCCATATCTCAATCCATGGTGTGAAATGGTAAAGTTTATAAAAATTTGCTTGTCCCATTCCAACTGCCATTTTTTGTACAGATGGGATAAGACATGAGTGTTAAAATCTTGCAATGGAATGGTCATCCTATCAGGTCTATATATTGTTCATTTTCCATTTACATACATACCTATGACATAGTTTAATCGATAAATTATACACAGTAAGATATTAAATAGAAGTAAATGCTTTGTACATCATTATATCAGGGTATCTACCCAAATTCTGCTCCAAACTTCCCCGACTTTTCCAGACTAAGCCTTAATCAATTTCCAGTCATTAATTACACTAAATAATGCATTAACATTTATGTAATAAAAACAAGTTTCAAGACCATAAAATCCACCAACACAAACCCCAAAGCCATTTATAACTCAATTATAGTGAATTTACAAATTCAAAAGCTGTATTAAAAATGTATTTCTTTACACTAAAAACTTGCATTAAATCTTTAAGGATTCTAGATAGTTAAAAAACCAGGTGTATTTCAAGTTCCTGTTGGGAGCAAAAACAATGGACTCGCCCAGATCTCCTCTATTCACCCCTACTGATTTCGAGTTATTTGTATACAATGGTCGTCAGGCAGGGCACTCTGTGGCATTTCGAAACTGCAGACTGACAATAATGTCTGGGTGCAATTTCAAAATAAACGGTAGGTATACAAAAGACAAGACTTCATTCTCATCTCCTTTCATGGGTCAGTTAGCAAACCAGCACAGCTCACAATATATCTGCATCCCCCACCATAGCCCCTGTTGCTCTAGAACCCCAGCTCACAATAAAGAAATTGTTTGTCATTACTGGTTGTATTTCCAGTTACTAAAAACAACGTCCTTAACCCACCCGACCGGGCGCTTAAAACCCTTAACTGCAGAATAAAATTTTGGGTGCACCAGGTGCTTAAATTCCTTAAAGGGTTAATTAAAGATTTGCAACAATGTTTTCATTCTGCCCTTTCTGACCTCACTATAAAAGAGTTTAACTATATAATCGCAAAGCTGATGCTTCATCTTCTATTCCATTTAAAGTGTGTATGACTACATATAATAAGGGAAAGGAGATTGGTATTAGCAAAATCCCTTACAGATTGGATAATTTAGCTAAAAACTTTTTTTTTCCAAGTTTTAGTTACATATTTGGCAAACATTTTCTCCTGAGAAATATATGGGCTTAATAATTTTATATAAATTATATTAGTTTTGGTGCAAAAGGGTAATTTTTGGAAGAAGTTTAGTCAAAAGTATAAGTTTTTCAAAATTTTCAGTATGCAATGTGGTATGAAAAGCACAGTTCAGGAAAATTATTTTAATAAGT
Organism: Dysdera silvatica; assembly: GCA_006491805.2. NCBI lineage: Eukaryota > Metazoa > Arthropoda > Arachnida > Araneae > Dysderidae > Dysdera > Dysdera silvatica. Next base: position 227,141,797 of record QLNU02015360.1, read on the forward strand.
TATTTATTATAACAATGAATTTCAAATTTCCCTGACTTTTCCAGGTTTTCCAGATGAGTAGATACCCTGTTATATACTGGTGTTCCTCTCTCTCTCCTGAACGGGATTCTGATGTTGTAGCTTAACCCTTAAAGGATGATAAAGTATTGACAAGTAATTTGCACATACACAACTACAATTTAAATACATATTTGCATTTACTTCTAACAAAATTTCTTGACCTTGTGTGGCTATAAAATATTTTAACTCTTGTGTGAGTACTCATTAGTTTTTCTGTTTTTCGTTGTTGTGATGATATAATGCTTATGATAATCAGATTAAGTTAAGTAATGGTGTAGGCACTGTAACGCGAGTCAGGTCATTGTCCTTCTGATGAAATGGAGGAGGATCATCTACTTCAGATGATTCTGGCACCTTGAAAGGGGAAGCTAAAGAGGCAGCAAATAATATTGATGGTTAAGCATCGTTGATATTGGACATGATTTCTTTTTCAATCTTTTGGAAAAATATTGTGATAGGAAAGTTGTTCCTTTTTTTTCAATTCATAAAATATTTGCTATGGAGGTTCTAATGCTTTGGTGATCATATAGGTGCATTTCATTATAGATTAAAAAATATCATAGAATTGTAATCCATAATGTTTTTCCTTTAATCACTTAATTGCTATGCCTGAATATGCTTTAGGTAATACTTTTTCCATGAGTATTTCTGACCACCACACGCAATTCAGCATTTATAAAAATTGCAACATATGTAATTAAAACTTTATATTTTTTAATTACTAATACCCCTTTATTTAGTCACAAATATTTCATTTTTACAATACAAAAATTGGCACTTTTGATATTGAAGTCATCAAAATAATTTGGCAGTTAAGACGTTAAAGACTGATAAAACACTTCAAATTTTTTCAATGTCTACATTACTGATTTTATTTAAATTTTTCTTATCATCTTCTCCAATCAGCGACTTGAAAAGTTTTTCTAATTCCTCATTTGTTTGTGTTTTACAGCACAATGATAGTAAAAGTCATGCTGCACTGGGACACAAAGTTTCCCATGGAATCCAAACCCCCTTAGACCTCGGGAATCAAACTCTGGACTATAGTGTGCAGTTAGTCGGCAAGCATTTGTTTTTAGCGCCACTGCAGGGCCTAATTTGTCAACAATACTCTTTGTTCATCATGACAGAGTAGGAAGGTTCTATTACACCATGTTATTCATGGTTGGCATGCAATTTGAAACTTATAAACCCTTTATATTTCTAACATTTTCCATTTCATATTCTCAGATTGCGGAAAACTTTGGATACGGCAGTAATACTGTGATTTGTTAGTATACAGTATTTTGAAAGCATATATTTTTGTTAGTGTATGGTCACTAGAGCCCGGATTATATGCAGTTGCATATTTTAGCCCTTTTTAAGGTTAGTGCATAAAACTTGTGAATTTTCAGAATAAATGTGTATTTTAAGATTTTCAGTAACTTTAATAATAACAAAATTTTCCACAAAGCTAAAGTTAAACTTTCCATTTACTTCCATCTGAGCAAAAAGGAAAAGTGACTTTTAAATGTATATGTTAATTATATCCTAAGGTGTTAGAAAATTAGCTACATTCATAGCTGAATTAATCACTTATCAGGGAGACAGAAGGGTTTAGTCCTGTAGTGCTATCATGGCAGTTGACCTAAGATTTATGTTTGTTAACTGTATGGTGCAGTTGGGTCATACTGTGTCAGGACCTACAGTTTTCTGAGGAATCTGAACCTCTTAAGGCCGAGGGTTCCAACACCCAGACTACAATGAGTAGTTAGTCAGTAAGGATTTTTTTTTTTCTTGGTACAGTTGAGAGTTGCACCCTGGGTTAACCACATGCTAAAGTGTTACCACTGCACCACCACAGGGTTGATCAGATTAAGTATAACAAGCACTTATATGGAGTAAAATTCCACATCATTATCTATCAGCAATTTACATTGGTGATAGATTGTTAGGAATAGGCTACCTATAAAATTTTATAAATGCTGTTTAATAAACTTGGTGAATGCAGAAAGGACGATTTTGATCATAACAATTATACTCAATAATAGAAGAAAAAGTTTAACTTTTCAGAATTCGACACACACTGCGATATACTGAAATAAAGATCATGTTGCATAAAGCATACTATTTTGAGCAAATAAAACAGTTATACTCGAAGCTAGGTAATAAAAATACGATTGTTTTAACACAGCATTTGTTTAACAATATATTTGTTTTGACACACGACTTTTGTTTTTTTAACTAAGTGAAAAAATATTTAAGTGCATACTTTCATTTTACCTGCACAAAAATGCATATTTTGGAGCTTTTTAGTGCATGTAATAATTTGTAACAAACAGTTATTTCGACACTGGCGTAAGGTTTAAAAACACGACGTTTCGGGAGCCAACTGCTCCCTTTGTCAAGTGAAGGCAGAATCTGGGCTCTAATGATCGCATTACTAATGCTTTTTTGTCAAATATTTTTAAGAGATTTCTGTTTTTTTAGTTTCAACTTCCAAAACTGTTCATAGGGTTAACCAAGATACAATAGATAGTACAATCTCTAAATCATGCCTTGATTACTGGGGCACAGGGTTGCTTTTTAAGTGTTTCTATTCTAATTTTGCCACCCCTTTCCTGAATTTTCACTGATATTTTCCTTTAAGGAATCTATTTTAAATATTTAAAATTCTTTTAGTTCTAATGCTCTATAATTTGGGTTAACCTTGTGTATAAACACATGTTTATAGTGTTTGAAAAAACACAATGCAATTAAAAAACAATTTATTAGTGGGTATATATACATAGCATTTTATACAACAGACTTTTTACATGAATTTACAATTTAAATACAAAATGCTGAAAGAAAAGAAGAAAATAATTAAACACTTAATATCATGATAATTTATATAATTATAATAAACTTTTCTTTGTAAAAAAACAAACAAACAAAAAACCATTGGAAATTAACGAAGGTGGGAGGAAAAACGTAGATTTAAAACAAAACTCTACAGGCAGTATTAAATTTCATTTCATGCTAACATTAATATAATACCTTTGATGAACTATTTATACAAGTCATTTTCCGTTATAAAAATAAACGACTATTACTGTCAATGATTTTCTTTAATATTTCATGATTTAATTTCTTCTTTTATGCATTATAGGAGAATGTTATTTGCTTTATTTGACTACATTTTTTCTTCATTTATTCTTTTATGAGAAATATTCACACAACTGTGCATTGAATACGATGCAAAATGAATATCTTTGTGATATTTCCCAATATGCAAATTCTTTTGTATAACACAAAATTCATCAATACTTAAATTTTCGCATACTTATTTCATCTATTAATTCACAATAAATGTAAAACATATAGATACCAAAATTATAAAGCTCCCAACAAAAGGGAAGTTAAAATGAAAGTGTTTATATACCAACAAGAACTAAACACTGAAATGTTGACTTAAAACACATTACATTTAGGGACGGAAAGAAAACTAAACTAGGAAACTGGCCAGGTACAAACTGACATGATTTATAGCATTTTTCAAAGCATGAAGGGTTTACCCTTCTCTCCAATTATATATACTAGATACAAATTAAGGATTGAACACAATATTTTTGGGTTTAAAAGTTAATTAACTGCACATAACATTTATGCAAGTTAGTATATATGTTATTCAAACAATGTAACACAAATGTAAGAAAATAGCAACATTAACATAACCAAAGTAACATAAATAGATTACAGTGTAATTTGTGAAATAGTGCTAAACATGTCATATTTGAATTATTTTTAACACTACATAAGCCAGTATTTTTAATGAATGGTTAAAATAAACAGTTTCAAAATAAACATTCCTTTTGATTATTACATTAGAACAGTATGATAACTAAAATTATTTAAATAAATTTAAAATATGTTGCCTACTTGATTATTATTTGGAGAAAAAGCAGCAATCATGATAACTGGGTATGCGAACAAACAAAAACATATGCTAAATCATCATAATCATGAGTTCTCTTTAAAAATGTGTCTGTCAGCCTTATGCCCGAAATCATCTGTAAAATAAAACTTGATTCACTTTAGAAGAATTAGGGTACAGCATAAGATTAATATAATCACTTCAATTTCAACGAGGCCTCTACAGAGGTTAAATTTTTGTATAATTCACAGGCTAACAGTAAAATCCACATATAACATGTAATCATGACTATATGCTGAAAGAGAAAACATCTCTTAAAAACCTACTAGAAATTTATAAAAAGAATGCCAATAGTATGCAACAGGGTTGGCCTGTTTAAATAGCTTTGCTTTAATTTTTTTTTTTTTTACTTTTGTTTGCTTTTTCTCTATTTTTGGTCTCTTTATAGCAGTAATACTAATACAGTGAAACCCCTCTTAACAGATACGGTCATCCCACTTTTACATCTAGATAGAAATTTCCCGGCAGAAATTGATTCACAATAATATATTTTAAACCCCCTGCTTAGCAGTCACTTTAAAATATGGATGCGGATACTGCTTTCAAGGTATTCCGACACTAATGTATGTGAGTATATATACAATATGTCACTTTTAAAATACAAATACTCATGACATGCATTATATTTGAATATTTTATGTTCCATGGTTGCACTATGGGTCATCTGGCATTAGAATAATGGCTTAACATAACCAAACCATAATATATTTTGATACAACCGAATTTAATGAGTTGAACCCAGTCCAGTAGGCTCCAAGGTAGTGGTCATATAATTCCTGGAGGATTCACATGCATCAGAACAATGGTCTTCAATATTTTTTTAAATACTTGCATTGTTTGTATTTTATGGCACAAAGACAGCAAAGAGAAAGCTGCATTAGGAATTGTAGCTTACGAAGGGAATAGAATATCCATTTGCCTAATGAATTGAACTTCAGAATACGAATTACTAGAAGTTGGTTTATTATTATGGTGCAAGGGTCATTTTGTGCCAAACAAGGTGAAACTGTACATGCGGTTTTAACATGAGAACAAATTAAAACTATAATGGTAAAAATATATTACAGGGTTCCCACTCTTTTTCCAACGTAAAAAATAAGGAGTTTTTAAGGATCTAAATAATTTTTTCTAAGGATCAATTGAAGCAGGCCAAAAACTATATTGCATCTTCACCGCATCACTACATTTCCTTTGTTCCATTGGAAGTACACCCAGAATGTCATGTGACTATAGTCCTTTGCCTTGGGTTATAGCTTAACTCGTCTGTCTGTCTGTGTGTGTGTGTCCATGCCAGGGTTCATACTCCAGATTGAAAATAAAAATTACGGAGTTTTTAAGGAGTATGAACTACACTTTTAAGAAGTATTTTAAATATTGCTGAAATGCATATTTTGATTGGGGAGGGAAGTATAAGATAAATCTGCCATGATTTTATTGCATATTACATAATTTTTCAAATAACATTAAAATTACCATACATAGGACTTCATTTTTCTCTAACCATAATTTATTAAACACACATTTTCCAGCAGGCATATTGAGTGCATGTACGTAAATCAAAAATACCGTTTCCTAAATCACCCAGTTAAGTTGAATTAAAATAGCTCACATGGTATGATCAGCATGCATGTGTATACTTGCCAACATGACAATTTTTGAAAACGTGTGTGTGCATCAGCCAGCATGCAAAATATATGCAGTGAGTCCGGAATTGAAAGATGTGCTATATTTTTTGCTTATTCTGCTGAGATTACTGATAAATGTAGACTATATTAAACCGAAAATAAAATTCAAGGTAATTTGTCAAAATTTAATTAAATGATTAAAATAGAAACAAATACTTCACATTATGAAAAACTATGGTAAAAACTAAGACGTAAAATCAAAAGCACTGATTTATTATGATTATTCTACTTTATTATAAATCAAGTGTTTATAAGTAGTAGTTTTAGTCATTGCCAAAAATTTGTTATTGAAATTTTACTTAAAGCTATGTCCTTTTTGTATATTTCTAGTTATCAAAAGGTTTGCCAAGTTTTCGTTGGATAAAGAGCTCAGAAACTGTTCTGGTTTTTCGTACACTACTGAATATTCTTCCACATTATGCACCACGGAGTCGGCTACACCCCCCAAATTTCTTGACACACACCCCTACAATTCAAAGTTTATATACCCACTAAATATTCAAATTACAAGAAAGAAAAAATATTGCGCATTTTATTTTTCTGCATATGTAAATTGTAATAATCTTTTACATGTAGCAATTTTTCAAAGAAAAATATGGATAAAGATACCAAAAGGGAGAAAGGAATATGAAGTAAAATCTTATCATCCCAAAGATTATCCACTGTCTGTGAATGGGTTAAATGTCCAAGAAGAAATGCTTGAATTTTGTTTTCTTCCGAATAAGTTTGCGTAAATATGGACGAATTATTTCATTGCTACTGAACATTACATTTCTTCTCTTTTCTGGTAAGTACATTTTATAAAAAAAATTAAAATTTTGAAGGTAAATTTGACACCCCCTTCATGAGCAAATATTCTGGCTATTATGCACTGCTGTGAGGTATTGTTAAAATACATAGCATGACACTAGAAATTCTGCTATATTTTAATGTGCCATCAGCTGATGTCAATTGGTGAAGAATAGCTCACTTTCGATCCACCCTCTCTTATTTAATTACTTCATGAGGCAAACTACAAAGTGTCAACTCTTTCCTTTTTATACTCACTGGCATTTCAATTATTTGAAGTCCACAGAATCCTGACTGCAGCTGATCAGCTTCTACATTCAAACCATTTCCTTTTAAGAATAGAAAAAATTTGCTTCCAAGAATACAAAAAATCATTGAAGTATGCAACCTAATTGCATATATCAGCATGAAATAAATGTCATCCCAAAATGGAAATTTGTGGATCATGTTTTCTGACACTTTGAAATTGAGCCAGCTATACAGCTTTAGAAAAACCAATTAAGGAATAAAGGTTGGCGTTAGATGGAGCCAAATGAGAGGTGCAACCTTAGTAGGAACGTTTTAATTGCACTAATCACACACAGTTATTCAAGTGGATAAGAGCATTTTAATCATGCTATTCACAGAGGAATGTGCCACCCTTTGTAACAGCACAACAACTAAAATATTCTTAACTAATATGCTCTACAAACTGGGTGGCACCTCCCAGGTGGGTCTTGCCCGACGCCAGCCAAAAATTTAGTGATTTATTTTTATCAGAAAAAAAAAACCACAGAAAAGTATATGAAAACAGAAAATCCGAAGACATAGCCAAAAATGGGAATTTTCCGTGTTTTATGGAGAGTTAGCAGGTATGCCCTTCCCTCTTGCCGTAAAAATGCCTGCATCGCGAATCAGTGATCTTTTTTTTCTTTTCGTTTCTTAAAAAAACGTACGATTTTACTGATCATTCACACAGTCTCACAATTCATCCAAAATCTACACATAGGTACACACGTGCATAAATCGCCATCCATATAAAATTAAGCTCGAGGGTGGCTTTGACCTTGATCCTCTCGGCGTAAGAGGACAAATACTGATGGAAAATTTCTTCACCACACCCCTCAGTAACCTTTGTTCGTAGATCAGTTAGGGAATTTTATAGCTTCTAGGATGGGGAGGTAGCACATGTTTCATAAGTCGTTGGTGAAATGTCAACAAATTTTAAGGAGTTTATAAGGATTAGATGGTAAAATTAAGGATTTTAAGGGCCCTTAAAAATGAAAACTGATTTTAAGGAGTTCTTAAGGACATTTTAAGGAGTGTGCAAACCCTGCATATGCAATCATCTACATATCACCATTATCAGTATATGGGGTAGAAAGTCATAATCATATTGTCCCATCAATCACATTCCAATTTCGGAAAATAAGGCGTTTTATGGAGTGTTGATGAAAACTAAGTACTTTAAAGGGCCTTTAAAAATGAAAACCAAAAATAAGGAGTTCTTAAAGATTTCTTAAGGACCGTGGGAACTCTGTATTAAAGGTACATTGAAACAAAACGATGTAATAAAATTAGATGGATTGGAAAAATCAATATCAGATAAAAAATTAAAAGCAATGTCATGTACATTTCAAATAAAAAACAAAGGTTTCACCTCCTCATCTGATTGATAGTGTTGTTTTGAAAGTTCTTGTTTCATGGGACCGAAGACGTAGAAATCACATGGCATAGGATTTGGGCTATAAAGGTGGGGAGGGTCTCACACTTCCAAAATGTTTTCCTTTGTGTTTGTCAGTCAATACATGAGCCACCCATCATGCACAAACTTCGCAGAACTGAAGCTGGTTGGTTGTACTTTAATGGCACATTAACAACAGCAAGGGTCATTCTGTGTAAAACAAGGACAGAACTGAAGATGTAGCACAGTGATGTGAACACTTCAATGTAAAATATTCAGTTCACTTGCGATTCTGTCTGTTTTCAAGAACGAGTTCACTCATGCCTACTCATTCGTCATTGAAATAGGCAGCCATCCCGTGGGGAAATTGTCCCTGATATTCACATGGCCATTCTCAAGGCAAGAGGATCCACTTTGCATTAGCTTGGTACAATATTACATTATCACTGTATATTTTGTGCAATTACCGATAAATTTCAGTGCACATACACAGTTGCACCACTTTGCCTACAAAAAAGAATCACTGCACGTACTTCCGATTTGGTCGTTACCTGCAGCTGCTACTGCACCTACCATAAATAAATGTCTGCATTGTTCCCACAAAGTTTCAGTGAAATATCTTTTTACCGAGATTTCTATGGAGGGGTGCAACTACCTTTTTGACTGACTCTCATACTTTTCTACGGCCGTTCCTGTAGCGAGATTGTCACATATTTCAATTTGCTGTTTGATGAGGTGAAATTTGTTAAAGACATGGTGATTTCACTCCAACTGATATTTTTATATAGAAAAGATGAGGTATGATTTTTTGTTTTAAAATGTTGGAATGGATTAGACATACTATCCGTTTCTATAGTTGATGTTTTTGCAGCATAGTATGCCTGTTTATTGATAAAAATATCTATGCGGTTTGGAATGCCACAGCATTTTACAACACAAATTGCCATTAAAAAAAAAGTAAATAGAAAAAGGGGCATATAGCAAAGTTCCGAAAGATTAAACCAGAATAATTAACATCGGTGCAGTCATGAATTTGGGTTTAAAATTATTCAACTCAAAAGACATTCCACAACTTTATCTATGCCTCTAACATTGGATTATTACCAAGTTTAATCTGCACAGTGTTACTTTGAATGTTATGCTTCATAAGAGATACTTATGAAAAGCAAGCAGTGATATAGTTTCAGCTAGGTAAGTAGAATATTTGACAGCTTTTACACAGTATTTAGTTTTCTTCTATTTCTTGATTACAATACTTTCATTAGAGCAGTGGATTTTAAACATATGGATTTTTTTTTCCCTTCTGCATTCATATCATCCTGTTTTTAATAATTAAATTTACACTACCAGTCTCAAATTTTATAAAGCGGTGATTATTTTTTAATATAATTCTCATTGTTGTTCAATCCTAAAGGTATAGTATATTTTCAATAAACCAGCATTGCTCTACCAACTCAACTGCTTTGCCTGGGAGAACATACAAAACAAAAGAGTGTATCACTGTAATAAAAGAAATAAAAAAAAAAAAATGCTTGCACAGTTCATATGGTTAGCCATATTCAGGTTGGTTTTCACCTAGAATAGTAAAACTGCATGTGAGTGGTTAAATATTTGTAACTTATACTCAAATGATATTGTCTATCCCTTACAAAGTTGTTATTGGAAATTAAATTCTAAGCATATTTGAAATTATAGTTAATTGCTATATACATACAAAACATTTTAAATAAACAGTTTATTTTATTTTTAAATTTTGTTATGTAAAATAAGGTTTCTGGAAGTAAAATAATTTGTATGTTAGGGAGTACATGCATTCACAACTATCAAAGTAGATGGTAGTAAATGGGACACACATTAAAAGCTTACTTTTAATAAAAAAATTAAAATTACTCACCAGAAGTCCAGTTTTCACTGGCACAGCATCAAATTTTAACATCATGGAACAATGTGGTTCCAGTGGGTCAAGATGACGGCCTGATATTCCATTCCAAATTATACCATTTTTCTCCGAATTATACAATGAAAGCAACAAATGAATAACACGTTCACTGGAACAGGTTTTAAGAAATTAAAATTACTACAGTAGGGTTTCATTAATCTGAATTAATTGGGAATGAGAGATGTTCAGATTAACTGAAATATCTAATACATAATTTATTGTAAGCAGTAATTGTTTGATGTGTGTGCGTTTTGGTGTGCATGCATAACAGATGACAGGCGGGTGACAGAAAATTTTCACCTTCCTTTATGGGGAAATTTCAATTAGTTGACAACACACACTGTACCATTTGTTTATGTCTTGTTAGTCTGCGTCCATTGCAGCCGATTGAAAAAAAAAATTCGGATTAACTGGATTTTCAGATTAGCATGGTTTGGATTATGGGGGTTCCAAACTTCGTATTAGCAAAAAACACAATTTTTTTTTAATATTTTTAAAACTAAAAGATATAATGAAATGATTTCTTTTCTCAAATACAGACTGAACTTCAGACGTTTATACAAATGCAAAACATAATTACTATAATTAATCAATCTTTTCTTAATTAATATTTATATAACACATGTAAACCTATCATTAAATGGATATTGTTTTACTGTTTCCCAGATATACACACACACCACATGCTCATGGGGTCTCTTTTGGCCATTTGTCAAGAAAACCAGGATAACTTCTTCAACAGACTAATTACGCAGGATGAAACATGAGTCCATCATTATGACCAAGAGACTAAATCCTAGTCCAAACAATATAATCACTCTGAGTCACCACCTCCAAAAAAGGCACATATCTAACCGTCAACAGGCAAGGACATGCTCACGGTTTTTTGGGACCAGCCCAGAGTAGTGATAATGAATTGCCTAGAAAATGGTACCACAGTTACTGGGACATACTACGCTTCACTGCAGCAGAAATTGCAGAAGGCAGTCAAAATCGAGAGGGTTGGTATGCTTACCAAAGATGTGCACCTTCAGCAGGGTAATGCCCTGGCTTGCAACTCGCATGCTGCTCAGACGAAAGCATGGTCCTGTGGCTATGAAATCATTTCTCACCCCCCTTATTCTCCCAACCTTGCACCATTGGACATTTTCAACCACCTCTTTCCAACCAAGAAGTTATTTTTGAAACAAAAACTTTTCCTATATGATGACACACTGATTTCTGAGGTCAAGTCATGGCTTCTGACGCAATATGCCGACTTCTACAAATGAGATCTCAACAGCTGTATAAAGCGATGGGAGAAATGTGTGGTTCTTGGTGGTAGCTATGTAGAGATGGACTAATAACTGCATCAAGTTGCGTTTTTCTTAATCCATGAGAAGTAAACCTGGGGAAATCTTTATTGACCGACCCTCGTACAGCTTGACAGAACAAGAAACATTGAAGAATTTTTAGAACACGTTTATGAAGTGAGAAGATTGCACCAGATGACTGAAGAGGACTTACGTGTCACTGGTAACACTAAATTCAATGAGAGAGGCTAGGCAATGATGGAGGATATTAGTACAGTACCAGGTTAATAAAAACTGGATTGGGTCCTGGGATACCTTTAGCAGAGCATTCAAAGCAATGTATCTACTTTTCCAAAACTGGATCAAAATTGCCCGAACATATGAATGTGGTTCCATGACCGTTTACATCCTGTGAACACTGGATCTGGTTGGTTGTATTTTTATAGCGTAAGAACAGAAAGGATCATTCTGCAACAAATGAGGTGAGACCATACATATGGTTTTAAAAACTCTGGACCTGTATTGACACTGAAGTCAAGATTGCCAAGAAGGGGAGATATTGGAAATTTTGACTCAGCAATTAGGCAGGAAGTACTCACAAGATCTATGGCGTTGGGCAATAGCCACAGTGAATAAACTGCTGGAATGAATTCACAAGCTAGAACTGATCCAGGAAGCAAAAGAATCAAATCCGGGACCATGTAACGGGCCAATCGAAAAAGCCTCTTAGAAAATACAGATACAAAGCATAGAAATTAAGTTATGAAAAGTAAAAATGTTTGATTAGATAAGTATAACTTTGCATGAAAAAATACATACCAAGTGTTAGTAACACGGCAGTTAATAGTAAATGGTTTTTCCAATGTCACAATGCTTGGTATTTCCTCTACAGTTACATGAATGTCACCATAGCTAGGTGCCTATAAGGAAAATTTCAAACTGTTAACTACTTTTCAATATTAACACTTATTT
>QLNU02015360.1:227158675-227181121 GCA_006491805.2 Dysdera silvatica
TACTGTGATGGTAAAAGATCTTTTTTCAGCTTAAGCCTTGCGGCCTATGTTATAAATGATTAGGTTTACCCCTTGTCCGTTCCGTCTATGGATGAAATAGGTTAATTGTTGGGAAAAATGGGAAACACATGCAAAATGTGTTAAGGTTATAGAATAAATAAGGTAATAATGGCTCTCTGGTATCCTGAGAAAAGGATATTCATCATTATTATTATGATCATTGTTATTATGTGTTCCACTATTAGTATTCATTATTGCATATGTATATTACTTTTCATAACAGATATTTTGTTTGTTTAGTTTCTCTATGACCTCAATTTCTAATATATTATGTCCATGGCTTATGAAAATATGTTTTTCACCAAATTAACATATCCTTTGAGTCAGATAAGTCAAATCTTTTAAGCCATAGGTTGTGATAAATTAAATATATTAATATTTTATTTAAATCAAGTGAATAAAAAGGTGAAATAGAATTTGCATACATAAAAAATTAAAAATGTGAAAGTTCTTACCCATCTTCATCTTCTAAAGTATTAAGTTGACGTGAAGTAAAATTGACAGAGGGCTCTAAGGTTACTTTTTCTAAACACATTGGTGATGAAGTTAGGTTCTGTAACTGTGCTTCAAGGTAAACTTCATCAGACTGTATAATAGAAATATTCACATATGTAATAAAACAAGCAAAAACAAACCACACTGTAATTGATAAACGTATAAACATGAACATTTTAAATAAACACAATTAACGAAGTGTTAAAAAATTTTTATTAAAATTGCAAATTACTTAAAACATAAATGAAGGACAAAAAAACATTATTTAGAACTATCATCTACACTCATCCTCAACTTAACATGGATGATATAATCTGTGTGGAAGCAGTGAGCTACATAAATTAGGGCAGAGCAGGGTCATTAGAACCTTAGGCAAATCCTTACTGATCCATGGCAAAAGACCTGTTTTAAAATCAATATTAGTTTCAGTAGTTGAAAACGAGATTTAGCTAGGTATGTTATTGGCAACAATTATCTCATATTGTAAATAAAAAAACTACCCTGAAATTAATTGATATCTCTTGTCCTTTTCTGTCATTGCACTTTTAGTGGTCAGAAATGTATATCAGTTTTGGATGACGACGGCAAACTCCTGGCAGGATGACTTCTCCCTTGGAAGCACACAAGAGGAGAGAGCAGTATGCAGCTATTTGTGTTTTGAACATCGAAAACAAAAAATCTTCAGAGATTTATCGTTGAATAAGAAAACGATGTGGGGGAATAAAGGTGTAGGAACAAGGAAAGTAAGAATGACTCAAAAGAATGCATTTCCTACAATGAATAGGAATGAAAATTTATTCCCTTAAAGAAATAATTATCCCTATTATCATATAAATGACTTTTTTCAAAGGCAAATATGTCCCAAAGACTGATCCCCCCTCTCTAATATAGAAGTACAGTGAAAATTGTCTAAGGCAGAAACTTGCTCAACACGGAATTTTTTTGCGGTCCCTTCAAAAGTCAATGGTAGTTAACATTAGCTAACACAGAAACTGTCTAACGCGGTATCGGAAAGTACTATTCAGTCCCGTCAAAGAGAAAAACCTGCATAAAGCGGAAAATCGTTAGTAGGAAGAAAATTTTCTTAGCAGAAAAAGGAAAGAGGGTTGTAATACAATGCAAATAGCAAAGTGGGGGATGACAAACAAAAGACATTTTACAGATATAGAATGCCCTTGTCCGCATAGGCGTAGCCAGGGGACGATTTTGGGGGTTGTAACCCCCCATCTCAATGAAATTTTGTATATTTAATATAGGAATATATGAGTTGTAGCTCTGTAACCCCTTCCAAATTAAGCCTATAACCCCCCCTTATGAACTTTCTGCCTACGCTTGTCCGACCACCATTTTGCACACCACCCACCCACCATAGGCATACCCAGAAAGTTCATAAGGGGAGGGTTACAGGCTTACAATGGGGGGGGGAGGGGTTACAGAGCTACAACTCCATTGTATTTACATGTATACTATAAACAATTTCATCGCAATGGGGGTTACAATCATAATCGCGACCACCCCCCCCTTGCGTATGACAACGCCACCCACTTCTTAAATAAAAACGTTCATTATTAACCAGAACGAAAAGTCACTCATATCGACTTTATCAATTCATGGATAAACCCACCGCAAGGGAGATTATCTTTATACAAGGGAGGTACTTTATCGTTACAATTTAAGCTTACATAATAGACTTTTTGTATGGTATAAGCAAGTATAGTTAGAATGAAATTTTGCACCATATTGATCGTAACTACTAAAACCACAAAATAGTGCAAAAATTAAAATTAATAAAAATAAAATGCAGTGATAAAATAAATATTTTTATCAAAAGGAAAATATAGTCTTAAAGTTCGCAAGATAAGACAAAGAAAAAAAATAGTATATGCAGTCATCTCTTACCACTGAATTTAACTATGTATGTATTTGTTTTGCATGTAACCTACATAAGACGGAAACCTGCATACTACGGAATTTTTTTCCGGTCCCGTGAGTTTCTGCCTTAGACAGGTTTCACTGTATATATATTGCTTCAGCAATGGTAAACAAGTATCATAAATAAATAAAAGTGCTTTATTAATTTTGACTGACACCCTTTGCTCAAGCTGGCCTTATACAGCAATTACGTTTTGTCTGTGTTCTATAGCAACCAAGTTTATGCTATGCCAAGGCAGAGTTTTTTTAAGGAATCTGAATCTGTTGCCTAGGGATTCAAATTCTGGTCTACGGTGGATAAAAAGGTTATAACACAGCATGCATGCCACAGTACCATAGGAATTAAAGCTTTGTTAACAGTATGATAGATGAAAGCATAACCTCCATGCCACTGTACCATTTACAGAAAATGTGCAAGGTGGATCTTTGAACATCAAATGGCCAGGGGAATTAGTTACCAGAGAATTAACTGAAGCCTCAATCCGTAATCAAGTCTAAAAGATGTAGTTTTTATTCATAGCAGTTGGTGAAATATAATAGCAGTTAATACAACAGCAGAAAACAATGTAAGCCTATGTTTTGAGCATCTCATATATCCTACTTACTTAGCAAATCTTGCCCCAAGTAGTTACAATGTATGTTGTAATTGTATTTACATTGTGAAAGGGCAAGCTATTATATACACTTACTTAATAATATGTTGCATCACCTTTTGTATGCACAATAGCAAACATGGTAAGGTTATAAAAGACAGATGGAGATATCGCTGCTCAACAATCGAAGAATGTTTGGCATAAAGCAAGCACAGTTGCAGAAGGGGATTGGTGCCACCTTCAAAAGCCTTCTCTAGCACATTCCATAATTCTCTACAAGGTTAATGTCCGACAAGTAAGGGGGTACAGACAAGTATTGAAAAGTCACTGATGTATTTCTGGAGAAAATTGATCACTAGTCAGGACCAATGGGTTGAAGAGTTGTCATATTAAAAGATGGTATTTTGGTTTGGAAAAAAAAAAAGTGCAACAAAAGGGCATATATGATCAGTGAGGAGTTGCATATAGCTTGAGCTGGTGATCGAGATTTTAAGTGGTTCAAGAGCAGATTATGTAAAAGCTACCTAAACAGACCGGCTCAACCTGATTGCAGTATAGCTACTTGGCATAAAGGGTCCATAGCTTCATGCTATTTATGTCACACGCACTGCCTTCCACCAGTGTAATAGAGTGTAAATCGTAATTTGTTACACCAGACAACGTTTCCATTCATTAACACTCCACCTTTGATAAGCTTTTGCAAACTGTATCCAAATCTGAAGTACTTTGCAGCTAACATAAAGATACACTGTGGTTGTTGACTTCCAAAGCAATTTTGAATAGAGGCTCGTGAATGTTCCCTTATTAAATAGCAACATTATGGGCTGCAAACTTGGTATCCAATTTGTCATTGTGATGCAGGCCAATCTATGCTGACTTTGAATATCTACTGCATGTTTGAGAACACATTTCTCACAGTTTGGCCAAATTTTAAATAGTCCTAGTACATTTGTGATTGTTGTAAGAATCACAAAAGTTTGGCAGTTTCGGGTACTGAACATCCAGCCTTTGTGACACCTATAATTTGGCCTTGGCAGATTTTACATCTGTCATGTCCCATGACTCAGCTTTAGTAATGATTTTTCACCAAGTAAAGACTCAACTCTATTTATAGCCATTACCAGTTTCTGTAAGCATCGCAAGTCACTATAATACTGTGGCTTTGTGCATTGTTACTCGGATGTATGTAATTTCTCCTTTCAGTGAAGATTCCACAAGGAGGCACTAGGTGGGAGAACATTCAGTGCGAAAGGCAAGAGCAGTGCATAAATGGCTGAGTGATTAGACAAAAGATCTTTCAAAGGAAGCCAGGCCTTAATGAAAAGGCTGCAGACTTTAATTAAATATCATGAGGATTATTTGGAAAAGTGACAGTTTTCCAAATAATATTTGTATATCTTAGGTAAATGAAAAACATATTAAGATTACTTTCTGTGTCTAACTTATTAAAGCTGAGGACAAGTTTCAAGCATCAGTTTTTCCCATTGAGTTTATAATTATACTTGTTTTCAACATATTTTGCAAAAAGTGTGAAACTTGTCTTAATTTATGGTAGTTGAAAAATTTATTTTTTGGCACTAATTTTGAATGTTGTGACAAATTTATTCTATTTAAAAATTATTATAACATAAATTAGCTACTTTCATATAACAATTTAATATATTGTACTTTACATAAAATACAATATAATTATAGTAAAAAATACATAATTAATAAAAGCTGGTTCAGAAAAATTCATGTTTTTATATTTTTATTTGATTCCATGCATTGAAATCGTGTGGTTATTACTATACTGCACATTAAACAAATAAAAAAAACAATCACCACCCCAGAACATTAATAAAATAAATCAGTTTTAAAATTACACAAGCAACTACAATGAATTTGTCACAATTTGATGCATTCATTCAAATTACACTCTTTGATCTGCTATTTTGAGTCTTGCAGCCAAAGATGGTTGAATGGATTATTTAGAATGGAATCAATGGCTTACCATGAGCCATTAACTCATGATGTATTTAGACCAGTTGAACTTAAACCGCAGGTCACAAGTAGATTGAAAAAAGGCTTTGAAATGGGAAAATTTTATGATTTGAAAGTTACAAGCATATATAATATGGATGTTATACTCAATATAGATACATACACACACTTAATATACATATGAACATATATCGAGTATACAGTAGCAAAAATTTATTAAATAAAAAAATACCCCCTCCTCATGTCCCTTAAAGATGAGAGAGTAGCAAGCATTTGTCATTCTAAACATGTGGTTCCCAACTCAATTTAAGCCGCGGACCACTTTTCCACTTCAATTGTACCCGCGGACCACTTTGAAAAATTCTCACGAGTTGACTGCAAGACCTTAATTAAAAAGGGAGACGATTTTTGGGGAGAAATTCACTTGGAAAATCATTGTTGGGAAAAAAAAACAATAATAAACGGAAAAAAAAATCTAATGATAATACAGCGGAACCTCATTAAGACGAATTACTTTTAATACGAACCGTTTTCTGACATTCCATCAGATTGTAAAATACTACAAAGGTGTATGTGTACCATCAATTTCACTTTTATATTTAATTTTAATATTTAATAATAATTTTTATAAGTATTTTTTTTAATCGTTTTTTTAAATAATGACCCGTCTAGCGGACCACTTGGGACTCCTTCACGGACCACCAGTTGGGAACCACTGTTTTAAACAGTGGGTCATGGTTATAACATTGAAAATCACTGATTTACAAAACCAAATCTATCAGGATTCTGGATTTAATGATAAAAATAGAATAGGCTTTATTTCTATGTCAATAGGTCATAGAAATTACATGCAAATATTACACAGGTTGAATAAATTATTTCATATATAGATAAGTTTAAAATTTTAATTGAATTAAAAGTATGCGAAAAATTATAATTTCAACAGAACAATGAAACTGATTGTATTATAAAACACATATGATCTTACAGCTAACTCACAAAAGAGAAATGTTAGTTAGATTATCTATAAAAAGTTAAAAACCAAAAACTACATTTTGAAACTTACGATATAATCCTGATCATGCAAGGAAGGCAGGAAAAAATGTTCATCCAAAAATAAAGAGAAAAAGAAAAAAAGAAGTGATCAAGTAAGAATATTAGTATTTAAAGAACAAAACCATGTGAGGAAAAAAAAAACAAATTAGTAAAAATATTTACTAATAAAATACAAATAAATAATATTTACATAAAAAGCAATTATTAAAACAAAGTTAATACAACTGAAATAACTTCGTATAATAAATAAAAAAACTCCTAGTTCTAAACAATTTTATTCATTAAAGCATTATCAATTTTATTCATGTTAATTACACATAAATAGTAGAAAGATTTAATAAAATAACTGGGACTATTGAAATATGTTTCAAAAATGCTATTTTTGAAAGCATTTACACTAGCATGTTCGAAAATATGCTATAATTAGAAGTTCACAATTAGTGAGGGGGGAAAAAAAAAGAAATAAATATAAAAATGAATTCAAACTATGTATGTACAAGATAGTTACATTGTCCCAGTATCCCTTGAAGTTTAAACTAAAATGTCAATCACTCATTCAAAAGAGAAAAAGCAAAAGCGCAAAACACATTTCATATTTTTTTTTTTATTAATATTGGTAATACCTTATTTTTATGCATAATTTATCAATTAAACATTACCATAAGGTTGTATATAAATGAAAAAATTAATAATATATAGAGTTTGATACTATTAGCAATTTAAGGTATCAGCGGTTAGTCTCATAACATATCATCTGTGGATATAGCAGTCTTAATGTATATACAAAATATGATTGAAAAGTATCGGGATTGGTGCCCTACGCTCTAGGAAAATATATGCCGAGTAAAAATGCTTGGCAGATATTGATTTTAACCTTTCCACGCATTCACCGAAAGTCACAACGTCATAGCTCTTACCACTTTTTTACAGTAGAGCTTTGAATAAACGTCGTTCTGTTTTATCATCACATTCATTATGGCATCGAAAGTTGAACAGAGAATCTGCATCAAATTTTGCCAAAAGCTTGGCGATACTTATGCAAAGTTGAAAGGCTATAGGGAAAACAGTACGAGCCACATAAGAGTTTAGGAGTGATTCAAACATTTCCAAGATGGCCGTGAAATTGTCGAAAGTCATGAATGTCTGGGGAGGCCCTCAACCAACAAAACTGATCAAAACATCCAAGATGTGCATTCAGCTGTGCCAGAAAATCGTCGAATCACTATTTGTGAGTTATCTGAAGAGTACCACATTAGCTATTGTTCAGTTCAATCCAGTCTGACTCAAGATTTGGGCATGAAACGTGCTGCCATGTTTGTGCCAAAATTGGCTCTCTGCGAACAAACAAAAAGACAATCCTTTAAATGTGCTGGAAAATGATGAAATACCAGAAATCGGACTGAAGGGGATGAGTCATGGGTTTATGGCTATAATCCTGAAAACCGTTGCTCAGTCCTTCAAGAGGAAGATCCCAAAGCCTCTACACTTGGAAGAAAGCAAGAATGAGTTGAACACTAAGACATTGCTGAACATTTACTTTATTGCAGCATTATTCATCATGAGTATGGTCCACATACACTCCATCGAATACATGCTACAAGGCATACTGATTAATGTGGACAGGGAATACCACCACGGTCCCTTGATGCAGGCTGGAAAAAAGGTCGCCTGAACTGATGGGTCAAACCACATTGGTATTACCTGATGACAGGGTATGGTAAGCAATAAGCACAAGAAGCAATGAATCCTATTCAACCCATCTATGTGCCTGGATCACCCTGCAGGAAACTTGTACCTACAGCAAGACAATGCCCCAGCTCACTGTTTCCAAATTGTGACTGAGTGGTTGCATGAACATTCTACGGTAGTGGTTCCCAACCTGGGGGTGGAGGCATGAAATGATTTGAGAATTTAATATTAATAACTTTTTGTTTTCAGTTTTATTAAAACACATTGAAAAAAAAATAATGACTAAAAACTTAAGAATCAAATTCAATTACGTTTGGATTCTTCAGATGACGAATTCAATTATTATTTCCCTGATATTTCATTTGATGACTTGTCTACGATATTGATGAGAAATCCTTTCTTTGTTAATATTGATGTATTGCCACAACATTTTCAAAAAGCAGCCATAGAACCAAAATGTGGTTCAAAGGCAAAAGATGATTTTAAAATAATGGGCATGGATGGATATTGGACACATTACCTTACATTGTATCCTAACGTCTCTAACGTTGCCTTAAGCATCACTGAGCCATTTTCATCAACATATCTCTGTGAGTTAGGATTTTCAATACTAACTGCCATAAAAACAAAACAGCGCTGCCATCTAAAGGTAGAGAGTGATTTTCGTTGCGCTTTAACATCAAACCATACATATATGACATAATCAAGGCAAAACAGTGTCAATCTTCACACTGACATTTAGTGACTTGATTGTTGATCATATGTTTTTTTGCCGATTGCTTTATTTGAAATTTGTTCTTTTTTGTGGAACATGTGGACTATTTTATAAATTTTGTGGAATATCATACTGGCATAACAGTAATGTTCATTAAAAATAAGAAATTATAGTTATTACATAGGCTTATGGTTGAGGGATGTGGGAGCCTTACTACATCTCAAAAGGGGGTGCAAATTGGAAAAGGTTGGGAACCACTGCTCTACGGACATGAGAGTGCTTGCCTGGACACCAAGATCATCCAATCTGAACCCTATCGAACATATCTGGAATGCTGTTAAGAGGGATGTGTGCACCATGGATCTTCCTACGAACGATCATGTTGCATTGTGGAAGTCTGTGCAGCGGTCATGGATGAATGTAGCACCTGAATGCTTCTGGTGCCTTGTGGAGTCTATGCCATACTGCAACACCACCGTCATCAGGGTGAAAGGCAGAGCTGCACGTTACTAGGTAGGTATATCCAATTCAACTGCTCATGAGTATATATATACAGTGGAACCTGGTAAAGTAACCACCTGAATAAAGTGATCACGTTTTACAAGAGAGAACTGGTAGGGATGTAGTTATGCCTGTACCAAATTTTGTCGTATATAGTAGCCACCTGCCCATAGTGACCACTGAAGTCCAGTCCCACATGTAACCACTTTAGGCAGGGTCTACTGTACATATATATTTTTCCATTACATTTTGGGTTTGAGCTACCTGTTTTCATGTTATTTCAACTCGCATATTGTTTTGACTTCATTCACTGATTTTGAAGGAGGGCATTTCTTTGGGTTTTGATGGTCCCCTGGTATCAAAAAAGTAAGTTAAGCTATTGATAATTAATATTTTTTTTCAATGTTTCCACCCACTGCTTCTTATTTAAACCACATTTCTTCAGCAGTGACATTATAATAGTGATGTAACATTGCCTATTAACTCCAGTGTTTCTTTTTGGATATACCAGTTATCTCTTACATACATTTCTTTATACCTCATTAAGTGTTTTTCAATTTCCATACAGCTTTCTTCATTAGACTATCTTTGATCCATAAACGAAAATTGAATACATATAAACTGGTTGAAATTTACCCTTTCTCTTTTTTTCCATTAAAAAAAAGAGGGAATTCACCCTACTAGAATCAAATTATTTCCTTTGACTATAATGAAGTAAAATAATTTGTAAAGGCATTTGTCTTCACAGAAGAAATTATATTGTTTAAAATATAATTGCTTACTGATTTAAAATTAAATACACAGAGGCATATATACACACACACATTTTTTGTTTTCCCAAAATATTTTGTTATAAGTAACATACTACTGAAAAGATATTTATAAAAACTTACTTCTGCATTATAAAACTTTGTCTTTACATCAAGAGGTTTAGATACCTAAAATATATAGAGAAGAAACAAATACATACAAAAATATGTTAACGTATAAAAAAAAGTAAAAGAAAATTGACTAAGGTCAATGTTTAAATTTAGCAGGTTCTAATTAGCATTGAATCTGTTATTGATGGTATTTCGTGACGATTTCTCCCTGTGACTGCATTTCGTGACGATTTCCTGTGATGTAATTTTTTACGATTTTCCGTGACAGTATTTCCTGATGATAATTTCCTGGATGAGATTTCATGCCAATTTTCCATAATGGTATGTTGTAACAATTTTCCATGACTGCCTTTCGTGACGATTTCCCATGATGGAATTTCAGGATTTCACCAACGTTAACAAAAGCTATAATTATTGAATTTTCAGAAACAATTTGCCTTATCCTTTTTATTGTCAACAGATAAAGCAAAAATAGCAGTCGGTTAAATATACAGAGTAAGTCAAAAACATTTATCCTATTACAAATGGTTACAGCAAACAATGTAATTGGTGCATAATTGTCTGTGGGAGATCAAATTAAACTTTAGACACCAATTTTCACATAAATGGCATTCGGATATATCTGACGTATGTGTATCCTACAATGTCTGTATTCTATCAGAATGGCATTGCATTCGGGTGTCTGTAATCACCTGAACCAATGCTTGCGAAGATGATGGATTGGTTACACAGGAGCACACAATAATGTATACCTCATATGATCCCCAAATTCGTCAAACTTCACACCTTACAATTTCTTTTGTGGGGATGTATTAAAGATGTTGTTTCTGTGCCAACCATTGCCATCTAAACTTGATGAATTCAAAATCCACATTACCAATGTCATTGCATCGGTCACAGCAGATATGCTTCACCATGTGTGGACTAAAATTAACTATAGACTGGATGCTTGCTATGTAACAAAAGGATCTCACATAAAGAATCTGTAAAGTGTGACAAAAAACTTGGTGCGTTAAAGTTTAATTTGATATATCACAGACAGTCACGTGCCAATTACGTTGTTTGGTCTAACCATTTGTAACAGGGTGATTCTTTTTGTCTTACCATGTACCTTGAATCCCACTAACGAGAACTTTGAATACACAACAGCATTCATTGCAAAGTTGTTTAAAATCTTTACATTTTGAGATTACCTATTTTTATTTGAGAAATGAAACTATTGTTTAATGTGACTTATTTAATTGTATTTCTACATCTCAAATCTGTTCAGTGGATTACCGGGGATAGGAATGACAGCTTAACATGACTTCTGAACCAACATACATTTACAAAGTTTATCAGGAATCAAACTCAGCTTAGTAAATCCAAAAACTGTAATATTAGCAACTAGACCACTTTAATGTGACTCCTAAATCGAGATTTTACATGTATCAATGACCTATATTGGATTTGGGCTCAATGTTATAAAATAGGCTATGATTGTTAATCATGTTAGCAGAATCTTCACTAATTCACTAAGTATCATACGATTTAAGATTTTAATTAGTCTGCATAATTTTAATATAAAATGCTATGGAGATAAGACTAAGTGTCATTATTCTACAACATTTAGTCCAAAAAAGTGAGTAATATAATAAGCTTAAAGATAAAAATTCAAAAGTATTAAGGAATGCAATTTTATTAATGTCTAACAAATTTTGATTATTTAAAACTTAAATGAATATATTTATTAAAAGTGCAATGTTTTCAGTGTAGATATTTAAGTGAGAAGGAAAAACAAATCAGCTAGGCAGATTTAAGATGTCAATGAGTCTAGCTCTTGCACTCTACTTTTCTACATAGAGTAGGTCCCATATATAATGTAGAGTTTGAGACCAACAAAAATGCTCACTACATCTAGTCACTCATTAAACCGGTCTTAGAATTTAAAATTCCAAACTTTGAAAATAAAGTCTGCACAGGTAACAAGTACATGAAACATGAATACAATAATATTCAGTCTTGCATTTACTTAAATTTTATTGAACGATGTATTATATTACCACTTGAATTTCAGTAAAATAAGCTTAAAATAAAATATTACATAATGAAACTTACATTGAAGAGCCAAAACATTATGACCATCTGCCTAATAGTGTGCTGCTCTATCGTTGGCATATAAAACAGCTGTAACATGTTTAGGCATGGATGCCACAAGTGTTTGGTAGGTGGCTGGAGACAGATGGTATCAAATAGGCAAGCAGCGGTCAGGTAAATCCTGGATATATTGGGGCAGTGGACTCACGAGCTACTGTTCCATAACATCACAAATATGCTGTACAGGATTAAGATATAGCAAGTTAGGCAACCAGGGTCTCAACTAAAATTCATCTGCATGCTCCTTAAACCCTTTTAGCATAATTCCAGTCTTGTGACAGAGAGCATTGTCCTGTTGGGAGACTCAATTCCCAGTGGGAAAGACAGATGCCATGTAAAGGTGCAACTGGCTTGGAATGAGGTTGAGATAGTCAACAGATATCATGGTGTATTCTACCATGACCAACAGTCCCAGAGATGTCCATGAAACCATAATACCACTATCGGCCTGTTTATGACCCACGGTACGTGTGTTGAGGAACTGTTCACCTGGAACATGGCATGCTCTGACGCAGTCATTGATGTGATGAAGTAGAAAAAGTGATTCATCCAACCAGGCAACTATGTCCAATTGTCCAGTCACAATGTTCCTAAGCCCATTCTAGGCATAAATGGCGATGATGATTGGTTAACAGAGGCAAATGTGAGGGTCATCTGCTGCAGAGTCTCATATGAAATAGAGTACACTGAACTGTGTGCTTCGAAACACTTTACTTGAACCTGCATTGTAATCAGCTGTCGGTTGAAACACTGGCTATCACCAATTCTGCTTCACCAAGTGAGACAGCCTCTAACGTCCAGTTTTGTTGACAATGCGTGGATGTCCCATGCCTTGCCATCTACTACTGGTTTTAATGTAATTCATCCATTCTACATAGGTCATAACTCATGAACACTCGATTAGCCGTGAAGTTTCAGAGATACTTGTTCTAAACTGTCGGGCTATTAAAATCTGTCTTCTACTATTTTCGTTTATATCAGCATTCTTACCCATTACAAACAAATGTAATCAAGAGAATTATGCCTTAGAATCACCAGCAGCCATTAAATACTCCTCCAACTTGCTCACGTGCCCTTCAGATCATCCAAGCCCATTTGCACATGGTGGGGGTTGTCATAATGTTTTGGCCGTCCAGTGTACATTGGTGATCGTTCTCAACATCAGCTTCATTTCGAGATGCTCAAAAAAGAATCTACAGTAATTTGTTTCACTTTGCCTTAGCTATGTTCATTATAAATTATTTAATGCATTAAATACATGGTCACCAGTGTAATCTGTTGCCTCAAATATATATATATATTGTAAATTCTTTACCATGTATTTTGAAAGAGGTGTGAGTTCTCAGAAACTATCCAGTTTCAAGTGTTGGAAAGTTTGTTTCATGATGTCTCCCCAGTTAAAAAGATATCATAATTTTGTTTTCTCATTTCGGAATAGAAAGATTTGTATTTTATGGCAACAAGAACAACTAAGATCATACTAAGTCACAATCTACAGTTTTCCAAGGAATCCAAACCTCTTTAGGTTAAGGAATTAAACCCCAAACTATGGATTTGTAAAAAAAAAAAGGCAAGAGTTGTATACCTCTACAGGAATCAAAATCAATTATTTACATTGTAGCCAAACTGTTACAATTTGAATCAAAATCAGAAAGGAAAACACTGTTTGAATGTTTATCAATTTGTATATTTTACATATATTTGCATATATACATACAGCTTTGATTTCAGCATTTTGCTAAAAAAAACCCCACATTTATCTGATATTAAAATAACTTGTAATACAATATTAAGTACCAATTTGATAATACTTTGTTCATATGACATGTTTCATATCCATTCCTTTTTAGTTTTATCTAAAAATTGTGATTAAAAAGTAAAAACAAAAGTGTTTTAATAATAAACTATAACTCTAAAAATAAGACAATTATACATGTTTTACTTTATGCAACAATATGTTTTAGTTTATATTTTATTTCAGGTTTACTATAACATCAAATTACTTACTTGGAATTTAAAAAACTTTCGAAAATGCATTTTTTCTTCATTCTCTGTTGAATAACTAACTGTGCAAGCTAATCTTGAAGGAAAAAAAAAAAAAAAGAAAGAAAGAAAGCTAATTACTATGAACTAGAAATGGGCATTTTAAAGAATATACTCATTGACAAAAACATAACGCACCAAGGAGGAGTTATTGGAATTGGAAGAAATTTTATAAGTGTGAAGGTAACATAACATTGACATATGTAAGTGATTATAATAGTAAAGCAAAAGGATAAGTTTATAAGAGAAAACTACAATTCAAAGCCGGCTTCAGTACCCTTCTAACAGCAGTAACAAGATAAGATACAGTTGGGCATAGAGGCATGTAGGTTACATATGGTATCCTATGACATGTGTCTACAGATGTTGCAACTGGGTCTCTGAACCCTGCATACTCATAGGTCACTGAAGCTGGCATCCTAGCTGGTCCCATAAATGCTCAATTGGCAATAAATCTGGCGATAGCATTGGCCAAGGAATTGTGTCGACTTGGCAGAGGTATTCCTGCAAAATCCGTACTGTATGAGGGCGAGTATTATCATGCTGAAAAATGTCTGTTGGGAGCCCTTTCATGAGAGGCAACACTTGTGCAAGCAAAATGTTCTGCACATATTACTGAGCTGTTAGTGTTCCTTGTAGCATTACTAGGGATGGTCAGCTATTTTTTGTATGATGACCGGCTATCATATGGTTCTCCAAGTTATTACTACAACAGTCTGGGATGTCGCTACACAGCAAAGGTAGGATTGAAGTGCTCACTGCATACCCTCCATACTTAAACATGACCATCATCAGATCCCAAAGAGGACCTGGATATGTCACTAAAGATAGTATGATTCCAGCCTGTGGCAGTCTAGGTTTCTTGTCCATGACATCACTGCAAACAAAGGCAATGGTTACTAGTTGTCAAGGGCATGACATGCAATGAATGCTACGACACCAAATGTCCTCATGCTAAGCACCTGCAAATAGTTCAGGCAGATATAGGAATCTGTAATGAAAGTGCTACCTGTTTCTGGATGGCAGACATGCTTGCACTTGTCGGCAGATCAAACAATCCGCTATACTAGTGGTCTGTCTAGGCCATCTAAAGTCCATTCTCTGTGTGTGCATGCCCTCACTTAACCACTGCTCTCAACACCTCCTTATAGCTAGGTCAGACCAGCTTACATGGTGGGTAATTCCTCACACTATCTATCCTGCTTTACTTGGTCCAATGATGTGTCCCCTTTCAAAACTGCTGTATCACTACAGAGCAATGGTTAATCCAACCTATTTTTCCAAATGTATTATAGAATAAAACAGCTCATATACTTAGAACGTAAAGTTCTTTAAGGAGGATCAAGAATTGGACTGAGACTCCTAGAAAGTTGTACATCAGAATGTGACAAATCTAGGTATCCTTTTTTATAATCATCGGAAACGCAGCTTGAGGAATCATGCCATGGATATTTCAAAACCAGAACTTTACAGGATTTTCACCAAACCTTAAATTGAAAGCTGTCATCTAGTGCTACACGGTTTCCTGGCTGAGAGTACCCTGTGTAGGAAAAACCTGGCTGGAAATACCTTATGCTAGGTTTCCCCACACATGGGGATTCCTAACATGCGGCATATAACTCTGTATATAAACTCATGACTTTGACCACTCTCCACTCTGCTTTCACTGGACAAAGGGGGCAGTTGGCTCCTGAAACGTCATATATAAAACCTTATACCAGTGTTAAAGTAACAGCTATTTCTGGTGAAACTATATACTGTTTTCCTTTAAAGCCTGTTCAGCAAGCTGGTTTGAATTCTCTCCTCTAGCAACCACACACGTATGTCTTTTCCCCTCATTGATCTCCCCATTTGTTCCATATATAAAATGCTGGAAAAAAGTTTAAGGACACGAAAAATCACTAGACATGTCTAATGAATTATATGCAAATTAGTAAATAAAGTAGAATATACAACAAGAACTCAAAGTGCATAATTTTAATGCTGAATAACAAAAAAGATAAAAAATATATGGTTGTTTACATAAATTGCAGTTAATATAGCCTAGCAAAAGTATAAGGACAACCAGAATTTTGGCCCAAAAACCTATTAAAAAGTTAGAAAATTACCCCATTTCTCCATGATTTGAATCATTCGTGAAGACACGGAACCACAAAGTTCATTTACCACAGTGTTTACGATTTTCTGCCAGGCAAGTTTGATGGCTTTAACTTATCTTACCTATCATACTGTTGCCCATTTTGGTATACCTTACGAACCAATATACACCACAGGTTTTCCATGGGGTTTAAAGATAAGTGCTCATGGCTGGCCAGTCAAGCAATTTTATGTCATTTACATTAAACCAAAATTTTGTTTAAGCAGATACATAGATCGAGGCATTATCTTATTGAAAAATATAGTCTTCAGAGGTGATGAGTGGTGCCGCAGGCAATACATTTTGGGCTAGTATATCCTAATAAGTATCTGAATTCGTTCTTAGCCCCAAAAATGCAATTAGGGTAACACCTTCAGAAGCAAACCCACCTCATACCATCACGGAGCCACCACTGAACTGTCGCTTTGAAAATGTGGCTTTTTCATGACGAAGTTCATGCCACTAATAATGGAATCTGTACAGCCCAACCAAATTAAACTTCTTTTCATCTGAAAACACAATATTTTTCCACTTGTCTCTAAAAGCCACATGTTTTTTGTGAATTCAACTCTATGCTGCTTCTGTTTCGTAAGATGATTGGGCTTTCATTTTCGAGTACTGAATATTTGGATTCTTCATTAACACGTTACACGTTACGTACCGTTCAGCTAAAACAAGATAATCTTAAATTACTTCTAACCTGGGATGAAGATTGCTTTTTATGAGAGGCTTGCCTAAATATGGCTTTCTTTTTCCTGTAGTTTTCTGGATCATTTAAGAAATTATATACAACACTCTTAGATCTATTGATTTTCATGGAATTTCACGTCCACTCATTCCACATACTTTGAAACCAAGGATTTGGCCTTACTCAATCCATGATAATTCTTTACTTTTTGGCACTTTAAATAGCACAGCTGCTGTGTAACTACATAAAATTATTTGCAACGCTTAATACTATGTAAGATATTATTACCCTTCACAGGGATAACACAATTGCCAAATATGGTCAACACAGAAAAGCCTCCGGGGCGAGATTTTTGTGAGTTTTCGTGGGGGAATTTATTATACAATAATTTTTGCCACCCACGTATTAATTACAGCTCAAACTAGAGCTTATGTAATTTTGGAGAAAAAGAGGCGCCGTCCTCATCCTAGAGTCGAACCAGGGTCCCCGCGGTGTCTTGACCTACTAGACGAATGAGGACAAGAACAAATGCAATTTTCTCCGTATATGAGGATGTAAGATATTATTACCCTTCACAGGGATAACACAATTGCCAAATAATGGTCAACACAGAAAAGCCTCCTCATATACGGAGAAAAATGCATTTGTTCTTATCTACATTCGTCTAATAGGTCAAGACACCGCGTGCTCAATGCGGGGACCCTGGTTCGAATCCAGGATGAGGTCCGCGCCTTTTTTTCTCCAAATATAAAAAAAGCTCTAGTTTGAGCTATTTAAATGTGGGTGGCGGCAAAAGAAAAAAAAAAACTGTGCTTAATACTATGATAAAAACAAGGCAAAATATGCTAATTTAGGTTGTGACGTAAAAAATCCCGGCTGTCCTTATATTTCTTTAAAAGATGTATAGCATCCACAAATCTTTGAATGGTATATTAAAAGTAGTTTTAAGATTTTTAAAATAAATACTATCAAGAAATATTCAGTTTCACCTCATGGTAGTTTATTCTTATTTGCATAAAGTTATGTCCTCTGGTTTTCCACATTTGGTGCTTTTTGGCTTGTCCTTAAACTTTTTTCCATCACTGCATGCTGTCACAGTTTCCACATGGTATTTGGTAAATAGAATCATTTTTTTTCCTTACCAGGGACATGATCCTTAACTTTAAGTAGTAAATCATGTAGGGTAGGAACAGGTTTATAGAAGGTCTTAACATCTACATGACAGAGGATTCAGGACAACTGTTCAGAGACACCTGCCACATAGGGAATCCTTGTTTCCATCATTAGATTTACATTGGCTATGGCTGATATTTACTTGGGTAACCATTCTTTATCAACATGCATCTGCTTGTGTGCATGTATTTTGTAATTCAGAATTACATAGGTCATCATTACAAGAGTGTGTAAATGTTTGAATATGCAAAGTTCCAATGACAAATGCTTTGTGTTCTGCAGGGTGATAAGAAGTCTAGATATCAATCATTATGCGTCATTTTCCTAAATATCATAGCCAATATAGTCATCCAGCTTTACCTCTATTTATTCGGACATCTAAGAAAGGTAATTTTGCTTGTATTTTAATGGCGCAAAGACAGCGAAGGTTATCCTGTATCAAGACCTACAGTTTTCCAAAGAATCTGAATCTGTTAGGACTTAGGAAACCAACTCATAGACTACAGTGGGCAGTTATAAGTGCTTTTTTGGGGGGAGAGGGCAGCATCAGGAGTCGAACCTGTGTTAAGAACATGTTATGTGAATGTGTCATTATTGCACTACCACAAGGCCTTAAAAAAGGTAATGAGAACCACCATTTTCTTTCTCTAACGTAAATTGAACATGAGGAATCAAACTGTTTGAATACAGAGGAAAGTTAGCAACTGAAGACTTTGGCAGGATAACATATCATCAACATGTTGTTTTCACACTTTGACGTGGTAAATGCACCCATCTTGAATGGAGAAAAAAGAATGAAATACTGCATGTGTGTGAATGGCCTTTTGGCTTAAAATGAATAAAATTAGGCATTGATATACTATTCAAAAATCCAATTCTTGTAAAGTTAAAAAAATTTAAAATAACACTTACATATGAGTGCCTATTTCTTTCACTTCATGGTGGATAACATCATCAAAACTTTGATCGGGTTTAAGCTCCATTATTAATTTACTACTATTGTTATGACCCATTAACACATGTTTCTGTTGTCCAATTTGTAGATCAGCCTAAAGCCGAAAAAAATAGTCAAATATATATGATCCAAAAAAGGATTTCACTAAGCTCAGTCTCAAATCTATAACTAAACCTTCATGTAAACTGAGTTTAATTTAAACAACTAAAGTCAGTATACAGTATAAGTATTTCACCAATAAAAGTAATTAATTTATAGAAAGAAGATTTTCAAGTGCAAAACATAGTGTTTATTACACTTAACCTGTTACAATTAAGTTTATGACATACATTAATTAAAATTATTTAATTACATTTAGCTTTTTGTATAATCCAGCTTAAACAAAATGATAAAACACTGATAAATTGATTTAATTTGAAGAATCAAATATAAGCTTAGGAGATATGGTTTTGGTGTTACCATCACACAATTGACCATACAGTAAAATCGTGGTAAGTCGTCACTCACAGGATTATGGAATTATGGTGACTTAAGCAGAGTAATAAATAAAAGTATGCATTACTGTAACGATCATGCACAGGGTTCCCATTCACAGTGAAGAAAAAAATTCCCTAATCAATCACAAGCAACTTTCAGCTGAACTTCAGTGGCAGGGGAAATGGCGCTATGTTTATGGAAGATTTAGCTATTTAAAACAGAAGTTAAGGTTTTTCCTGATTTTTCCAGGTTTAATAAAAAATCTAGTTTCTCCTTGACCTTTAGATAAGATTGCAAATTCCCTGACAATTCCAAGTGTATGGGAACTCGGATCTTGATTTTAAATTCATCACAATATGCAGAATAATACAAACTAATTTTTAAAAGTATTCATACATTAAACAAATAAAAAAAATATATCCTTTTCACCTTTTATCTTTATTTGAGCATTCAAGCTTTAATACAATTTACTGTACATGAGTATTATATGAAGTACTTGTCCAATTTGGATTAAAAGGGATAACTGTTACCATAATTTTTTTTCTGTAAAACAGCAAGTGCTCTAAGTTCATTATCTGTCATGTATTCAACTAACGTGGGGTAAAATATTGAATTGTTATTAAGGCTTCAAGAACTTGTGTTTTATCAAGTAGTGAAAGAATTTCCTCATTTTAACTCTTTTACTACAAGCACTTTTATGTTTTTTTTCTAAAAATTCCATAGGTTAAATCCTCTTTAATTGCCTAAGAATATACAGTAAAACCTCTCTTAATGACCACCTCCATTCTGTGACCATCTCCCTTAATGACCACTTTTTCTGGAAATGGATTTCCTCACCCCACCCCCTATAGATCCAATGCTAAATTTACCTCCATTCAGAAACCATCTCTGAGCAACCGTTTTTTCATGAAATCGACAGTGGTTGCCTTAGGGAGGTTTTACTGTACTGCAATGCTGTTATCGATATTTATGTTTCTCTCAATCTGTTCTACTTCTCAACAGTGATGAGTTATCTGAAATTGCATCTGATTTAGAAACAAGTAAATGAGGGTTTAATCCCATTGTTATCTATGAGAGCTAGACATGACAGAAGGAAAATGACTTATCAAAGTTTATTGTATTTTATAAGGAAAAACTGCGTATTCTTTGCAATATTTACTGAAACTGTGATATGCTTTATAATATTGTTTCATTATGTTCTAAGTAGAATTCATTAATTCAGAATTATAAAGCTGCCTTTAATTCAAATTATATTTTATTATTTTAAGACCCATTTTGAAGGACACTGCTGATTGATAAATTTTTGGAAAGTTATAGGCTTTTGATATTCTTATAAATGTAATGGATGCAAGAGCGTATCCAGAAAATATTTTTGGGGGAGGCATGCAAATCTTGGAAACTAATATAAATTTATTCTTGAGATGGGGGCACAAACTGCTAGTTTCACAGTACAAGGACAGCAAGGGACGTACTGTGACGGGACCTAGTTTTCGGAAAAATCCAAAGCTTTTATGGCCTAGGGAGCCAATCCTCGAACTACAGTGAGCAGTTGGCAGCAAGAGTGGGTTTTTTTTTGGCACCACTGTAAGTCGAACCTGGGATAAAGGCATGTTAGGTGAACGTGGGGACACAAAAGCTTGAAAACCAATATAGGGCCCTATAGTAAGTGTATAAATTTCTTATTCTCAGGGGGCTGCCCCATGTATCCACCCTTCGATGATGTCGATAAAAGCTGTTTTGTACATGTCGCTTAATAGAAAATAAGAGCCAACGATAAGATTCAATTCACGATTTCAGAATAAACTTTAAAGTTGAACTTAAAGTTTGTCATCTTCCTTCTCTTCCCTCCTTCAAACACCCTTAATAACATCCATTCTCTTACATAATATTTGTTCATACTTTTTTATTTTTATGCCGTCTATAATGCTTCAACACTAACAGGGGGAACCCACAGTGAGTGCTCCGTCGATTTTGATGAAAGTACAGCCAAAATAAGGAAAATACGTGTCTCGATATTCGTGCCAATGCGCATTATTTTCGAAGATATGCATTTTTAAAGATTTTGCATCCGATATATGAGCTTAAAACACAACGCCCTCTGCAGGCAAATCAGTAGCTTGGGCGGTAAGTTGTCGGCTCTTCGCGCCGTGTTTTTGTGTTCAATGCCTGGGGAAATCGATCATTTTTTTTATGTATCCTTTTTATGTATTTATTTATGTATTTTTATTAGTAAAAATATTTTGCTTACAATCGGATTTTGTTCATAAACTTACTTTAATAAAATTCGTATTTATGTAGTTATATGTTAATTGTATGCTTATTGGCAGTGATAATTTCTACTCGAATTTTAATTGTTGATTATCAAAAAGTTGAAAAGTATAGAAAAAGTTTTGGTGTAGCCATCCAGCCTGTTATGTAGTTAAGTAGATCCAGCACACTTTAATAATGTTTTTACAAATGACGACGGCACCTCTTCTTCTACTGTTGAAGTAATTCCACCTCATTGTACCCCATACTGTCAACCTCGTGATGTGTACTTCTTCCGTCAAGTAAAAAATTTCATTAAAAGGTTACAAAATTGTGTTGAAATCTTACAAGAAAATAGTCATTTAAACACGCGAGCAGATAGATGCTTTGAAGATCCATTCACTTATTCACAATCAACTTTCGGCGCCGAATTTTAAGAATACATTACAGTACTCTTGGTTTGTTGCAAAGTTAACAAACGAAAGAAGAGTCTTTGAAAATGTAGATGGTATTTGTTTTCCAGATGATATTAGACAAAGAAAATCAGTTGTTCGAACAATTCATTTATAAAATGCTCACGTTGTAGAATTTTTTTATGTTTTTATTGTTTTTATGATAATTATCATCCAAAACTGTGTACCAGTATACAATTCCGACACCTCCGATAGTGATACACAAAAAATAT
>QLNU02015360.1:227181221-227204805 GCA_006491805.2 Dysdera silvatica
GCAAAAAATGGTTTCGCGTTTTGAAAATTCTGGAACTTCACAAGTGTTACCAGGACGAGGACATAAACCCATAAGGAATGAAAAACTTCATACAGTTGCAACTGCCACAGAGGATCCAACAGCCGGACTTAGAGGTGCTCGGGAAATATCCAGGCAACTGGATATGCCGTATTCTACAGTACGGAAAATTCTGCAGAAATGGCTAAAATTTTACCCATACAAAATCAGCCAAACTCAACGATTATTTCAAGGAGATGTAGAAGCACGGTTGCATTTTTTCTCTTGCATTCCTAGCTCGAATGGAAGTTGAGGAATCATGGCCTTGGAATATTTTCATCTGAATGAAAGAGTAAACATACAGAATTGCCACATTTAGGCTTCTGAGAACCTTCATGCGTTTCAGGAGATTCCTTTGCACTTTCCAAAAATCACAATTTGGTGTGGCTTTACTGCATCACTCATTGAAGGTATGTATTTTTTCGAAGAGAACACATCAACTGGTCCAAACACTTGTTCCGTCAATGCTGACATGTATCAAACAATGCTAGTGAACTTTGTTATTCTGCAACTTCAACAGCGTAGATGTCTTGAACATACGATATTTCTGCAGGATGGAGCAACCCCTCATATTGGATTGAAAGTACAGGAAGTCCTATAATAGATTGATTGATTGTTTGGCTTTTTTATGGCGCAAGAGCATCTGGGCTATACTGCGCCAAACATGGTAAAATCAAAGACTGTAGTAAAAGCCAGTACTTTTTAAAAATTTTAAAACGTGCGTATGGTCAGCATGGTCATTTAAAATGTCAGACAGTGATGAAGAGTTAAAAGTAAGAGTGCGGGCAAGTCTATAATAGGGGCATTGAGTTAAAATGTGTAAAACACTCATGGGTTCATTGCACACTTGGCAAATTGGTGCTGGTTTCCCTTCCAACAGATGACTATGGGTGAGACGGGGAAAAAAAAGCAATAATGAGATGTAACTGTATATAAGCATAGATGTAAGACTGTAAAACATTACATACTGAAGTTTTCGGACATTTCGTAGTGAATATGGAAACCTTTCCTTCCGCCTAAAAAGTCTGACACAAAAAATATAGTGATAACATTTGAAGGACTAATAATCGGTGCTGGAGGTTCAGTACCACATATAACACCAAGTAATGGGCTCCTCCTTCTATCTGGTCCATCATACATGAACAACATATCTTTGCGGCACATTTCAAGTGGTTCTATGTCCAATTCTTTGAATGTCAATTTTATTCTCTAAAAAATAAATATAATGAAAGTATACATAACAAAACCCACGAAATAAATATAGATTTAAATAAATAAATATTAAAGCTTTGTTCGTCTGTTTGTTGCACCATACAAAATCCTAACAAACAAATGTTTGTTTGGATTTTTATGGCGCAAGAGCATCTGGGCTATACTGCTCCAAACTGGTAGAATCCAAGACTGTTGTAAAAACCAGTTCTCTGTCAAAATTTAACCCTGCACTCGAGGGCTCCGGAGCGGAGCCATTTAAAATTTGTCTTCAAACTCGAGGGCTCCGCTACGGAGACAATGCAAATAATTTTCAGTTTTTAACATAAGAACAAAAACA
Source organism: Dysdera silvatica (assembly GCA_006491805.2). Lineage (NCBI taxonomy): Eukaryota > Metazoa > Arthropoda > Arachnida > Araneae > Dysderidae > Dysdera > Dysdera silvatica. The sequence continues at coordinate 227,182,828 of QLNU02015360.1, forward strand.
AATCGTAAAAACTAGTTATGGGGTGTTTCGCTGTTGGTGAAAAAAGGATGGTTGCGAGTCACGGATTGTTATACTCTCGATAACAGCAAACAATCGCGGTTTGCTCAACACTCCGCATTCCGCACTTGGATGCAAGTGAGCTAAGTCCTGTTATTCAGCAGTAGAGTGTATCAGATTCGAGTTTATCTGCTGTTTTTATATTTTGAATTCATATTTATATCCCCGATATGGCAAATAAAAGAAAAATTTGTGAAAATGATAGTGATATTGAAAGTAGTAGTGATGAATTAGAATTTGAAGTTTATAGTGAACATGACATAAATAATATAGACGCTCTTAGCCGTGATAACGCAGACAATATTGAACTAAGCCATGAATCCGATTCTAATGATAGTAATATATTTCCTGTTGTACGTCGATACATACCGAGAATTGAAAGTGAGATTGAGGGATCTGAAAGTGATACAGGAGAAAATGTAGAAGACACAGCAGGTTCAAGTGGAAATGACGAATGGATAGATGTTTCGGAAGTGGATAATATTCCATCTCCTATGGATTTCGATATTTCACCTCGAATTGCCGGACCACAAATTTCCAACGATATAAAAGAACCATTAGATTTTCTTCGATTATACTTTACGGATGCATTGATTGATTCCATAATAAAAGAGACAAATAATTATGCAAATTCAAAACTGCGAGAAATGCAATTGTCAAAGAGATCAATATGGAATACATGGAGTGATGTTAATCGGAAAGAATTTCTGGCCTTCATTGGAGTGATCTTGAATATGGGAACCATGCCGGTTGCAAATCTCCAGGAATATTGGTGTACCAAATTCACCAGTAAAATTCCATTCTTTTCAGACGTATTTACCCGAGATAGATTCCCACAAATATTTTGGATGCTTCATTTACACAAAAATGCACCAGAAGGCAGAAATACATGCTTAAGGACCCGCATTCAAAAGGCTAATAACTTTTTAGAATACATCAACTCAACATTTTCCGAACATTTTATACCTTATCAATCGATTTGCGTCGATGAATCCATTATAAAATTTAAGGGGAAAATATGTTTTATAACATATAATCCAGCTAAACCCACTAAATGGGGAATTAGAATTTACGTTCTGGCCGACTCAAATACCGGTTATGTTTATTCGGTTTTGCCTTATTACGGCAGTATTACTTCTGAAAATCTCATAAGACCTGATCTGCCTGTCAGTTCCAGAATTCCCTTAGACCTGTATAGAAAACTATTGGACAATGTTCCTAATGCTAAAGGTTATCACATATATACCGACAGGTATTATACAAGCATACCCCTTGCTGAAGAACTGCTAAAAATGAATTGTTTCCTCACCGGCACAATAAAAACAAATAGGAAATATTTACCAATGGTAATAAAAAAACCGCAATTTGTAAGAGACAGGAAAACAGTGGCTTACAGAAAAGGCAAAACCCTAGTTCTCGCATGGAAGGACAAAAGGATTGTAACTTTGTTAAGTACTCGTAATGAAGCGGGTTTGATATCGATTCATAGAAGAGTACGTGGTGGTGAATTGGTCAGAATACAAAAACCTAAAATGGTTATTGATTACACAAAAAATATGCGTGGAGTAGATCGGGCCGACCAATATGCTGCAACATATTGTTTTTTAAGAAAATCCCTGAAATGGTGGAGAAAACTATTTTTCTGGGGGATGGAAATGTGTACAGTAAATTCATACATATTGTACACTTCTGCTAAAAAAATAAATAATGAAAACCAATGTCACATTTGAAGTTTGTAAAATTGTTGGTGGAGCAATTGGTTGGGAATTTTCGACAAAACAGCACATCTCGAGAATACACTCACACACCAAATACGGAGGGCAGGCTCAACAACCACCTACACATTATACGTTCTGGAACCAAGAAAGATTGTGTAGTGTGTTCCAATAGAAAAATTCCGGGCGAAAGACGGCAGACCCATTATTTTTGTGATACCTGTCTAGAAAAGCCAAGATTACATATTGGCAATTGCTTCGAGAGGTATCACACTTTGGACGATTACAAAATGTAATAATTTTATAATTTTTTGTTTTTTTTATATATCATAACATTTGTATTCATAAAGAATTAAAAAAATAATAAGATATAACGATGACTTTTCTTTTAATGCGTATATCAAACTTACATGTGAATATGATCTTTTCACTAAAATCGCTTCGAGTTGCTGGTAATACGAATGAAAAAAAACTTCGAGTGCAAAGGGTTAAACAGACATTATTGAGAGTGATTACTACTGTAAATAAAAAAACATAGTACAATCTAAAAATATAAACAAAACAGCCCTTTCCTTACTCATTTTTGTGCAAGTAAAAATTATACTTTAAAAAAACTCCAAATTAAACTGAATTTAATATTGACAATCACTTCTCAACCAAATTCACTGCATAACACTTAATTATAATATACAGGCATGTCTTGCAAATCAGATCTGAAATAAAAATAGAAAATACCAGGGAAGAAATTTACTTAACAAAAGTAAAAGACTGATAAAATGGTAAACAAAATGTATCACCAAACTTTTTAAATGCAGTAACAGAAGTCTTTCGTCAGGAACAATTCTTTCGGATATACCAGCAACAGTTCTTTGTCAGAAGAACTGTTGCTGGTATATCCGAAAGCTTGGATGATGCATCTCATTTGCCATTTAACTAGTGTTTAACCTTTTGTAAGAAAAGATTTATGCTCCAGATCACCAAAGCAAATAGCAGCTTTTTTTTTCACTTGTTAGTGCATATAAAAATATTTATGCTATCAATTATAGGTGTAATAGTGCTAAAAAGAATGATGCAAAAGTAACTTTAAGTAAAGTATGCCTATATAGTAAATTCTTATATGCAAAGGTAAAATAAAAAATGCAAACATATCAGAGTTGGCTTTCTGCCGGCAGAAACTAGTTTTTGCCGTGCCAGTGGCAGAAACTGGTTATAACTGGTTTTAACTGGCAGAAAGTGGGAGAAACTGGCAGAAACTAATAAAAGTACTTAAAATAGTGTTGTATTATTTAGTAAATGAAAGATTACAAAATATATTTTATTACAATAATTTAATATATTATAAAGCTTTATATTGTTTCAATAATTAAAATATTTTAAAATAATTAAAAAATACTAGAGTACATCAAAGATTTGTTACAAAAACCATCTTTCGCAGGCCATATTTTTTAACTTATTATGCCTATTTCGCCTTATTTATATTCTCTACCTCATTAGACCTTTGGCTATAAAATAAAAAGTAGCAACATTGACAGACTGGCAGTAAAAAAAAGCCTCAATGGTTTATGACTAATCGAATAAGTTGTATTACAGTGAATGAACCACACTTTTTGTTTTTAAGTCTGTTGTAAAGCATGTGGTACCTGTTTAGAAATCGGTACAGACAAGGTGCTTGGCTAAAGGAATACATAAACATTGTAAAGCCACAAATACGCAACAATATATGGTGGAAAAGTTAGGTAGATTGCTCGGAATCATTCATAAAGAATCATCCATGTTACTTGCAAATCATGAAAATGATATGGGTGATAAAGGAGCTGTTCAAGTCATAAATAATCAGATGATTAATAAAGATGTAAAAAGACTTCCTGCAGCTCTTAAAACTTATTGCTGTTGCCCTGTATATGATCGGAAAAGGTGACTTTCTATTGCAGATTCTTGTCAAATTTTGTTGACACTAATGGATGATGATAATCTCATGGAAATGAATCAAAAAAGGGTAAAAAGTAAACTTTATCAGGCAATAACTCAACATCATATATGCCAGTTTATATACTTCATCCAAAGTACATGTGATCTAAATTGTCACATGAGCAGGATGAAAATAGTGGAAATTCCTTAATGTCATTAACCTAAATTTTGTGCTTTACTTTATAGCTTTTTAAGCAAAATCAGTTCCCTTTCCTGGAACATACTATACTAATAAAATCGTTGAAAATGTCTCAGGCTTATATGTGGTGGTCTAGTTTAAAGAAAACTACAAAGATTTGTAGCTTTACTTATCTACTTGGGAGGTGATATTTACTGCCTGTAGTACTGGTGGGCAGTGCTAGAAGTTAGGAACAGGAGTTAGGTGTCAATGGCACCTAATAATTTTCCTTGGTTATAAGCGATCTTCTTAGGTGCGATTTCAAGGAATTATTCATTTTGTTCATGTAGCATTATATTACTTATGTTCATACACATAGCATAATGACTTGTAATGATGACAATGAACAGAACAGGCATTTCACAAACTGTGAGGAAATATTTATTGAAGATTTACTTTTTAAAATCTGGTCACCATATATACATCATACACACTGTATGTTGACACCACCATCATCATCCCAAAAAATTAAATTAATATTCCGGAGAAAGCGTAGAGGAAGTTTACAAGGAATTTTATGCTAAAAACGAAAAAAATACAATTTGGTTGATCTGGCTCCTTGAGTGGGATGGAAAACCAAAGGAATATATGGAGAGGAGGAGTTTTGATTATTTTATGTACATTTGTGATAAGATAAAATAACAATGTTTTTGAATTAATTTATTTTATAGGACAACAAATTTTTATCCCCAGTTTTATTTTGTGGGAAGAAGAAGAGTCTGTTTCACCCGAAATTTTGGGAATTTCAAATTGAGAAAAAAAAAAAAAACCCAAGGAGATAAACTTTTCGAGGAGGGAGGGTGTGAATTCTATGAACCAAAATTGTGATTAAAAAGAAGAAAAGAATTCGCCGCCTTTCAAAATTTTATGCTTGGACACTTGCCCATGCATAAATCCCGGATTCCCCCCACCCTCCCAAAAAAAACCAAAAAAGTAAGGGGTGGGCGCTTATTAGGAACTTTCTGCTAGAAGAAATAAGAATTGTGTCAATCCATCTTCAAATGCAACTGAGACAGAAAATCACGGAATACAGGAGTCTAAAATTACCTTATGTGCATTATTATAAAAAAAATGTATTTTTATAAATAAATTTTATACGGCGACAAAAAAAAAATCCCGATTATTGGTGGGAGGTGGGGTTGAACGCTTTCCCAGTGAAAGCGAATCGACAGAATTCAACGCTTCACTGCAATCAAAAAAACAAACGAACTGCCATCTTTTGAAATTTTGCCCTCCTAAAATTTAGTGCTTTGGACATATGCCTAACACGCTTACTCATAAATTCGGATTCGATCAGATATGATCACAATTTAAAATATTATGCATATGTGGACACTTCACTAAAGAAACTTTACTACTGATTTCGTTTTGTGTAGTCTTCGTGATCGAAAATTGATAGCAAAGTTTAAAATCGGAACTGAGCGTAAAACTAAGGAATATCGCTAAACATAAACTATTCCTAAAGCAACTTCCTTATAGGGCAAAAAGGCTACGTTAAGACATGAGTGGAACGCTAGAGGATGGAATCAAGGTATCATAGTGTGCCAGAGTCCACTAGATCGAAGACCATGGGTTCCCCCACTAAACGAAAGCAACAATTATTCTGATCTTGCAACATGCGTCGGTAAGATTGGTAGAGGGGAAAATAAAGGATTGAGCAATCGAAATTTACGTCATATAAATAATAAAAATTGAAAAAGTTTGGCACTAAAAATCTTAGTCGTCAAAACAAAATTTATAGGTGCAAAATACGACTAATGACCACTAATTTCGAACTATGATGGTCGGCTTGAAAGACTGTTTCTCTTAAGCTTTTCAGTCACAATAAATTAAGAAATTTTTTGAATTAGGAAATAGCATGAAAATGGATCTTTTGCTATAGACTGCTTCATTGAAAAGATCAGCCTGAACTTAAATGCTAGTGAATTTGCTTTGATGTAACCTTCGAATAAATACTATACACATTGTAACTAAACTTATTTTACTTTAAAATACATTTCCTTTTACAATTTGGAATATTTTGATAAGTTTTTAACGTACAAAATATTTATTTTCTCAGTTTCTGCCGGTTATTGCCACTTTTGTGACAGAAACTTGTCAACCTTGAGATATATGCATTTTTTAAACATGCAAAAAACACAAAAAAGGATCCTAAATTGGACTCACGTTTCCTGGATTTAGGTGCAATGAAAATATAGAAAATTAACCATACCTAACTGCCACTAGCTACGTGTAATTACTCATAGAAGTAGCTTATACCACCTCTCTCTAGCATTAAACCAACTTTTACTTTACATATAGTGCACTGCTTCTCTACAATGCGTGCACATCTTTTCTTACCCAAAACTTTGAGGAAGCATCAAAAGGTTTCCACAACTGAAATTAATTAAGTTCTCAGGAACTCCGATATCCATGTGTACAGCAGTATTAAGTTGACTGAATGTTAAATCCACTAAATCACTTGTAACAGGAAGTGTTGTATAAAGCGAAGGTCTAGTAAGACGCATCACTGAAAAAATAAATAATAATGGCTTATATAAGGTAAGCTAATGCAAACTTTTTAAATGACATATTAAGCTGAATTTTATACAGGCATGGTTCCCACTCTTTTGTCCTGATGAAATTCAAGGAATTTTCAAGGACCAAATGACGTTTTTCAAAGACCTTACATTGTCAATCGCAATGTACATAAAAATTAAAAATGCAAGACATTATAATAGTATTGAAAATACAGTGTTTAATTTTAACAACAGAATATTACAAATTACATTGTTCAATGGTATTTTCATTTCTTTGGTTATGTTTTTAATTTGATTTTCTATTTCTATCATTTAAGTTTTTCATTAGTTGATCGCCTAAAGCTATTCGAATGTACAATAAACCTCACACATTCAATTTTTTCTGCTTTCTCTGCCAAAGTATGTTTGCAGGTTTTCCTAATTCATCTGAAGGGTTTTTTTAGATATAATTCCTTTGATTTCAATTCATCAATCCGATCACACGCTTCTTTCCTTTTTTTTTTTCCTTCTAAAAAACTTTAAAGAGAAAAGAAAAAAAAAGATGCCAGAAATAAAATCAAAGTTTTTGAAATGTGAACCCTCAGAAGAATATTTAAAATAAAATGGACTCACAAGATCTCCAATCAGGAAGTGCTGAACAGATCCAACACAAAAAAAGAAAAACTATCATCACTTCAATTCTGAGAAGAAAATTTATTGCAGACACATAGTGAGGAGAGAAAAATACAAACTGCAGTATGTAATTACCTCCATACTGTATATCCCAGCAGCTAAACTGGATGCACTGTACAAGCCGATATTTGACCTCCATGCATGACGGATTGAGATCCATCAAGCATGAGGCCAAGTAATTTGAAAATTACTTTTTACATTTGGGATATTCATACACTGACATAAGCAAACCCTCTTTCACTGTCCATTCAATGATACATCCCTTACCTCTCAACTGCAATAAAAAAAAAAGATTCAAACGCTCAGCCATAATTCATACAACTCCAAAAATACGAAGAAAGCAGAAAATGCTGACGAAAATAGGTTACGAACGCTCATATATGACGTCAGAAGCATACCAACTACACTTTTGGAGCAGTTTCAAGAGAGAAAAAAACAGTTGCATGTTCTTCAGCAGCTCCACAAAAGCATACTTCACAAAAAAAATTATACTCTTTAACAGGTTTAAAGAGATTAGTACAGAATAGATACACCTTGGCGATTTCTTTTCAAATGTGGTTTTCCTGGTCATCCAGTGTTTCTTTGTCTGGCAACTTTGTTTAGATACTTTTACTTTGGTTTCAGTTTGATTTTGAAGTTTCATTTTCCTGCTGTTATTAGCATTTGTGGGCACTGCTTTGCCCATGGAGTCCCCAATTACGTCCGAAGAAATAAATTCTTGTTTTGTTCCGACACGTCTTTACTTGATGTGTGTTGGAACGCTTGAAAATGCATTAGCGTTTGAATTTGTTTTATTTTTTACGGATTGCAATTATACTGATGAAAGTATGTGATCGACTGGGCTATGGAACCAAGTTTGCTAGCATTGGAATACAAGTATTTGAAGCACAAAGTAAAAATGAAGTTGGTTGCCAGTTCGTGTGTGGACATAGGTGTACACAGGAAATTCATAAGGGGGTTTACAGGCTTATAATGGGGGGGTTATAGAGCTACAATTTTATATTCATATGCATACACAGTCAGACTTCGTTATATCAAATTTCAAGGGACCGAACTTTTGGTTCACTATATCCGATAACATTATGGGTAAAGGAAATTAGACGGGACCAAATTATTCGTTCGTCATATATGGGGGTTTGTTATAAGCCAGGTTCATTATAGAGGAGTTTGTTTATACAAAATTTCATCTTACTGAGGGGAGGGGGTTACAAACACCACCATCATCTCCCTACATACATAAATATGTAGATGATTAGTTTCGTTGGAAGTGCAAGAAAGGAGGTGAGAATGTTTAAGATATTGCAAGGTCTTTTACATGATGTCTATTATGCTGGTGACAAGCACCATTCTTAATTCATGACAACGTCATAAGGAGGAGCCACAAACATGTTTTCTGCTTTTTTAGAAGCTGTGAAAACAGCCATTCCTCCACAGAAAGCTGATTAACCGTTAGCTTATGGGTAGGACATGGTATATCCCAGCAGATTTACCTCCCAAAAGAACGGGGCTGGAATAAGCCCTATCCCAGCGATTCCTCCCTCCCTCCCAAGTCATTGGTCAATTTAGTAGTATAAATTTCTTGATCGTGGGGGGGAGATATGAAATAAAGGCCTATTATACAAATAGGACCTTCCCCCATTCCTCTTCTTTACCATTTTGTATCAAAGCCCACAAACTACTATTAGATTATCATCAGGTTTCTTATCTTTTACTAATGTACAATACATGTTCACTAAAGTTATTTGGCGCTTTTTATCTGTACTCAAGTGTAGCTCCCCCTCCCTCTCCCCATTGACCCCGTGTAGTGACGCTTTCAGTTGTCATTTAGGTTGATTTATATGGGGAGGAACAGAAGAAGCGACACTTTCCCGTACGAAATGACAAATTTTTGTTTTCCAGCCTCATAAGCTAAGGTTAAGAAAAATAGGTCAGTTTCTTTGAAAAGCTTCTTATTTCAAATTATTTTCAATATTGCAGGGCCAGGATCATCTGCATGTTTTTAGTATGGGGGTACCACACCACAAGGCATATACTAATTCAGGAAAAGTAGTGTGTTTAAAAAACGTTTGGGTGCTAGTACAGATTACAGCAACAAAACTCGCCATCACGGACACGTATCATGATCCTGCCATTTTGGAAAAAAAAAATTTTTTTTTTTAATGGAAGAATGTTTTGAAACTACTTGGGTGACACTGCATAGTCAGGCCTCTGCTGAAATTTTTTGAAGTGTTTCCGACACCAGATGATAACAGGGCAACTGATCTGCCACCATGTTATTTACAGTGTTTTTTAGCCCATGTTAATTTTCTTCAATCAGTGAAAGGGATGTATTAGTGATGGGTTAGTGAAGGGAACCCGGCCCCTCCCCACACACCCCAGCTTCAGGCTTCGCCCTTGCTGCCTGTTTGGATCATATTCAAGTTATGCTCAAATCTTCAAAATGTTGAACGTTAGCAAAAAAGCATCAGCCCAATATTCATATCTGTTTCCATTCAGCGAAGTTAAAAACAGAAAGTACTAACCTTTATTGGTCTTGATCTGACATGTGAATGGGTGCCACTAGCATGCTCATGCGAAGACTGAAATTCAAAGTACACTAGGGATATAAAATAAGGAGACCTGTAAAAACAAAAAAGCCAACTATCCGGACAGGTTTTTCAAAGCTTCTCAAAAGATGGATTTCCATCCTAAGGACAAAAGAGTGGCACCCATGGACGTGTGTGGTGGGAATATTTTTTGGTACTTATGTATTAACGGACTGTCAGTATGGGCTGATTTATCATTTTGCCGCCCGTAGGCTACATTTTTTAGCCACCCTTCTGCTATGTTTTTTGAAGCCCTATGCTACTTTTTTTGTTGCCCCTTCCTACCCATTTGCATCCCCAAATCAGTGGTAGGAACATAAAAATTGTTACATTCAATATACGCCAAAAACTTTTGTATTGACAATAAATATGTTAAAAAAAAACAAAATCATGAATTGAAACATAAACATTAAACAATATTAACTTATACTGAAGTATTCTCTCTTCTTGGTATATAATAAATCAAATTCAATTTTATTGAAATAAATTTTAGTTTTATCAAAAAATAAAAGTCTATTGAACACTGGTATTTAAATGGAAAGCATGACGTCTAGCTTTCTTCTCGGCAAAACATCTGATTATATAATCATCGTACATTAATTTTGTTATATCACACTCAATACACAAAATTTTGCCGCCCTAGTCTACGGCACTGGCCGTTAGCCACATTGTACTAGAACTTGCAATTGTTTCACGGACAAAAATCGTAACTTGGAAACACTATTTTGGATTTTATCATAAAAATGCCTTTAAAATCGTTACATCACTGTCATTTTGTTTGTTGTTTAATTATTATGCAAGTACCTGTATGTTAAGAATTTTTTCATGCAATTAGTACACTTACTCGAATCACAGGGATTGAAATGGGGGAGACACCCAAACCCCCGCTCGTCACTTCGCAACTTATGTCTGGTTGGATCACATTCGATGTGCGCTGCCTGAATCAGTCAAATGTTGAATTTGTATTTTTTATTTTTATATTCATGCTTCAAAAGCTTGGCATAATTCTAAGATCGCCAAATAAGATCAGGGGCCGCTAAAACGTAATATAACTATAATACGTAAGTACCAAGGTGGGTTGAAATTCCCGGAATTTACGAAAACTTATGGCCTTCCTGCCTTGTTCCTGAAAGAAGGCAATAGATTCCCATTTGTTGCTCGGAAGTTCAAACAAACGCATTGTAACAGCAATTTACACGTTCATTTCTCACTTAAAAGTCCAAACCGGAAAATCAATGCCACAAATTCACACTTTCAAAGACGACAAAGCATCCAAAGACGTACGATTTTTTACGAACAATTACGATGAAAACTGCTATCACTTACAATTTTTTCCAATCCTTACATTTCTAGGGGGGAAAAGTTGTCACTGACGGCCTGATAACACGTAAGTACCTATTTTTTTAATAGTGTCGAGAAATGCTGGAAACAATTTCTCTGGCTTAGCTTCGGGGTTGCTTTCAGCGAACCAAGACCCCTTTCGCATCGACCTAGCTTTATCATAGGAATTCCCACCACAAGTGAAAGGCATCCACCTCAGACCTAGCCAATAACCTCATCTGTTCCTTACATACCAGACACTTATACTCTGACACAATTAAATCCTCTTTGGCCAAACAGCAGAATTATTCCGGTCACTAAAGGAATGCTAACTTCCTTCTTGGGCAATAGTTCTCGGATGACGTCACCATGGATTGACGTTTTGCGAGTCGAAAATTTTTCTAAATGTTTTAGGAAAAACACAGATGTTCGGGCCAGAAGCTTGTTAAAGTCGGAATATGACCATTGGGAGTTCGTTCCGCTGGGTAAATACGTCCTGCTTTCCTTTAATCGATGTTAAAACCACTACATGTACAGAGACAAGGTTTTTTTTTTTCACTATTGCAAATTTTCGAATTGCAGGAGAGTTGTGTCTCCATGCTGTACTGCTACTTTTTTTGGTGGCGGGGAGGGGGAGGGGCACCTCCCACTAGGATTTTACTGATTCAGGAAAAATCATAAATCTGATTCACAAAAAATTCCCTTGTGTAAGAAACAACGATGGCTAAAGCCCAGTGTCTATTCTGGCACCATTCCAAGATACAAGCCCGGCTTTGCATACGCTGCGATTCATGCACACCTATGGTGTTTAGAATTCTCGGATTCATTTTCAGAGTACAGCATGAATTTTGTCGACCGGGATAATTCTGAAATTTCATCCCCCTCTTTCACAGCCCACTTACTTTACCTTTCAAACGTAATTCCACAAAAAAAGATGTTAACCATTCAGACATAATACAATTGACTGCAATGAACAAACCACAGCCAACGATGAAGCACTTGAAATGCCCTTACAAGCTTAGAAGAGAGGCGTAGGTATGCCGTCACAAGCTGATCTACTGAAATTCTCAACCGATTTCAGGAAGATAGAAAACTAGGGGATGGACTGTGCAATAGCACCAAAGTTTGACTGCACGTGTTCACACAGGTAACAGAACGCTGTATCGTAACACTTTTGCATATCAGGTCTGGGAGCTAGTACAGAATTCATTCTGTAGTGATTTTTAGTGGGAAGTGTTTCCAAAACATATGATAATTGTGAAACTAACTTGCTGCCATGTTGTTTACGTCAAGAAGGTTAAAAACAAGGATGTCTCAATTCAGCGAAGTTAAGAAAAAGGAAGTACTAACCTTTATTGCTCTTTTTTCATCACATGTGTGTGGTTTCTATGGCATTTAAAAATGCGGGAAACAAATTTTCTGGTCTATTTTTATGCCGGTGCCGCCATATTAACTCCGCAAAATAGAAGTCCAATATTTCCTATGGATTTTCCTGACTTCCTTATTTTCTCGCCTCCTCGTTCCTTTCCTCTCCCCTTCTCCCTCCCCTATCATGCACATTCCCATTTTCAGCCTACTGCACATCATGAAACCCACTCGATTCTAGTCCATGTTTTCAAAACTGGCAACTAACACTGGCAAACCTGGTAATTGTCACATTTAGCCACCATGCTGTTTATGCCATTCTCGTCTGTCTTCTCCCGATTCTAAAAAAATAAAAAATGAGTACTTATTCCGTGGGATCGGATGTTTCTGACATCGGCAAAGTCATAAGCCACCACGTTGTTTACAGCGCTTTTGGTAATCCTCCTTTTTCCGTCGCATATTTTTTGTCAATCGTCCTCCTCTTCCCCTCCTGTAATTTTTGTGATTCTTCCTCCTCCTCCCCCTCACTACTTTTCATGAAACCACCTCCTCCCTTCCCATATTTTACGCGAATCATCCTCTTCGCACCTCCCTACTTTTCCTTAATTTTCTTCCTTCTCTTGCTCCCCACTCCCACTCTTTTCCTGCATCCTGCTCCCATCCCCCACTTTCCGTTATTCTTTCTCCTCCAAATCTAAACAACCCTACCATGTTTCCTACAATGCAACTGAAAATCATCTACACAGTGTCTTGCCACGTAATCACTGGTTTCTTCCTCTTTGGACACTCATACTCACATGCAATTAAACCGTTTTTCATAGTCCACTTCCTTTACCTTTCAAACGTTATTCCACAAAAAAAGATGTTAACCATTCAGACATAATACAATCGACTGCAATGAACAAGCCACAGCCAACGATGAAGCACTTGAAATGCCCTTACAAGATTAGAAGAGAGGGTGTAGTATGACGTCACAAGCTGATCTACTGAAATTCTTAACCAATTTCAGGAGGATAGAAAACAAGGGGACGGACTGTGCAATAACACCAAAGTTTGACTGTACGTGTCCACACATGCAACAGTTTGTTTTACGGCTCAAAGACTACAGTGGTCATGCTGCGCCGGGACCTACAGTTTTCCGAGGAATCCGAACCTCTTAAGGCCTGGGGAACCAAACCCCGGACTACAGTGAGCAGTGCGATCTTTATGAGATCTCTGAGTAAGCGTTCTTTTTGCACTGCTGGGAGTCGAACCCGGATTAGCCGCGCAATAGGAGAACGCGTTACCACACTGCGCCACCGCAGGGCCACATGCAACAGAACAATGTATCGTAACACTTTCGCATATCAGGTCTGGGAGCTAGTACAGAATTCGTTCTGCAGTGATTTTTAGTGGGAAGTGTTTCCAAAAAGTATGATAATTATGAAACTGATTTGCTGCCATGTTGTTTAAGCCATCTTAACAACATGGATGTCTTGATTCAGTGAAGTTAAGAAAAAGAAAGTATTAACCTTTATTGCTCTTTTTCGTCACATGTGTGTGGTTTCTATGGCATTTAAAAATGCAGGAAACAAATTTTCTGGTCTATTTTTATGCCAGTGCCACCATATTAACTCCGCAAAGTAGAAGTCCAACACTTCCTATGGTTTTTCCTTACTTCCTTATTTCCCTTCTTTCCTCGCCTCCTCATTCCTTTCTCCCTCCCCTATCATGCACATTTCCATTTTCAGCGCTACTGCACAACATGAAATCCACTCGATTCTAGTCCATGTTTTTAAAACTAGCAATTGGCATTGACAAACATGGTAATTGTCACATTTAGCCACCATGTTGTTTATGCTGTTCTCGTCTGTCTTCTCCTCTTTCTCCCAATTCTAAAAAAATAAAAAATGAGTACTTATTCCGTGGGAGTGGAATCGGATGTTTCTGACATTGGCAAAGTCACTAGCCGCCATGTTGTTTATGGCACTTTTGGTAATGCTCCTTTTTCTGTCGCATATTTTTCGTCAATCCTCCTCCCCTCCTGTAAATTTTATGATTCTTCCTCCTCCTCCCCCTCACTACTTTTCATGAAACCACCTCCTCCCCTCCCATAATTTCCGTGAATCATCCTCTTCGCACCTCCCTACTTTTCCTTAATTTTCTTCCTTCTCTTCCCCCTCCCCCCACTTTTCCGTTATTCTTCCTCCTCCAAATCTAAACAACCCTACCATGTTTCCTACAATGCAACTGAAAATCATCTACACAATGTCTCACACATGTAATCACCGGTTTCTTCCCCTTCGGATACTCATACTCACGTGCAATTAAACCCTTTTTCATGGCCCATTCAATCCATAAAAAATGAAAACATTCAGACGCTCACTAGGAGCGTGAAGAAAAAATAAAATGGCGTCTCACACCAGTTTTCACCGCATCATACAGATGTATGTCATGTCACAATACGTTCTAGTGTAATTTCCTACGATTTGAAGAGGATAGACGAAGTGGGTTGCATATTCTGCAGTTCCACCCTCATTTTCTGGTAACGACACTCAAAAGCGTCATTTAAACAAGCCTAGCCTATGATTTTATCTCACACTTATATCCATACGAAATTAATCCTTCCTTCTTTCATAACCCACTCCAGCACATTTCCTTTCTCTTTCAATCACCATTCCAAAAAAAAAAAAGACGCCAATGAATAAAACACAGTCAACAGAATGAAGAAACGTGAAAATGCTATTACCAGGATAAGTCATGTGACATCACAAGCCCCATCTACAACAGCTAGCGACTTTCTGACTTATTTCTAGAGGAGAGAAGTAGTGCAGGACGGATTCTGTACTGTCACCGAAGTCTGGACAGCATTCCGTAACAGAACATTGTAACATTTCTGCATTCCACCAGTTCTCAGTTTTCCTCGTCGCATCAAAGGAATGTTTTGGGGCTACATTGCGCCCCATATTCGTGTATTTGGGCCGGTTTACGAACAACAGCGTTTTGTCAGTGTAGGCTGGATATCGGCATGAACTGATGGGACGCAGTGCTGTTACGCGGCGATGTTTTGTTGCATGTCTGTACACACCTTTACAACAGCCGTTGTATTTACCTTTATCAATTAAAAATTAGCGAGTTATGGTTTAGAAATTGGGAAATTGAAAAATCGGAGAGTTGAAAATTAGAAGTTGGCGAGTTGGAAATATGTCAGTTAATTGGGGTGTAGTTAATGTGTCAGAGGCAATATACTATATACTTACTAGAGTTTATTGCAATTTAAATATTGTGTACAGAATTTTTAAATATTTATTAAGGACCGTATGCCAATTATATGTACATATATCAAAACAGAACGATAAATAAATCTAAGGAGATTAAAGTGGAGGTTCCAGCTGGCCAACGTCTTAGTCAATTTTTAATATTTAATTCTTGTTCTTAGGATTAATTTTAATTTTTTCGATAGGGTAAATCACCTCATTATTATACATTAATATTTATTATCCAGCCTATACTTCTTTTAATTTAATACGAGACACCCGGCAGTTTTTATCAGGTACGTAGTTTTATTTCGTAACCATTAACTAAAACTAAAAATCTAACCTTTTAATGTAAGAAAATGTTCTTTCTCTTTAGCTTCCATCAGACCTCAGTAGATAATATCGAAATCGAGTAAACGCGTAAGAAATTTAAACAGAAAACGAAAAATTTGTTCCTAATATAACGTTTCTACACGAGCCTGTAGGGGCAGCACCGTTATTAGATGAGCCACTATTCGGCGCATGCGTGTGGAAATACGCGAGTTAAGTATTATACTGCCAATTTAGTGCATTTTTTTTCATTTTCAACGCTTTTTTTTTATATTCGGTTGTGAAAATCTCCGCGAACGAAGTACTAAAATATTGGCAATACTGTTCACTCTTGTACCTGACCGAAGATCGACGATTGATGCAGGAAGTCCATGCCCATGCGCAGAAAGGCATGAACCAATATCGTTCTCAAGCCTCGTGTGAAGGACTAAAAAGTTTGTTTTTTGGTTTTACGGCTCAAAGACTACAGTGGTCATGCTGCGCCGGGACCTACTGTTTTCCGAGGAATCCGAACCTCTTAAGGCCTAGGGAACCAAACCCCGGACTACAGTGAGCAGTGCGATCTTTATGAGATCTCTGAGTAAGCGTTCTTTGCACTGCTGGGAGTCGAACCCGGATTAACGGCGTACTAGGCGAACGCGTTACCACACTGCGCCACCGCAGGGCCTAAGGACTAAAAAGAGAGCAATGATTAGAGAGTGTCACCTTTCCAAAGAAAAGACACATTTCCAATACTTCAAATTCACAGCGCCGCATTGCAATCGTTCCAGCAGCGCTTATAACCATAACATAATAAATTAATTAAGTGATATAAGAATATCATTTGCTCATTATGTACCATTTTTTAAACAACATTAAAACGTTAACAAATTTGTCATCAATTTAAGTAACAAAAGTTTAATAATACATATACGTGTAATTTATATGTGAATAAACTTGATAGAATATTATACCTTAAACATATTAAAGCATTGAATTTAATTTAAAATATATATTTAGTTCATGTGTTTAACCCTAGATGGCGCCGTAAATGAAAGGGTGGTTGGTTATTTACGAAATAACAATAAAAATACATGTATTTTAGTGGAAAATTGTTTAATAAAGGATTAATTATTACCTAATAGAATGAACTCTCATTTCGACGAATCATTGTGGTGATCCTGAACATTTTCCATGACACTATTGAATTATGTCCCATTTGATTTCTCATACTGAAGTCTCATTTACCAATTTTTGATTTTACGATTTTATTTATTTTTTTTGGTGGGGAGAAGCGCAGTAGTGCACATATGAATAATTTTAGGGAAAAGCCATGAATAATTTTAGGTTGAGGTAAATTATCAACAGCCTTTAAGGCTGTCAAAAATCAAGTAAAATGCAAGATATTTCGTATATATATCGTCTGCTTTCAATAAGAATGAAGCGTCAAAAACCATGATTTCGACGAAAGAGAGAGCAATACTCAGAGATAGTATCAATTTCCCTTAAAAACTGCTCTATTTCTAATATAGAGAGGAGATATATATATATATATATATATATATATATATATATATATATATATATTATATATATATATATATATATATATATATATATATAATCGGTAACGACTAAATTGCATTTCAAAGCTAACTTTATGTGACTTCTTTTTAATGTCCTGCAATTTGATAACCTAATGGTCTAATTTGGATGTAATTTCTTCACTTAATATGACTACCATATTTAAACGCCCCTAAAATGAAACATCACTTAATGAATATTTGAATTCATGAAACTTCGACAAAAAAAAGCGTCCGTTGGCAGTGAATTGATATGAAATGGTAGAGATCTGAAAAGATGCGTGTTCGGTGTCTATTATGATTGGAAAATAGCATGATATCGCTTTTTATTTGATAGGGATGAGTTCGACGTTTTAAATATAGCAAGAGGGGAAGAGAAATGTAATTTTGGGGAAAAATAAATACTAAAAAATTGGAATTTTGTTCTATTTTTGCCGATAGCTGGCGTTGAAATATCGCTATCATTGCAAAGCGAAGAATTTATCTTTTTTTTTTTTTTTTTTTATGTATGTTGAAAGAGAGAAGACAAGTTTCTTCATCTTCCTCCTGACGTTATTAATAATCAAGAAATGGTACTTTTGTCCTTAGGCGCAAGAGGATTAAAAGTCTATGTACGCTCACGGACCACACCCTCTAGTAGGTGAAATACGCAATGTCCATCAATGGCAACCTTCTTTTATAACCACCAAAACACCTAGCATTCTTTTACCACTGCTTTAAAATCGATAACGACTAACTTGCATTTCAAAGCCAATCCTTTCATGTGCCTTTTAATGTACTGCAATTTGATAACCTAATGGTCTAATTTGAGGTAATTTTCTTCAATTCTTATTATAAATACAATATTTACACAGCCCTAAAATGAAACATCGCTTAATGAATGCTTGACTTCATTAAACTTTGACAAAGGAAGTGTCCCGTGGCAGTGAATTGATATGAAATAATAGGGATCTGAAAATAATTCGTGTTCGGTGGCTACTATGACTGGAAATAGCATAATATCGCTTTTTTTATTGGACGAAGGTGTATTCGACATTTTAAATACAGAAAGAGGGGAAGAGAAATATAATTTTGGGGTAAAAATATTAAAAAATTGGTATTTTAGTTCTTATTTTCGTTGATAGTTGGAGTAGAACAGATCACCAGCTTATTGCAAGCGAAGAATTTAACTTTTTTTGCGTGTGTTGAGGAGAGAGAGAGAGAGAGATCGAGAGAGAAGTTTCTTGCCTCGTTTGCTGACGTTACTGACAATTAAGAAATGACATTTTCTCCTTAAGCGCAAGATAATTTAAAAGGTCTATGTACATCTGATGGGAAAGTAATTAACTGTAGGTTCGTTCTTTGACATGCAGATGGTGGTAGTTTCGAGTTGCTTGTGTATTTCTCAATTTCTTAGTGTATTGGGGAAAAAGTGAGGTCATACCGGACGTTTTCAATATTCTTGTGAAGTAAAAAATATTAGTTTGCCAAAACATTGAAAAGGTGAAAAAATTTAATTATGCTTCTCAGTTTACGAGATCTACGGACGGCCAGTGTTTCCCAAATGTCATTTAACTTTTTCTGATGTGGCATGTAGATTTCCGGAGAAGTGAGAGGTCAGTGCACCGGAAGTAGTTCTTGTGGGTGAAATTGCTTTTGTTTTACGACGTTGGGGGCTCGAGATTTCATCAGAGAAAAAAGGTTCGGTGAAGGCAAGTATGTGGCAACGTTTTGAAAAGTGGGGGGGAGCGAGATAACTTTTACGGCTTAAATTTGTGGCGCCATCTATTGCCACAAATTCCCAACGGTTATTATAAATATTAATTAAATAAATTAATTGTTAATTAGATGTTAATTAGTTAATTAAATAGTTAAAATAAACTGAATTACAAAACAACAACCACTTGAACGATTTCAATTTTACTGATTTCGCAGAGCACCAAGCTTTAAAATCAATGGTTTCACAAAGACTGAAAGAAATTGCACAGGTAAAGAGAGAGAGAATTTTTTTTAACGTTAGATACTTTAGGGGGCACAGTCACTACCCTCGTGAAATAAAGCCTTACAACGCCTTTGGCCATTCCTTGTCACAAGCCTTTAGGGGCAGCACCGTTATAGATGAGCCACTATTCGGCGCATGCGTGTGGAAATTTGCGAATTAAGTACTATACTGCCAATTCAGTGCATTTTTCTTCATTTTCAACGCTTTTTTTTTATATTCATTTTGAAGAAAAAGCAGTTTAGGAAATAAAGTTGCTTCTTTAGGTGCAGTGCGAAAACTGTCTTTCAGCTACAACCGTCTCATATCAGCTAGGGTGGAAATATCTTGAAGTGTATTATTATTTTACGAAGTGGATTTTTCTCGTTGTTGTAAATACATTCTTTCGATTAAAGTAAGTTGTAATGATATTTTTCTTTTTATACTTCGAGCTATATACAATAAAACTTCCCTAAGGCGACCACCATCGGTTCCGTAAAAAAACGATCGCCTCTGAACGGAGGTAAATTTAGCATTGGGTTTATGGGGAGGGGGGAAATCTGTTTCCGGAAAAGATGGTCGTTAAGGGAGGTGGTCATTAAAAGAGGTTTTACTGTATTTATATTAAGTTTACTTTAAAACATTTTATTTCCATGTGTGTTTGAATTCCCCCCCTCCCTTTGCTTCTATTGCATATTGTAGGCTAATACTTATATTTTAATTTATACTATCGTGGATTTTGAAAATAATATTTTACAATACGGTTGATTAAAAAAATTGTGAAGAATTTATTTAATAATTTTTTTATTGCAAATGTTTTGCAACTTGCGATGTTATGCAAAACGAATTTTCTAAAAATGTATTTTCAACGTAAGAAGCTTTAAATATAAATATACTTTCTCAGTGTTACATATTGGACATTTGTATGTATTTTCGATAATTGTAGGGGTGTTAATAGAATGTTTATTTTTTTTATGGTGGTATAAATAATGGAATTTATTGAAGTAGAACCCACAATCTTTGCATGTAAAATTATAAGTTTTATTCACCTTACTGGGAGGCAGGTTACTTAATTCCGATGAATGAGCTTTTCGGATATGCCTCCGCATATGTAGCGAATTTCTGCGTTTTAAAACTTTTCTTCGCAACATCAGTAACAGAAATGTTTGTGGAAGTGACAGAAGAATCAGTCATTGTACTTGCGGTTGATTTCGTTATGGTTTCCGAAGGAAAATTTTTTTCCATAGCTTCAGCATTGGAATATATGTACGAAACAGCAATGTATGTTTCTTGAGCAATTGGTCCTGAAAAGGGCGGTTGTTGGAAATCGTCATCATCAAGGTAAAATACATTCCAAAATTTCCTCGAATCCATATTTCCAACTGCTTCGAAAGCACTCTGCGAAAATAATGCAAAAAATAGTACAGTTCAGTATTTCAACTACTGAATTTAACAAACCCTAAATTTTGGTTCATGAAGGAAACACTTCTTAAGTATTGGAAGTGAAGAAATATGAGTCAACGCGAATGCGCAGAATGGCGGTTCATCTAATAACGGTGCTGTCCCTAAAGGCTCGTCAATTCTACTAGCGCCAGCTTTTTTACGAAAATCCGCCCTAGAGAAAATTATCTTAATCTGAAGGTTATGATAATTAGTTGGATTAGCTTCAGACAGAGTAGTTTTGTTCTCCTACTCACACAAAGGACACATCTTCTTCAACAAGGTGGTGATTAGCAGTAAAACAGTAAAACTTCTAGCAGGAAATTATGAAATCTTGGTCGTTCAGTCATATAGATAGATATTGTGCAAAAATGTAATGAGAAGGGTGGCCGCTGAAGGCAGCACTGTAATCCCACACAGGTGGCTTAGATTGGGCAAGGATGACTGCTGAAGGCGGCATTGTAATCCCAGAAAGGTAGTAGTAGTAGATTGTGTAGGAATTTAAATGGGAAGGGTGGCCACTGAAAGGCGGCGCTGTAATCACAGACAGATATTAATGTCAGCTTGACAGACAATGGGCTAAAGTGGGGGTGGGGGGATTGTCGATCCGTACAGGCTTATAGAGACGCACAGCTCGCACTGGTATCTAGGGTCTATATGACATTTCGCGGACACTTCTGGTGGGAGGAGGGATTTTATTACGTACTTGGCAGGTGTTCCTCCTACAATACGTAAACACGTAGTAGGAGGAGCTACGTAGTTTCTGTAACGTGAGAAAAAACGTGGTCTTCGTTCTTTGAGAGTGATTTTTATTCTTTGTAGGATTGGTATTTGTTTTATTGGTGTCAGTCTTTTTCATTTCTTTCAACATATCTGAGGTTGTTACGTTTATTCATTCGGAACGTGGAGGTAGGATTGCAGTTTACAATCAGCAAATGTTCAATATTGACAGGAATAGAGAGGGAAAATCGTATTGGAAATGCGTTAACGGAGAAGAATGCAACACTCATCTCTGTTTAGTGGACGATAAATATAAAAACAGTTCTGATGCTCATAATCATTTAGTGGATCCTG
>QLNU02015360.1:227204905-227230298 GCA_006491805.2 Dysdera silvatica
GGTCCTTCCAAAATTGATTCTAACACGTTCTTCAAGTTAGCACCTCTGCCTGTGAAATAAGACAAAGCGACTAAAAAGCAAGCAGTGCACTAATTTTTTAAGATTATAAACAATAAATTCGATTCTTTAATGCACGGGCATTAAAGTGTCATTAAAATACCGATATTGTCTTGACGACGATGGCGAGGGTTTCTTTTTTCGCCGCCAAGGACTCTTTCAAAAACCGAAGGCTCTGATATAATTAAAGCTCTATTGTAAAAGAGCAACAGCATGAGAGCACAGATTCTGCAGAAGGCATTTTGGTTTAGTTGCGATTATTTTGTAGCCAAATTTGGCGCAATTGCGGCATTTTAATAGCCAAAATATGGCCCACGTGTTATTTTTCTAGCTAAAGTATGGTTCGATTATCGCTAGATTAACGAAATGGGTTTTTATTGCCGATTAATTTATCCCATGCCGCCCTCACTCTCAACATGGGAGACAAAATAATAAACAGAGAATAAATAATAAATAGGGAATTAATAATAAATAGAAATAGAGAGAGATAATGAGGTTGAAGTTGTGGCTAAAACAGGTAGGTGGGAGTATCTAATTAATCTGTTCCATTTACAGATGGAACAATCTGTGGAAATAAGCGCCAGCGCTGGTCCTATCGACAAAGTAGAAATCACATGTAACCCTACTTAAAGGTGATTCTTGCACTGCATTTTCATTTCTTAACCAATCGATATGATTAAGTTGCCCTTGAACTTCCAAAATTCATTCTTCCTTGTCCCATATGAGGAGTCGTATCAAGGACTGCCAACTCCATTCTTTTTCGAAATTATTTATTCATTCTTATAGGATTTTTCACGCTGAATTCAAATCCGAGGCCCTTTAGTTTCGAAAAACGGCCAGAACATGAAGAAAAATTGCATTCAAAGATAGCCCTAAACTATTGCCTTTGATGCCAAACTCCTCATATCTTTCTATAACAGCGATTTTCAACATTTTTGCGTCAGAGAGAACTTTTCAAGAGAAAAATTATTCGCAGACCACTCTGGTCGCCCTTATACCAAACTTAGGATGCTTTTACCTAACTATATTTTTCAAGCTGCTGGTCACATTTTATTGTATATAATCGTTAAAGCACGAATTTATTTCGAATTTTAAATTGCTTAAATTTGAATCTAAACTCAATTTTACCAATTAAAGTCACTGGAACTTTAAATATCGTTTTCTGAAAACATCAATTATGCATATACTTATACGCTTTTATCTTTATATATATATATATATAAAAGTTTTCCTCGCCCATTCTTGGCGGAAACAGGCTTTGGGACGGGCAGAGCGCCATGTTCCCAAGCCTCTTTTTACATCACTTCTTAATGTGCCATGTCTAGAAACTTCCTGACAATGTGACACGTGTTTAGGATTGTGGCTTTTTGTATTTCAATGTAGGTGTTTGGGTCAATGTTGAGTATCTCCAAATTCGTCGCAAGCGTTTTTGGTACTATCCCTGTTGCTGAGATGACTAACGGGATGATGAGGATCTTTTCCATACCCCATATATCTCGTACTTCATGTCTGAGATCTTGGTACTTGGTGATTTTCGTTGTGTAGGTTGTCTGTATGTTATTGGTGTTGGGTACTGCTATGTCGATTAAGTACGTGGTCTTATTCGATTTATCGACGAGGGTTATGTCAGGACGGTTATGTGGGACTGTCTTGTCTGTTATGATTGCTCTATCCCAGTAAAGCTTGTGTGTTTCGTTCTCATGCACGGTCTCTGGCTCATATTTGTAGTACGGGCATTTTTCTGTCAGAAAGCCAGCATTCGCTGCCAATTTCTGGTGGACTATTTTCGCTACTTGATCGTGTCTATGTTTGTAGTCTGACTGCGCAAGGATCTTGCATCCTGCCATCACGTGTTGGATTGTCTCCGATGCCGCATGACAGTGTCTGCATTTGTCGCTTTCTATGTCTTTTCTCTGGATGAATTTCTGATTGTTCCTTGTTGCGATCACTTGGTCTTGGATGGCTAGCATGAATCCTTCTGTCTCTGGCTGGAGAGTGCCTTTGGCCAGCCAAGAATTTGATGCCTTTTTGTCAACGTGTGGTTGTTGCAGGTCATTGTAGTGCCTGCCATGTAATGGTTTTCCGGCCCAAGTTCTCAGTTTCTGTTCGTTGGCTGTTTCGAGGACACGCTCTTCGGTACTACACAGGTTTAGTGGCGTGTAATTTGCATCTGCTTGTATTATGGCTTGGATGAGTGGCGATCGGGGACTCTTCAACTGGAAGTATTGCCTCATGCTCTGGATCTGCTTGTCATGTAAGTCTTTGAGGTCCGCTTGTCCGCGTCCTCCTTCTTCCCGGGGTAGTGTTTGCCGTTCAATTGCCGTTGCAGGGTGTAGTTGTCCGGCTCTTCTCTGGATGGTTCTCATTTTCCGCTGGAGTTGTTCTAGTTCAGTGTTGGACCATTTGATGATCCCGAAGGAGTAGGTGAGCACTGGTACCGCATATGCGTTAATGGCTTGCGTGGTGTTCTTCCCGCTCAGTTTCGTCTTCACAATGCTTCTAAGTCTTTCTTGGAATGCTTGCGTGAGCTGGACTTTGACTTTCTTGTGCTCCTGCTGCCGTTTTTGCATTATCCCTAGGTATTTGTAGGTTTCGCCCTCGTCCAAGGTCTTCAGTAGTCTCCCGTCTTCGAGTTCGATGCCTGGTAAATCTTCTTTGCTATTCTTCTGTATTTTGCACTTATCGAGGCCGAATTCCATTCCTATGTCCTTGGAGAATGTCTCAGAATATATATAAATATATCATCATCATTTCAGCCGTTGTCAATCCACTGCAGGATAAAGGCCTCCTCTGCATCTTTCCAACGAAGTCGATCTTGTGCATTTTGCTGCCACTTGTGCCCAATATATTTAATTATTTCATCCACCCATCTCGTCTTTGGCCTTTTTCCTTGGGCGTGTAGTGTCCAGTGGGATCCATTTTAGGATGTTTTTGGTCGGTTTCCTATCAAGTGGCTAAAATTGGTTTGGCCCAAAACTAAAATTTGGTGAAGAATAGGAGTTCGTGTGGAGTGACGTCACAGGTTAATAGAGGTTCTCATTTGCAAAAACACGAAAGCGCTTAGTGTTTGAAGCCAGCGTTAAAAGAATGAGATGATAATGAATATAGATATAGATGAATATATATACAGTGAAAATCGGTTATAACGACCTTCAAGGGACCGTGCAAATTTGGTCGTTATAACCGATAGTCGTTATAAACGATATCTTTTTAAAATCATAGTGTAGTAATGCACTTTAGGGTTTTATAAATTTTTTTGATAGTAAAAATTATTAAACTTTCTGGTTTCAAAATTAAATAAAAATATATTTAATTATAATGAATTTAATTACCATATATGTATATATATATACATATATATAAAATCACACTAAATACATAGTGCTTTTTTTATTTTTTTAAATTAAAAAAATTATAGGAAATACTATATAAAGTATATAATATGGAAAAAATGTAATAAATAATATTTATTATATTATACCAATGACTTCCGAACAGTGCTGGTTTGAGAATTTTATGAAAACTAGGCTGAAAAAATTAACTGGGGCCCCTAAAGAATATGGCCCTCGTGATATTCAATTAATAAATCATGATTTTTTTTCAAGTTCATTACTTTCATTATTCAGGTTCACAGGTAATAAAAATTTCTCGGACATTTGTAAATAAACAAGATTAAAATAACGCTTAAATTTTAATAACATTCTTGTCTAACCCACATTGTTCCAACTTATAACTGTCAAGTCGCGTCGTTATATCCGATACGAATTTCCCTAGTTAGAATCTACGTAGACTACAAAATCGCCGTCGTTATAGCAGGTTTCGTCGTTATATACGATGTCGTTATAACCGATATATTTAGTATGGAGTAGAATAGCAAACCAAACTTCTTGTAAAAATTCCGTCGTTATATGCGGTTGGTCGTTATAACCAGCATCGTTATAAACAATTTCCACTGTATAGAGAATAGCAGAGCCAAAGACACCAAAAGCCAGAAATAGCGAGTACTTTCTGTACTTAGCAACTCAGTCATCAGCATGGAGTGAAGCGGCTACGGGCATATCCTTTGGGCCAAAACTGGTTTGGGCCATTTAAGGGGACCCCTTTTTGGTCCATCTGTTGTCAGTTCTTCTAGCAATATGGGCTGCCCACTTCCATTTCAAACTTTTTACCTTCGCAATGATATCACAAACTTTTGTTTGATCTCTTATCCAACTGAAGGTCTTTCGATCTCGTCGCGTGATACCAAGCATCTGCCGCTCCATGTTCCTTTGTACCACTCGTAACTTTTGGATACCTTTGGCAGTTGATGTCCATGTCTCACAACCATAAGTCAGAACAGGTAGGATGCATTGATCGAAAACTTTCCTCTGTAAAGAAATAGGGAGCTTTTTTTTAAAAATTATTTGTAGCTGGTAGAATGCTTGCCAGCTAAGCTTGATACGACGTTCGATCTCTTGATTTATGTCGCCTTTCATCGTAATTCGTTGACCAAGGTAAATGTAATTTTCAGCTTGCTGTATTTCTTCTCCCAAAACAACGATTTTCTTAGTTTGTATAAACTTATTAAACATGATCATGCTTTTCTTCAAGTTGATTTTTAAGCCAGATGTTTCTTCTTTCGTTCTTAGATCTTCAATGAGTCTTTGGAGCTCTTCTGGATCTTTTGCGAAAACACGATGTCGTCGGAGAATCTTAGATGGTTTAAATATGTTTAATTGATTTTTAAGCCTTTTTGATCCCAGTCTAATTTACGAAAAACTTTCTCAAGGCAAGCTGAAAATAGTATGGGAGAGATTGTATTTCCCTGTCGTACACCTTTCCCTAGGTTAATGTCAACTTTGTGTCTGCTTATAGATATAGTCGCTTTGCTTTATAAAATATGGACTGGAGTAAGCTAACATAAGCTGGGTTCACACCTTGGTTACCTAGTGCATTTAAAATATATGGTTTGAAAATTGAGTCAAAAGTTTTTCGTAGTCGATGAAGGCAATGCATAGTGGTAAAGTGTATTCATTGTGTCTTTCTATTATTCTCTGAAGAACCTGAATGTGGTCAATCGTACTAAAGACAATTTTAAACCCTGCTTGTTCTACAGGTTGCGCATCGTTTAATGTTCTATAAATTCTTTTTCTAATGATTTTGCTAAGAACTTTGTACATAACAGGGAGAAGGCTAATGATCGACAGTTTTTAAGATCATCTTGAGTTCCGTTCTTATGCAAAAGAATAACATCGCCATTTTCCCATGCATTAGAACTTTTCTGTTCCTTAACCCGCTAGGAGGCGCGCGGTGTGTGTAGCTACCCCAAGCTCCAAAAAAATTCGATTCTAGGAAATCTAAAAATCTCAAGAACTGTTTTTTTTTCCAGTAACTGAGTTTATTACCATTCTCCCTACATGGGTACTCTTTGCACATTTTTATTGCACTTCTGAGAAAAAATAGGGCGGAGTTCTCAGATTTGGGGTTGTAAACAACCCCGCGCGTGTGCTCGTGTTACTCGGATTTTCTCATCGTACTTGTATTTGGGAGAGCCTGCAGAGGTGTATTGGCCCGGTAGATGAAATAAAATGAAGCCATACTTTAAAGCAGTAGCGTAACGGTAAATCTCGGGACCCCACAATAATTTTTGGGGCCTCTCTTTTAAACAAATTAATTTGTATATGCATATATAAAAATGATAATTATAAAAAAATGCTTATTAACTAAAAAATACAATATTATTTTTCTACTTGTAAATTTTATGGAAAATTAACGAAGACGAAAGTGGGCCCCCCTTTTACCTAGGGGCCCCCGCAAAGCGGGGGCTATCAGTAAGCCACTGCTTTAAAGGCGTTAAATAAGGTTTTACCAGAACTTCTGCATAATGTTCCGAACACAGACTCATAGTATGTCAGAAGTGTGCTAATTAGACTCTTAAACGGATTATTAAGTAAATTTACTCAACTGTAAATAATTTTTGAAATTTTAAAATAATGCACCATTATTGTTATTATTTTATTATAATTTATTATTAGTATTATTACGATTTTTTCTTCTACAATTCATCTATTATAATTCATTCTTATATTAAATAATATTTTTTAGTAAAATAGTACATTAAATATATTTTTACCTATTAATAACCTTTGGGATTGCAAACACCCGCGCGCGCTCGTGTAATTATTTGAGGCGCTTGCGCTCGCGGGTTAAGACATTGTGTCTTAAGACATAATGTCTTAAGGAACAGAATATATATATATATATATGGCCTGCAAAAGGGTTGCTGGTATCTAACTGGAAGGAGACCCACACGCTGAACGTATGTGACGATGTGTGGAACCGGCCAGGCCAGTAACCTAGTGTCCTACCCCGCCTTCAAGTGGTGCAGGCTGAGCTTTCTATTTATGTGGCAAATTAATATTTGCTACACGGATAGAAAGGCGGAAGGGGAGGGCTAATTCACCAACCCGTCTAGCCAGCGTGGCATGAAAGCAGGGGGTGCTAAGAATCACTGGAATGGCCCAGGCTGCCGTTTGTTATTGACCTTGGCAACGTATAATGGACGATCCCTTGCTTCTGAAGCAAAACTTCAGGAATTGGAAGAAGAACTTGACAAGATCAAATGGGACATTGTAGGACTCAGTGAAGTTAGAAGAAAAGGTGAAGAGTTGGTGGAACTTAAAAGTGGACATTTGTTTTATTATAGAGGAACGGAAACTGGAAGAACAAGTGGTGTTGGCTTCTTAATCAACAAAAGAATTAAAGACTACCTTCTTGAAGTCGAAAGCACGTCAGATCGAGCAGCGAGGCTCGTTGTTCAACTAACCCAGCGATACCAACTTCAGATAGTACAGGCATATGCACCAACATCAAGCCATACCGACGAGGAGGTTGAGGAATTCTATGAAGAAATCAAACAGCTACATACCAAGGGGAAACAACACATCAAGCTCATCATGGGAGATTTTAATGCAAGAATTGGACAACAGGAACAAGGAGAGACATCGGTTGGTAAATACGGATACGGGGAAAGGAATGAACGTGGCGATCAACTCATAGAATTTGCCGAAGCTGAAAATCTTAGCATCATGAATTCATTTTTTAAGAAGAAACTACAAAGAAAATGGACATGGAAACACCCCAATGGAGGAACCAGCGAAATTGACTATATACTGGCAAACAAGAAATCAATTATTGAAGATTGCAGCGTACTGAACAGATTTAATACTGGAAGTGATCATCGAATGGTGAGATGTAAAGTGCACTTAAATACTAAATTAGAACGACAGAAGCTCATTAGGAAACAAGTAAGTAAGAGGGTGGATCTAATGAAACTGAAAGTAAATACCGAGGCATTCAAGTTGGAATTAAAAAATCGCTTTTCTGCACTGGAAGGACTTATTGAGTAAGTTGATATCTCAGAAGCAAATGAAAACATTGTTAAGACAATAATTGAAACTGCTGAGGAAATTGGTGGTGTAACAGTATAACATGTAAAACCACAAGTTGACGACATTGAGCTAGAAATTGCTGGTTCATATATTTACCTTGGCCAGCTCATTTCAACGGAAGGAAACATTATGAAAGAACTCAACAGACGTATTAAACTTGGCTGGAGTGCATTTGGAAGAAATAGTTTTATCCTGAAGGGGAAGTTGCCTTTGTGTCCAAAAAGAATGTTTTTCAACAAGTGTATATTGCCAGTCCACTCTTATGATTCAGAGATATGGAGTCTAACAGTTGGAGCAATACGGAAGTTAGAAACAACCTAGAAAAGTATGGAGAGATGCATACTTGGAATAACCAGGAGAAAGATTGAAAAATAAACACTTGGGTAAGAGAGCAAACTAGAGAAAAGGGCATCATTGTTAAAGTAAAAAGGCTGAAATGGCGATGGGCTTGGCATATCACAAAAAGAACTGATCAACGATGGACAACGCAAAATCTCAACTGGATTCCAAGAGACCACCTAATAGCTAGAAAACTTCCTCAAACTAGATGGTTGGATGAAAGAAGAAAGCAGGCTGGGATGACATGGAGGCGAATTGCTCAGGATAGACTTGTGTGGAAAGCCTTTGGAGAGACCTTCATCCAACAATGGATAGATAATGGTTGAATATGATGATAATGATATGTTTATGCAACAGATCACTAATGAGCCTTGAAAGTTTCAAGACTGGGTGTATGTTTGGTCCTAAAGAGTTGTTTCGGTAACTATTCAGTGGACATATTCATTCGGCGTATTTCGTTATTTCCATTCTACCGATTTGGTTGTGGAAACATAAATTACTTAAAAAAAAACCAGTAGACGCGTTCTCATACGTTTTGGGCTTTTGAGAAATTTATATGATTATTTGAGAAAACTTACGTTATACGTAATGATTCCATGAAGGAATCAGTTTTTATTTATGTATTAAATCAAGTGATAAATAAACGACTTTTATATAGAGTGTTATTTCGTTATAAGTCCATTAGTAAAGTGTCATGTTATGTGTACAATCTATAACAGTGATCTTAAACAATTAATATGTTCAATTTTAATTTCCCTTCATGTTATAATAGCTTTTTAAAAACAAAGAAACTGACAAGAGAAATTTCGATAATTAATTTTTCGCCCTTCCTTTTACTTCCAGGTTAAAAACATATAAATTTTACTTAAATTATACCGCTTTTCCAGAAAATATAATAACTTCAAATTTTGATTATTTTAAAAAAAGTAGTACCATTGACTTAATTAAGATGATTTCAAGAAAGGAACAAGTTAAGTTTTTAGTCATTTTGAGTTTTTGCATGCACTTCGCAGGGCTCTGAACTACGTTTCATTTGATGTAATACATAAAAATGTTAAACAACTTCATGCAAAAATTCATGTTCAGTCAAAATAGATATTACAATACTTTTTTTAACCGTTAGTCATGGAAACATACCTTCCAGCCTAGCCGTGGAATTCCGCTACAAATATTTAAGGAAAACCTAAAGGGCCATTATTTATCACTTCTTGGACATAAACATGAAAATAAGTATTAAATATATTAGTATAAACGGAAAGTAATAACTTTCTATTATTACTAGGTTCTATTGCCTATCGTTAGTTAATTCGATGAAAGTGGTTGTCTAAATTACAGAATTTACAGATTTTCTTGGATTTATCGGCGGTATTATAAATTTCTTGCCGAACCACTGAAAGCTTTTATTTATATAAATCAAACACTACGCAGATTAAATCAAACAACAATATCAATCAACGTTTATTGGCGTAGTGATACCGACGCCGATGGTATCACTACGCCAATAAACGTTGATTGACATTGTTGTTTGATTTAATCTGCGTAGTGTTCGATTTATATAAATACATATGCTGCAACGTGCATTTCGATCAATTTAATACCAGTCTCTTTGCAATTTGGTTTAAATAGTAGTCTATGTACTACACCATTCTGCGAAATAACTGGCAACAATATATATACGTTCGTAAAGAGATTATATATTGTCCTTCGTAGCTCAGTGGGTAGAGCCTCCGCCCGGCAAGTGGAAGGTCGTGGGTTCAGGTCCCACCGAAGGCAGAAATATTTATTTTCTTTCGAACGTTTCACCATCTAATCACGCCATACCATCGGCGTTGGTATCACTGAAAGCTTGTCGTGGTACCATGGGGTTCCCTGTAACGTATTTTGAGATACAATTAATCAGAAAGGAAAAAGCTGTCCATTATTACTTCTATATAGAAAGAAGACTCAAAACAAATACCCAATGAAGGTACGTACTGTTACAGATATTTCAAAGGTGAAATCGCTGGTAATAAAAGCAAATCTGCCAACGCAGAGATCAATTGCAAAGTCTTTAAAGACATCTGCATCAACAATAAACAAAATAATAACTCCAGATTTATAGACTACAAAAGCTAAAAAACATAATTTTCACTGGCTTTTGCCGAGGTATATGGCTCAATGCAGAACACTTTGTAGAACCCTATATGAAAACCATTTAGCATGAGATAAACGGAAATACATCTTGACCCTTGATGAAGCAGGGGTTTAATTAAATGACTTTAACAAAAAAAATGAACATTTAATATCGAAAACGAGGGGAAAATGACGTACAAATCTGGTTCCGAGAATGCAAAGAAAACTTCAGTAAAGGATTTATGATTGTCGCAGGTTTCTCCTACAATGTGAAATTAAAATTAAGAAGAGTAAGAAAAAGGTTATAATTAACTTACACTATCAGACAAATGTTTTACGTCTGATATGCACAGAAGAAATTCCAATTTTTTTATCCCAACTACTTTCAAAGAGTGAAAATGCACCAAGATAAAGCCACCAGCCATACTTCGAAATCTACGACTGCCTTCCTTGAAAACATGTAGATTGATACAGGTACTGCATATGTACCTTTTCAACATATAATTGGGAAGTCACATGACGTTTTACCTGTGGATTTTTGTGCTTTTGGCCTGCTGAAAATAACTCTTTCGAAGCGTAAACCCACCACGATTGATGGCCTCTGGGAAGTAGTGCAAGAGGAGTGGAAAACAATACCCCTACAAATTTTACGAAAAGCCCTTCTATCATGGAAAACATGATGCAGACGTGTAGTCCAGAGATGAAGGGCTTTTAGATCGAACATTTAAAAAGTTAATATTTACATCTTGAACATTAGTTAGATCGCTCCGAAATCGCTCTAAATTTTTGTGTAAACACCCTCTGTATTATTATGCATGTGTTAGTTCTACTTCAGCTGTTATTACAGGAAAATATATTTTTTTTTCATATTCGGATTTAGGCAATATCGAAAGGAAACTGTAACACCTACCTTTTCAGCTAAATTTCTTTTATCAATTAATTGAATTCATATATTTTTTTGACAAAATAAAAACATTTAATTATTGTAATAAGCCATCAGAAAAATTAAAATAAACAAAATCATTCCCGGAGATAATTGTACTATGTTAGGTAATGCAGTGCACGTATATTTTCTTTTTACACATGATTATTTACAAAGGCAGGGACAAAGTATTAATATAAATTTACGTTAGCCATATTATAGCAAATCTAAAATCACATTTTGAAAGCAAACCTGTTATTGTTTTTACAAGTTTCTTAACCCTCTGACTGCTTATCCCGCGATTTCCACGGGCAACATGAAAGTAACAAAATTTTCTCATCCCGCGATTTTCGCGGGTATGCAATTTTTCCATCTTTCATCTCTCATCATCTTTGGTTCATGTTTCATTTTAACTCTCAATTACATATAGATTGAAATATATAATGAAGAAATTGCGTTTACGATAAAAGAAAAAAATTGGTAAATATAAGAGGTTAATAGCTCTAACGCTAGTACTCCCATCACAAGAGAATTATCATACACCTATCAAAGTGGAGTTTTTCAAATTATTGGGTGGGGGAGGGACTCGTGCTATGAGCCATACAACTTTTCGCCTATGCATACCCCTATGTTGTCATCCTCCACAGTCACATTTTATATTACTTTTTACTTTGCATTTTCCCAATAGATGGCACTGCATATACTTTGTACACGAACATGCGATTCCGCGTGTGCTAGCTAATTTAATGTTTTTAACTTCCATTTTAATATTTTCCGAAAGTTTAGAAAGTACATCCTTTCTCACTTTCATCGCCATTATATAATTTGTTTTCCTTTATTTTTTTCACAGTTATTTTCGATGTACGTTCCACAGGTCTTCTTTTCTCTTTGAGATAGGATTTGTATTGTTCTTTTATTGTTATTTTCGCTTCTCACATATTTATTTACGTATTTAATATTTCTTTCATTCGTGCACAATATTAAGATCATGACTATTCCCTAAATACTATTTGATATATTTTGCATCTTAGACTTCAAAAAATGATTGAATGTAGATCTTGAATTACACAGGGGAGTATTAATCGAACGTTTAGGGTTCATGAAATTAATAGTTTCCCTACTTACAAAGGGTTATATTTTAATGCATTCCTTTATATGTGGGATACACGAGAATGTTCATTCAATTTTGTAAAGGAATTTTTGTATAACAGGGGATTTGAATTTAAAAATGAATGCGGCCATCCATAGGCGTAGAGTTATATGGGCCCGTGGGGCCCGAGCCCCCCCAATAATCTGAAATAAATTGCGATTTTACATATACTGTAATGTATAAACGTACATAAAATGTGCTTGGGCCCTCCCAATAATTTTAAGAATTCTACGTTGATGTGGCCATCAGAGAAAAGCTCGTGTTACGTTACTGAATAAATATATATTTACAGTGGCTCGGAAAATATAAATTGCATTACCTGATTGGGTTTTAATATTTTACAGCATACATTTGTAAAAACATAAACGCTCGCTGATCGTACTGTACAGGAAAAAAACAAAGCAAAGACATTAGTACGCGAATTGCAATATAGTATGCTTTGTAAACTTTGAGGATATGCTGATTCAAAGTTTGATTTGGTTAGATTAAGTTTTGTGTTAAACTTGACAAAAGTTTATATGTGAAGCATTTCACCAAAAGGAAAGAAGAGTTTAAATGATTTTTTCTCAAGTTCAATGACATAATTTTTTTACGTAAGTGATACATTTGCACAAGGAAATGATTACTTTTTTCTGTTTAAATTGTATAAACGTCGACAGTACATACAAAATGTAAAAACACTAACGAAAAAACTCTGATTTCATTCCTAACTATCAACTCTGATTTCATTCTAACTCTCAACTCTGATTTCATTCCTAACTATCAACTCTGATTTTATTCCTAACTATCAACTCTGATTTCATTCCTAACAAGTAAGTGTGGAAGAATTGTTATTTCTAAAATAACCACCAGAGAAAAAGTATAAGACGTTTTCAATGATTAATATATACGCCAAAATGCAGTTTAAATTTTGAAAATTGGGTTAAGAAAAATGGCTACAATATATCATCAAACACGTTACTACTATAACATTTTTTAAGCAATGATAATAATATAGCGAAAATTATTAAATTCATCATTTGTTTATTAATTGTAGTTTAAGTTAATAGTCATTTAAATATATACTTAGTTATATTTTATGAATTTTTTATTTAAAAAGATAATTTTTATAGAAGGTTTCGTTCACATTTTACTAAATTTATTTCTACTGTCTGTATTCTATTTTCACAATAGCCAATCACTTTTTCTTAAGAAAGAGATAAACTACAATGTAATGCATTATATTGTTTTGAGTATAAAATGACGTGTGGTATATTTTTATAATCCAAATTTGTTTTCTTAAATTATTGGGTATTTAGAGTATAAAAAATCATGAATTCAAAGGTTGATAATAACAGGGCCAATCTATGGACTTTCTGCCATATTACTCTTTTCTGTAATTGCTCAGTCCCAGTGGTGTAGTCCTAAAACAAAATGTAGCCTAGCGCTCTTCTGAATCGTGGGTGGATCCACATGGGGGAGGTAATAGGGAACTCCCTAACCAGTCAGCAGCCCATTAATCTGATAGGGGCAGAAATTATTATTATGTATGGTATTGGCGTACGCAGGGGGGGGTGTTGATGGGGGTTGTAACCCCCATTGCAATGAAATTTTGTATATTTAACATAGGAATATGTGAGTTGTAGCTCTGTAACCCCCCATTGAGCCTATAACCCCCTTACAAACTTTCTGCGTACGCCTATGATGCATGGGTTGTTGAGCCAGCATTGCAAGACCCCCCCCCCGACCAAATGCCCGACACTGCCTACAGTATATAGCTTCGGGGTATATAAGCGTGAAATAATAATAATGTGATACAAACGCATGTGCCCAGCCGAACTAAACTATGAATGACCTCTGAAGTGAGCTAATAAAATAAAGAAAAAAATTGAACAAGATAGCCAAAAGTCCACCTTTTCGCCCTTGTCGCCTCCGTTATGTTAACCAACACATTGTGGCTTTTATTATTCGGAACGCAGTTTATGACACGTGTTCCAAGCTGTAATTTCGTTTAAATTCCCACGATTCTTAGTTGATTTATTCAAAATTTTAGGGTCATTGCTCTAAAGCAATTTTCTTAATAGAATTGTAGAGCCGCATATTTTTTATTTACAACTTGAACAGAATTTTGTTTTTAAAATGTATGATTTCCTAAAACTTTGCCCTAGCGCCGCTAGGCTGTGCTATGCCTCAACTACACCCCTGCTCAGTCCCAAACGGCCCTTTCCATATACAAACTTATTAACAAGGGCTTACACTCAAATATTATTCGGGTTCGTCCACGTGATGGTCGCTATCCCTCCAGATCCGTCAGAAACCTTATCCCATTACAATCCACTGCTCATTATTTATATAATCATGTAGACTCAAAAGGTCCCATGATTTGCAATCTTCCTACAATAAGTCTAACTAATATCGAGACCGATCGTTTGTTTAAATAATCTCTAAATAATTACTTGTTATCCATATGCTAATGTTTAATTTCCCTTATTGTGTTTTACATGTTAACGTTTAATATCTTTTATTACGTCTTATATATCAAGAGTTTTTTGTTTTATACGTCTCATGTTTCCTTTCTTATGTTTTACATGTCAATGTCTACCTTTATTTATGGTTTTCATGGTGTTATGTGTTTAATTAATTTAATACCTCAGGGGTGATCGGAACTTGTCAAATTGACTTTCTGTCTGCCTTTTTTCCAGGTTATCCTTCAAATTTTTCCAGTCATATAGAATTTTTAATACCCGTATATAATTTTTGATTGCATGTGAAATAAATATATTGTTGTTATTAATAATCTATGGGTTGTGCTTATTTTAGATTTTGAACTTCTTTAATTGTGTTATCTTAAATGCAGGATATTAAAAAAAAAAAGCAAAACAAAAATGGCGGTAGCAGAATATGAGAGAAAGAAGAAATATAATACATATGGAAATCGAACATATGCATTTGTAGATAGTTTTAAAAAAAATTTCACAGTTTCATCCCCTGTCCCATTTAGTCAGAGAGAAAAACTTTTGCAGATTCTACAGGTCTTCGTTTTGCTTCTAGTGTAGGTTATGAGTAAATTGCGTTGAGTGGAAGAGTGCAGTAGTTTATTTATGCAAAAAATGGAAAGGAGTTGTTTCTCTCTCTTCAGGTCGTTGAAAACTCTGTGTGTTCTTTATTGTAACTAAAAATAATGATTAAGAGAGCTATTATATATTTTTTACTAGACGATTGCATGCCTTCAGGGAAAAAATCATTTTATTACTATATGGTGATTTAGTTTGAGAAAGTTGCGGATTTTAATGCTTACACCATTATTAACGCTAAAACAATTCATCAAATCTATTTTTATTATAATGCCCTTAAACAGCACGAATACTTCCTCCTATACCATCTTTTAAACAACGTAAATACTTTAGCTGTGTATTGCAATAATTTTTTACTGAAAATGCACCAATCCTTTGGTCGTTTTAGTAGCTCCTCTTTGAACTCTATATCGCTTGCTTTAATAACATTTTAATTGTATTCTATGGAGTTGGAGGTTAAACTGCTCCATAAATTTTGGCCAATAGAGTCCAGGTTTAATTCAACAGGCAAGCTTGGACGTTTGGAAATATATAATACAATACAAAAAACGCAGGCTGACTCACACGTGTTTTATATATGTTTGTCGAGTAAGCAGTCCCCCACCACATGGATTACTAAGCTATATAGATATGCAAAGTATCAAAAGAATAGCAAAAACATGTTTTTCTTTCAAAGAATAAGCAATTGCAAATGTATAAATGTCATTTTAAGGCCATGAATATTATTATATCCTACACAATTAAACTTCAAATGTCATTTTGAAGTTAAGTAAACCTCTGAATTACTGTAACCCGCGGGTCTCTGCAAAAGTGACCGCTCTTTCATTGGCGTACGCAGGGGAGCGATGGGGGTTATAACTCCCATTGTGATGAAATTTTTATGCATACATATGGATATATAGAGTTGCAGTTCTGTAACCCCTCCCCCATTGAACTTATAACCCCCTCGTTATGAACTTTCTGATTACGGCAATGCATTCTTTGAAGGTGGCGGTTATTCAGCTACGATACGATTAAAAGGCATAGATAATCATCTTAACTGTACTAATCCTCATTCATTTTAATTTATATTAAAAAAAATCAATGATTTGTGATTGCTTTGATCTTCATGGCAAACATGTTTTTTCTAATGAAATAACATATATTGTTTTTCTGTGCAAACTTATCACCATTTTGATTTAAAGCGATGTTTTGGACCTCCCGAAAGTTGGCAAGAACATCGGAATATGTTTTAATATTAGAATTTTTTGGCTGATCCATGATCCCTTCCTTCATATTTTCTCTCAACTTCTGGTTGCTTTCTATTTGACTTGGCCAATGACAATGACTGACATGTGATGCGGGAGTATTGTCCTATAACAATTAAGAACTGGTCAAATTGCGTGAGCGCGTCAGTTGAAGTTTATTTTGCATTGTTGACATTCTGGTTTGCAATTAAATTTGAAAAGCGCACTTGGGTGGGTATTAAGAATTTTATCGTGATGTTTATATAGGTGGTTGTTGTTCGGAATTTCTTGTCCTCTCTCACAGAGGTTATTTCTAACATTAATCCTATGAAACGCGTTCGGTTGCATTAACGTATGGCCGATCTTCGGGGCTTACCGTTGCTTAGTGGTAGTCGTCAAAGGAGGTTTTACCGTATATAATACTAGCGTCTATAAATCAAATACTGGATGTAATGAAAATCAATGATACATGTACTTGTGCAGTATAAGACCATTCCAACTTTGGTATCTGTTATATTTTTTAAGATTTACAATTAAGGTTGGTATTTGTTATACATGCAAATACCGAACTTGCATTCTGAACCAATATATGTGTGAATCATATATATTATGAACCAAATGATAAAAGCGGAAGTATCTGAGCTGTTCCCGTCCTCTTAATTATTTTGCTCATTAAACCACCAAGCCTCCAGTACTTTCCGTCCATTTCTCCTAAAATAATTAATAAAAGGAAACGCCTCATACTATTTCTTGGAAACAGCCATTTACAGACCAGTGAAGTAATCCCCTTCCCAAATTTAATGCGTAACAAAAATTCGAGGGTTTAGTTGAGTTGAAAAAAAAAGGATTATTTTGTGTATAAACCATATTTGGTAAGAAAAACTGGATTTGAGGTGTAAGGGGCGTACCGTTCACCAAGCTTAAACCAATAAAAATTACAAAATCAAAGTTTAGATTGGCTGAGAAAGGTAGTCACTCGTGAGTGGTAGCTTTCGAAGTCATCCGACAAATTCGCAAATGTGCTATAATTGGCTTTAAACTGAAAAAAAAAATGCATTTACGAATAAAACCTGTATATCAATCAGTTAGCTACAAAACCAAGAAAAAGTAGTATGCTAAAATGTATACTATATAAGGCTCCGGAGGCTAGGCGGTTAAAGGTGCGTATAGAAGAAGATTACATCTCATTCTATATCAATGAATGTACCATGAATTTATCTTTTCAATTATATAAATCGTTTGGAATTGGAGAGTTAGCAAGACGGAAGTGACGTGATAAATGGGAAATATATTCATTTTGGGTTAGAATCGCCGGTCTTATCAAATTGAGGCGGCAAACAGACTTATCGGTCAGTTCTGCCCGTTTCCTGTTTCGGCGCGAAGTGATAGTTCTGCGTTGCCAGGAAATCGTAAGTTTGAATTTTCCTGTCGGTTCTGCAACTAGGAGATACAGGTTTAAAAGCATTGTTGCGCAGAGCCAAGAATAACTTCTGATACGGTTTTGTTGTGGGAAACCCGTATTGATGGGTCGCTATGCAATATCTCTAGTAAAACTGTGATTTGAGAGTTGCGAATTGAATATATTAAACACATTTTCTAGTTCGAAAATATTATTACAATCAAAACGTTAAAGAAATTTAAATACAACTGTAAATTTTGTTAAATTTAAGACTAACAATATTTTTTTATTTAGTAATAACACACACACACATACATATGCTGGCCAGTGGCACACAATGAACTGGCTTTTGAATAAGTTTTGGATTTCGCTAAGCAATTGAACTCATTGTAAAAAAAAAATTCTTATTTCAATTATTTCTTTTGTACACACACACACACACGCGCGCGCGCACACACACACACACACATTTATTATTTACGA
Organism: Dysdera silvatica; assembly: GCA_006491805.2. Taxonomy (NCBI): domain Eukaryota; kingdom Metazoa; phylum Arthropoda; class Arachnida; order Araneae; family Dysderidae; genus Dysdera; species Dysdera silvatica. The sequence continues at coordinate 227,223,077 of QLNU02015360.1, forward strand.
ACTTTTGTAAGTGACTGTATCATGCAGACTGTAGGAAGAGAACATCAAAACATGCAATATTTAGTAGTGATTTTAAATAAATAATTTTTCTTTTGAATCCAGATAAGATTATGTATTTTCAAAAGTATCTGGTTCAGAGATTACGTTGATTATGCTGATTGCAATGTGTCGATTGCTTGGTTATATTATTTTTTACCTATGCTACCCAATATGGAACATTAATTCATTATTAACTAGAATGATTTATATAATATGTGTTATCGTGGTTTCATCTGTTGATATTAGCCGTCGGTGGTGATCGCAATGCACAGATCAACATCATCAATGCACAGTAACATCTGAAAAGTAAATAATTTTGTAAAATAGTTAATGAAAGAAATGATTTTATCTTCAGATTATTCTAAGATTACGAATAAAGCTCAACGTAAATTATACTGAAGCCTAAAACGGCGTAATAGCATTTCAACCTACAAGTAAAGTGGAATAAAAAATCTATTTCTACTAATCCTGAGACCAAGCAAAATTTAAATATATTAAACAATACAAGGCCATGCACAAAGAGAGGTTTGGGATTTAAACTCTATATTTTAAGACGTTTATTGGCTGTGAAATACAATTTCTTATGAGAGAAAAGAAATTTTCTATCGAAACCGCTCCCTTATTTGCATCAAAACCTCCCTTTTTGAGATTCTGCGCATGCATCTAAAACGGTACTAATATACAACTGTCATGATCTTATATTTCAAAGTACCAAAGCTAACAAAAATATATTTAATATATTTCTAAAATTGCATATGGTATCGTTGAAAATTTTGATGGTTGCATGCTACTCTGAGGCTGCATGCGACCAGAGAGAGAGAGAGAGAGAGAGAGAGAGAGAGAGAGAGAGAGTGCAGAAAGTACTTGTATAAGAATCATTAATTTAATGTTAGGTGGTACAAATTATCCATAGGAATTCTCTCTTTAATTTGACCGTTAGGTCATGATTTGAGTTATCTACGTCGTTTGTTATATGTATTCGATAGGTAATTCAATATTAATAATGACTTAATAGAGCTGTACTTGAAAATGGGAAAAGTAGTTTATAGTGTGTAAAGAAGTACAACTCATATAAACTGATTAACGGAAATTTTTGTAATAAAATTATTTAAATAAAATACTTTCTCTTAATATTCTATACTATTTTATTACTTTTGATTACTATTAATTTTCTATCATTATTCTATTCTTTCTGATCTATACTATTACATACAACTTTTTTATATATAATAAAATTATTATAATAAAAAAGTTGCATATTTTTAAAAAGTTTGAAAAATTTAAACTTGCTTAGATAAATTATAGTCAAATAGAAGGAAACATTCAAAGAGAAGCATAGGCGCATGCAAGAAAGTTCATAAGAGGGATTATAGGCTCAATGGGGGTTACAGAGCTACAACTCCATGTATTCCTATGTTAAATATACAAAATTTCATTGCAATGGGGGTTACAACCCCCATCAACACCCCCCTGCGTACGCCAGTGAAGAGAAGAATATATAAACGTAATAGTTTTGGCTTCTACATGGATATAAAATTGGAAATGTTATAAAGTACGTAATCGCATTAACTGTTTCAACGTTTAAACGGGTGAATTTATTATTGCCATTGCGAGAATGCTTTTCCTCAAAATGCTTGTATCTTCAGCTGAAGAGAGGAAGCGATCGTCTGTTTCGTAGTAGTGAATGGCCTATCATAAACTGTTACGTTATCATTCCACAATCAAGCCTGATATAGTCGGATATGAAACTGACGCTAAATTCGGTAATGTCGATAGTTTGGATGGAAGGGGAGACTAAACTGTCAAACATATTTTTCCGACTGATCTATTTCATTTGTTTCGCTGTAACTTGCATATTTTGGAAAGCAATGGAGAGAGATACCTCGATTAGTTCTCAAAACGACATGATCGTATTTCATTACTGAAACCGACGAAGCGGAATAAATTTCGTCCGTCTGCGCAATTTCATTTAGGCAGCCATGTGTTTACATAGTTAGACAAGATTTTTTATATGTATTATTTTTAATATTTAACGTATTTTCCGTATTTAACGTATTTCGATAAATCAAGTAAAACGCCAGGAAAAATTAAAAATAGAAGACATGTGGTACAATCCTTTGTGAGTAAATTAATATATCATTGTCCAATATAATGCATACAAAAATTAATATTCAGAAGTAATAAATTAATAAAATTCAAATATAATGGATGTTAATAGATTAAACATTGCTTCTTGTTTTAGAAGTTAGAAGGTAAACTCGGCGAATTTAAGAAATAAGTTCTGTACGTCTGAAAGAGTGAGCTCCCCTTCTCATAGGATAATTTCTTGTTCAGAAATAGAATTTGGGTCACTTATTATAACCCTTTGCAGAAATCATAGAAAACACGTTTCTCCTACAGACTACTAATTTTTTCGAAGTTGAATCCGAGCATGTTCCCAACGTTTTCCGAAGATCAATCTATATGTGTTATATGCAGCATAGCTTCTAGCTTCTTATATAAAAATAGAATTACGGTCATCAATGATTCCTTCTGTAAAAGTTATGTAGACCGTATTTCTCCTATAGACTCATAATTTCTTTAAAATTGAATTTGAACATGCTCCCCAATAATTTCCAAGCATTAGTCTATGTGCGTTAGATGCAGCATAGCTTATAGTTTCTTACTTAAAAATAAAATTAAAGCCAAATGTAGTTTTCATTGAAAAAATTGTAGAAAATATGTTTCCCATAAAGGCTCCTATTTTTTTTAAATTGAATTTGATCATATTCCTAATGCTTTTTTAGACCTTAATCAATATATGTTAGATACAACGGAACTTATAGTTTCTTGTTTAAATATAGAGTTAAGGTCGTCTGTATTTCGCTTTGTAGAAATTGCAGAAAACTTAGTTCTTCTATAGACTCCCATTGCAATTTGAAGTTTCGAAAAAGTCACTTCTTGATATCGCACCTTCAAAACATTTGCAGACTTGTAATCAGCGTTAAAAATACTATTTGCTAGTGCTGATGATTTTGGTCATTTCCGGTGTGGATTTCCTACGGGAAATTGAAATCACTCTTTGTTTGCTGAATAAAATTTTTGGGTGTTGTAAGCTCGACGTAAATTGGATTTAAATTCCAAATAAAGGAGAAGGTGTGAGCAGAAAGTATTACTACGGAATGAATAAACACAAATAATAACGACAGGGAGCTTATCTATTGACATGCTTGTACGAAAAAGCTTTGTATTTATCGCTGTGGACTAATTTTAATTGTTTTAAAAGTAAAAAGGACGATTCCGAATGTTTCGTCTCTACACATTCTCTAATATCGGTAATAAAACAAACATATTAGGGATACAACATTTCTCCGACGAGATTTATAAAATTAATTAAAATTTATTAATTAAAACAATAATTTTTCTACCCAACGCCATGCTAAAACGGGATTATCAGTTTAATTTAGGGAACTTCTTGACAAATGAAATTAACTAACTCTATTGAAATTTACATGCAATCGAAATCTTTCTTTTTTAAAAATTAATCTAAAAGACACTTTAATTAAGAGTTGTATATCGATGTGTTGAAATTTAGTATACAGACGGTATTTAAATTTTAAATTGGAGGTGCACATAAATATTAAAAGATTTGTGAAAATTTAAAAACAAATTTAATACCTTGTATGCCATCTGAGCATTTATGAAGACATTTTTGAGGTTAGAGCAGAAATATATCGTCCGTGATGTTTGTTTTTCTTTCTGAAATGATATAATAGGCACAGTCTAAGAAAGCATCGAATTGCAGTAGTTTACTTACTTTCATAAAAAGTTAATGTTATGTATTTTTCAGGTGATAGTTCTATTTATTTAATGCAGATTATGATAGTTCTATTTATTTAATGCAGATTATGATAGTTCTATTTATTTTATGCAGATTATGATATTTTATTTTTTGTATGCAGCTTCACTAAAAGTTTTTATTTTGTTTAAAATTCATACAGTTCATATCAAAATTATTTTTATATCATGAAAGTTTAGTTAATATTTGTTGTTTTTATATAGTTGTTATTCTAATGAAAGTAATCAACATTTTCTTAAATATGCATAAACGTTACCAATAACCACTGCGTTTTCCTGCTAAAACAACTGTAAAAACGTTTGTATCAGCTCGTAATAAATTGCAGTTGTGTGAATTCCGATTTAAATAGATTTTGATCAATTTCATTGATTACATAATATGGACATTTTACAATGTACGGAAAGAAAACTAAATGAAAATAATTCAATTTAAATTCTCAGTGAATTATATAACTGCCATCAGCAAATGTACACTTTAATATTATTAACATCGCGTACTATTGCGCTTTTGTAAAACTAAAAAGATAAATACACGCATAAGAATTAATATACTTTTATAAATGCGAGCGCAACTCAGTCAAGCAACAAGAATCCATTAATTATACTTTATAAATTTTATTTCCATCGAGAAATGTAATCGTACATGTGGGTAGACATTAATATATTTATCGAATAAATTAATGAATGAAAGATTATTTAAAAGAAAAATTGCCACAAAGTATCCATTTAAAATCACCTGTATTAAGTATGGAATGTAAAAGTTAGCCATTATTCCAGAACTGATAATACTCGATTACCTCGTAGTCGGGTTGAAATTTTATTTAATTTCAAAACAGTACTATTTTTAAGCAAAGGATTTAGCACAATTTGGGACTATCTATATTCTGAGTTTATAATATTACGTTACCAAGTTACTATAAAAAGTTCTATATTATTTTAAATTGTTGTTTTAATTGTAGATTAAACAGCACTTTGAAAGAAAACAATGCCCGCAGTGGTTTCGTGGTATACTGTAATTTTGGCATGTTTTTGTGTTTTTTTAGCGTCCATGAACTGAAGTTGTTTTTGGCATAATATTTTGAAGCTTTCTGAAAACCCTCGTTTGGTGTTTTGACGTTGATGTCCGAGGAACTGACATTTTTCGGCTTCAAGATGACTTTGAATTCGATTTTTTGACCAAAGAAGAGAAAGATTTTTTTGAGCTATTTTATTTGGGAAATGAATAATGCATAGATGTTTGGTCCATCCTCTTCCATTTAGGACATTTGTCCTTAAAACCAAGCTTTTCTCGAGACAACTTCGTTTTTATTTTGGGAACGGGAGCCCATATCTTTTGACGTTCACACAAAAAAGGCATAAAAACCATTTATTTTGCTTTCCCAGTACATACAATAAAAGATAAGCTTTTTATTTTGCCAAATACGACAGTTCTGGAGTACATTATGTTAGGTAGGCTATTAAAATGATTTTTTATATTTGAGAATTATCTTCAAAATATCATTTTTTGACTTATTCCTCAATCATTAATATTGTACCCGTTTTCTGCTTTATAACTAGACTGAATTTAACATATACAATGGCATAAGCGTGACCATATTTTAAAAAATTAAATTCCCTACAAGGTACTAGTTAAAGGCGGATCTAGAAAATATTTTCGGGGGGCACAAAGTTTAAAAACCAACACAGATCTATTCCAAAAGATCTGTTAATCATATAGTGCAATATTATTATTAATCACATAGTGCAATATTATTATTAATCACATAGTGCAATATTATTATTAATCACATAGTGCAATATTATTATTAATCACATAGTGCAATATTATTATTAATCACATAGTGCAAATTTACTTTTCTCAAAAGGAGCACGTACCCCTTGCGCCCACACCCGGATTCGTCCTTGGCGCTAATGCAAATGTGCAAATGTTATGAACCTAAATTTGCCAAAAAAAAAAGTGTAATTTCACTCATGTTCACTTTTCAAGGAAGTGTTTGAAAGAAAAGATTAAATCGTTGCCTTTCTATAAATACTGTAATTTGTTAGTTTAGATCTATCGCAGATAAATTGGCAAAAAACAAACACATTTCGGGTTTGACAAACTTGAATAGATTTCGCGTTCAGCGCAACGTCTCCTCATATTGAAATCTGCTATGCAATTACAAAAAAATAAGTTTCATGGATCCCTGCAAAGTGATCTAATCTAAACAGTCCCATCGAAAGCCTTTTATTATGCTAATCGCCTGAGAGATCTTTTTCTTTTTGATTTGAATTTACTGGTAACTTCATTAACTTTGCACCGAGATTCAATTTCAGGATTAATGAGTACCTTCTAATTAGGTTTTTCTTCCGTTTTATTTCTTTTCAAAAGGTATTTCATTGACTGTTTTGTCGACTCTATAGTCGACACGAAAATTAAATCTAGAAAATCGGAAAAGAAATTTTTCTCCGAAGTTCTATTTTTACGGTAGCAGGGAAAAAAAATCCGATTCTTCTTTTAAAAAATTAATTTTTCAGTTTGGCTGTATTACAAAATTGCTTCCAAATTTTGCCCTAGTATTTTTATTTTTTCGCGTTGAAGCGTTAAAGTGTAGTGAATGGGGGCCAGGATGAGGCGCAAAGGTACGTGTTCACTTTGGCTACCATTAATTCGGGCTTGGCGCAGTATAGCCCAGATGCTCTTGCGCCATAAAAAAGCCAAACAATCAATCAATCATTAATCCGGGTTCGGATCCAAATGGCGCCAAGAAAAAGGAACGTCTGCTAACTGCTCACCGTAGTCGGGGTGTTGGTTCCCTAGGATTTAAGAGATTCGGATTCCTCGAAAAAAATGTAGATTCACTACCCTTAGTTGGCGTACTGGTAATGCATTCTTCCATCGTGCCATTCACCCGGGTTCGACCCCTAGTGGTTACGTAGAACGCGTGCCATCCCATCGTAGGTTTGGCTCCCTTGGCGATAGAGGTTTGGATTCCTCGCCAAACCGTTGGCCCAGCATAAACTTTGCTATACTTGCGTCGTAGAACACACACTTTTATGTATGGGAATCTGCACTCAGATCTCGAATAACGTTACATCTTATAGCACTGATTCGTCAAAACGCAGTTTTTTGTAGGTTAAACTAAAAAGAAACGATAAAATACATTCTTAGTTATCTAAAAACGGCCACCAATACAATAAACCCCCAATCAGTCAATGAGAGCGCTTCTTAATTACGTTCTGTCATTGCTATAATGACCCCGTATAGCGCTATGAGTCGTACATCGCTAGCTCGTTATAGCGCTATGAGTCGTACAAATTTCTAGCCCGTTATAGCGCTGATTTGTATAACGCAGATTCGTACGGC
>QLNU02015360.1:227230398-227245466 GCA_006491805.2 Dysdera silvatica
GGGAATCAAACCCCGGACTATAGTGAACAGTGCGATCTTTTTGAGATATCCGAGTAAGCGTTCTGACTCTTCAATCAAAGTGTAGTCCATGGCAGCCTATCAGGTAGTTCGCAGGATCTTCAGGAAATATCGGAAGAAACAATAATGAACTAAACGCATTTAACCCGCGAGCAGGCGTGGGGTGTGTTTCACACCCCACAACTTACAATTTGTGAAAAAGAACCGTCCGCCCTTGCTTCTGAAACTGGCCAAACTCTTTCCTGTTGCCTTCAAAGTCACAATCTTTTGGGGTAGGGTGACAAAGAGAAAATTCCACTTATTGTTCCCTGTAAAATTGGACGTTTTTAATGAAATAATGCTATATAATCAGATGGGGTGCAAATCACCCCGCGCGCGTTCTCGCGTTCCTCTAATCGGCGCGCCTTCTCGCGGGTTAACAACACAGCTTGGAAGTGTTCGTCTGTAACTATTAAAATTTAGATACCGGCAATAAACTATCTTAACGTAGCACCCTCGCCAATGTTTAAATAATTTAATAATTTTATATTGGCACGTAGAAACCTAATACTGGACGTTTTCAATATTTTAATAATGATGATACATAGAACAAAATTATTTAGATCACAAGTGGTAGTGGTCCGTAGAGACTAATATCATTAACCGGAGTTTTGTAGCAGTCTTAGTTTGAGACAATATGTTTTTTAATTTTCTCCCAGGGAAAGTTAAGGACACAATCACCCCTTTCCTGGTTTCTCACTATAAACAATGGAAAGTTTAAGGTGGTCCGTGCGAACACAAAGTTAAAAAGAAAACCTGCTCTATCCTGAGGATCTACTCAGAAGCCTGTACTGACAAATTCGGATGAACAAAAAAGAGTGTTAGAAATCAATTAAAGATTGTTTCTTTATTTTATGGTGCAAGGACAGTTAGGATCATGCTTTCTTGATACGTAAAATGCAAGCAACGAATTTTCGTGTAAAATATCATTCTAAATATGCCAAATATTATACTTATTGTCATGGAAACGTGCCCTACGTGATTATGACTGCCGCCTTCTTGGGCTTACTAAGCTGGGTGCGACTCCCAATGAGCTTAGGTACGCGTAAAGGAATCGCGGCTTAGACATCACGTTCAAACATCGGCCCCATTCCATAAAGCTCATGGAACAGCCTTGAGACATCAAATTTTATAAATGCAAATAACGAAGGTTTACAAAACTTGGTACGTTATAGTTAGTATATTATATTTGTGAAAGATGCTGAGAACTCTGGCGTCCAACTTCTTATTTTAGATTATTTTTAGGGCACAAAGTCAGCAATGCTTCTGCTGCAGCAGAAGCACATCCTAGTTGGACAACGATTCAAAGTGGAAGGTAGGTACGATGCGCTTCTCAAAGTGACGTTAATGAGGGATAAGAAATATTGGTATTGTGTGTTACTAAGGAAGAGGTTAGAATGACACATTATATTAGCTGGGTGTGTATAATTAACTAGCTGAGTTGTAGATAAAGAACAGCGAAAGAAAGCCTTTGACAAGGGAGGACGTGCAAGGATCGTGAAGGGTACCCAGGAAGTGTAGCACAAGAAAATGAAGATGATGTTTGGTTGGTGTCATAACGCAACCGAAGATCTACGAAGCGATTACGTACTTCTACTCTTCATTAACCGATTCACTTTCTTAGTCAATTTAACAAGATTCATAAAAAAACTTCTGGAAAAAAAAAGGATTTAAATTTTCGACGGGAGCCGCACTTAACTCAATGAAGAGCCACAAGCGGCTCTCAGAGCCGCATTTGCCCACGCCTGATTGATAATATTCAAATTTGTCAATAATGGAACTCGGACATTTATAAATAAACAAGATTAAAACAACTCTTAAACTTAAATAATATCAAGCCCAATCGAAGTCCCTGAGGGGGCTAGGCTCTGGCTTATTTGGCCTATGCGTAAAGTTGGTACTGATGTAATGGTATTAGCTATATCGTGCAAGGATTCGACATAGCCAATAACAATCCATCTACACCATCTGGAACACTTTCCGGTTAATTATAGGAAGATCTTCGCCTTATATACATCTATCTACTTATACCATCACTCACTCATATATATGAATCTGAAAATTTTTAAATATACATCTATGATAAAGAAAATCCCCTTTGGAAGAAAATAGTGCAAATAATGAGAACAGATGGGAAATTAAAGCTAATCCTGACAAAGAAAAATTAAAGAACCAACATTAAGTAAAAAATACATAGATTATATTGGGCAAATTTGCACACTTATTTGCCGATTTACTAAAATATTTTCATGTCCGTGAGAAGAATACGTCATTGATTCGAACAGTAAATAATTTCGCAGATCTCCGGTGGACAGGGTGAATCGAATTTTTATGGTGCAAGAACATATTTAGATAAAAATTCAATTTTGAGTTTGAAATAAGCAAATTGTTTTGAAGTTCACATTCTGAAGTCCGTGAAAGCTAAGAATAAAGATCACTCTATTTTACAGAGTAATTTTTCGCTAACTGTTTTGGTCAATTATTTTGCATAGCATGTTTGGCTAGCTCAAAACCTGTTTCGAGTTATTCCAATTCTTTAGGTTTGGATCGATAAAGTTGAGGTAGCTAGAAATAGGTTGACAGCCGACCAGAAATACGAAGCAAAACAGGCGCCGAAAGAGCTTTAGGGCGAAACGGCGCCGGAACCAACAGTTTTCCGAGGAGTTTGAACTTCTGAAGGCCTAGAGAATCAACTCTTCGACTTTGTTTTTTCTACAGGGAACTGTATCTTGTGTCACTAAATGAATAATGTTAATTGCATTAACCGTGGTGGCTTTTGAAGATGCGCTATGTGTTCATGATTTTCATTACCTGTTAAAAACATTTGTGGTCATAAATTATCCATTAAAATCATAAATATCATAAAATAAATTTTACTATTTTTTATATTTATGTTGTTTATTATATATTAATGATGATTATAATTAATTTTTATGACGTGATTTATTTATTTTTGTTATTTTTCGTTTTATTTTTTATGCACAACTTTTATCTACAGGTTTCCGAGGTAATTTGTAAGTCCCATTTGAACTTGGAAAATTTAAATTTCACGCTTTTTTAGAGTGGAAGTTTATGGGAGAGGTGAATGAATAGAATACAATTTTAACACCCACGTTTTATGACCCATATTAGAGTTTTTTGATCCATATTACCAAAGGTATTGTTGCCCTTCTCAGGGTCACCGCACTCTTACATGAAAAAATGGCTGGCAATTGACCATGAGTGGTTCAACATAGGAAGTCTCAAAGGATAGTTTTTGTAGCGAGAGTCAGGGAGTAGAGAAAAGTCAGGCTGTTCTTGATATCTTGAATAATTCATATTTACCGAGTTTTTCAAACTGAGACTTTTATACTTTACTATATTTATACAAGATATAGATTTTGAAGTTCAAAACATTACAATTAGATTTGTAATAACCTTTACGTTATTAAATAGATAACACAATTTCTTGACAGATGGCTGTTAAGCGCGAAAAAAGATCAGTGAGTCTCTTCGTGGTGCTTAAGATTTAGATTAGGTAATATCGTTTCTGATGGTACTTCCATAGTACTTTTTACCTGTATAGTACCGGAGAGAAAACTACTCCCATAAATAAGGACATCCTGAATAATTTTAATTTGTGAGAGTCTTCCACTTTTATCTTTAGAAAATATTTTAAAATCGTAAGTGTGCAAACTTAAACACATTAGTGGTTTATTAGTCAAAATCATAGATAGTAGGTTACAATTTGAACTCGACTAAACATAGGCGTTTTATAAATATATCAAGGGGCACATGCCACGTTCATCACTTGTTTTTTTTTAGATACCTACTGATTAGACTGGGAACAAATAAGTTTTTATATAGCTTTTTTAATTTCATTACCGTATTAACCATTATCTACCCAATGTTGTATAAAAATCTCAGCAATTTTTCTCCAATTCGAAAACACCTTGGTGAAATTCGCTACACAATAACCATTGACCATATAGGTTAGTCAGTTATTAAGCTTTTTGCTTTTATCCTTTGGTCCACAATTCATCTTTTCGGCTCACTGGCAAAGGTTTGATTCCTAATGAGATTGGACGTATACAGGGTGTCTCAGCACCAGGGTTACAAACTTCTAGGAGGGGTAGGGTACACCTAGATGATTCGGAATCACATAGCAATGTTGGACACAGTGATAGTTCTAAAACCGTCCAGCATGCACAAATAGTGACAACCAGTGCATGAGAAGCGCAAAATGCGATGTCCTAATCAGGGCCGTGATTGTAGTGTTAGTGGCCCTGAACAAGTAGATTTTAGCGGCTCTTAAAAGTATTTTGGACATAACACAACGATAAAAAGATTTACCAGGGTTTAGCATTACAAAATAAAGTCCTTCACTGGTCTAAACGCTGTAGGTAAAAATAAAGAGCAGATAATGAAGTTAAATTGAAAATAGGGGATAAAAATTAAATAAAATACGAATCATTGTAATTTATTATTACTCTAATTATTATAATTATAACGAATTAATAAAAAGCTATCTCAACGAACAAAGCCGCTTTTTTATACTATTAGAACTTACAAAGTAATTTTTCTAGTTTTTGTGGGCAACCAGGAGTCTCTGCAGTGGCCATATTGCCACCACAATAAACATGGTAACGTACATAGGCTACTAATGCTAACGCATTTGAGTGTACACATGTATTTATTTTGAGCACCATATGGAAGTTGCACTACAGGAAGTATGACGTCACACGTAAAAGATCAATTGACCAAATACTCTGTTGAAAGTATATGGGGCCGCTAAAAACTGATTTCTTTGTATTTGCACTACACATTTAGCGGCCCTGGGCGGCCGCCCAGCTCGCACCCCCCTAAGCACGGCCTTGGTCCCTTGGTCCTAATCATCTATGCACTTGAGCAGCTGACCTGAGTTTTATCTGGCGCTTTTTACGCACTGGTTGTAAATATTTGTGTATGCTGGACGGTTTTAGAACTAGCGCTGTGAGTGGTTTGCGACCACCATTGCTATGTGATTCCGAGTCATCTAGGTGTACCCTACTCCTCCTAGAAGTTCGTGAACCTGGTGCTGAGACACCCTGTATATAGATCTGGAGGTCACGTTAAGTCTGTCCCATATAATCCTTAATGCAGACTTGGGACGGTAAATACATACGAATACAAAGTCAATATCGAAACATAAATGATGTTTCATGGATAAGCTTCCAAGTTACATCAATGTAAAAACGGTATAGAACACAAGATTACTCTTAAGGCTGGTTCCACGCACTCATACTAACTCTCAGAACATTTCTTCGGTTAAATGCTTATAATATGAAACGTTTTTAGAATAATTCAGTAAAGGTATAAAATTCTGCAAAGGCATTGATACAAAAGCATTTTTCAAAATTTTAACTTTCATACCCTTATTTACAGGGTGGTTACCTATACTCATGCTTGCGCTTCACCGTGCCAACAACAGAATCAAAATACCACTTCTCCAGTCAGCTAAAACTGCTTTTATCGACCGCTTCATGCGATCAAATCAGTTAACTAACTTCCCCATTAAACAAATCCTTATTATAATTAACACATTTGAATTATTATTGAATTATTTCTGTATACAAAAATCAAATACCATCAATAATATATACTTTATTTTTTTTACGATCGTGTGTGATATTTTCGATCATGTATGACTTCTTCAATTCTTTTATAAATTCCTTCTCAACTTCACCCAGTTCTACATTGGGCATCACGAAGAAACTCGTTTAATAGACTTAAAAAAAGCTTTAAATAGCAATATAGTTGCTGATGTCTATATATTAATAGAAAAATAATACAAATATTATTTCATTATTCATATATACAAACAGCATCTTTCCATATTTCAAATGCGTTATGCTATTTTGAATGAACTCGTAGTTAGTGTCTTTCAAAACCTACCTTAAAAATAAGAAAAATACCAACCCCAAGTGATAAAAAATCAGTTGCTTTAAAATAGAATATATATATGTTTTTATAACAGAAAATATGTGTACATTTTTCAACGCTATATTGAAGTTCAAAATGGTTTTACTTAATAATTTTGAAAACAATGCTATATGTGTTTAAAATTATTTTTTATAAAAGTTTCAAATAACTTAGTGATTTTTACGCACATTGTAGATCGCTTCGAATCAAAAGTCGAAATGGTCGACAAGAATATTTTCGGGTCCTCATTTCGCAATGGATCTAGATATGTTTGAAACGAAGTTTCACGAATGCAATTTTGTCTGGCCTTCATTTCTTATGACAAACACTGATTAGTGAAAATTGTATTTTCACAAATTTCAGTTTAGTTCATTTGCCCATAAGGTTTCAGTTGGATTTCTTTTGGCAAATATAATTTTCCCTTTTGTGCTGTTGCTATTCCTCATCCTTCTCGACGGGGACTAGAAACAGGCTTTTACAGCAAAGCGGAGTTTTATGCCGATAGTGCGGATTTATATTTATAGCAAATCAATTCGGAACTGCGGATTCTGACCAGCGCTTGGAGAACGGAGGCAGCACGGCTGATTCCAAGGGATCATTAACATGCTATTTGCATGTCTTAACTTCCCATTACCGAGGATAAAGGGGCCACGGGTCCCTGAGGGTCCCCCCAAAACTCGGGGATTGTTAATGAATACCTCTCAATTTTCGTGGATTTGCATATATGGGGCACAGAGACCTCATTATTCCTCTTCGGTCGTGTTTAAGTTTTGGCATGCGTCAAAAACTCCATTCGAGAGTCGATGGAAATCTATGTGGAGAGTTAGGCGCCTGGAAGCGACTTACGAAGAGCACAAAAGAATGCGTAAATATTGGAATATGATAAGAAAGGGCATGTGTTAGTGAACATTTCGAACCTTTAGTTTCCCTACTTAGCAAGTTTGCTTAGGTGACGTTAAGTTAAATGTGTTTTATTAAATTTCAGCTATTCAAGAAGAGCTTTCCATGGTGAGAAGAGTTTGAGACGCTGTTTGGTCAAAAGATCTTTACATGAATTAAGCAATGTGAGGTGAGAGAGGGCTTTATTGAAATACAGAAAATGAAGTGGATACGTTTTAAATAAACTTGCCTGGCGTTTGTACAATGATAACCTTTGAGGTTTATGCCATAAGAATACACGCCGGGGTTTTCTAGTATAGTATGGGATGTAGGGCCATGCCGAGAGATTTTCGTACGTGAGGCAAAGATGTAAAGTGATGGCCCTTCCCATGAAAAATGTAATAGTTTTTAGAATTTTCTATTTGTTTTTTAGCATTTGCTATTTTAAACAATCTGCTGCCTACTCACCCACCCAGTCCGTTCCGTCCAACCGTCCGCCCATCCATCCATCCATCCATCCATCCATCCATCCATCCATCCACCACCATCCATTTTTTTAGAAATAGAAAGGCAAAAGAGAGGGCTAATTCACCAACCCGTCTAGCCAGCGTGGTGAAATGACGGCTAATTCCTCCAATATGCTAATACACCAAAAACCATGGCCCCTAGTCATCGGCCGTTATACCCCACCCCCTCAGTAGATGGAGAGGCTAGCTGCACCAATACATGGATGATTTTAGTAAAACACAAATGCCTTTCTAAAAATAATTTCACTACTCCTTTACTATAAGTAGTAAAGGCTTATTTGGTATTTTAACAGCAAGAAGAATTTTTTACTTCTGCTATTTATTTGTAAAAATAATCGAGCTTACTTTCATTTGCAGAAAATAATGTTGATGTCCATTCTAGGAAACACAAACGATTTTATAATAGCTATGCATTATATTAATGGGTGCGATTGTAATCATTTTAAAATCCGCAAATTTATGTTTCATGAGAAATAAAACTCATAAAACCCACTTCAGTTCGCAAAAGAAATTAAAGGAAAACGCAAAGATACACAATGTTCTTTCTTATTAATCTCTTATGGCAAAAAGTCAATTTCGAGTTTTGATTTTTGAAGTTTTTATAATTCTTTCTTGGATTTCACGTCAAGAAAGGCAAACATGAAGTCTCATTTCTTCTATTTCAATTCAATACAAAGATATTGGATGAAACAGCGATTGCTCTAACATAAAAAATTGCATTCCGGAATATGTAATTAACGAAATTAATTATTAGTCACATGAATTGAAGAACCATTGACTAAGATTTCTTCGAGCTTGAAATAATATCTATAGTTAATCTTTTACAATTTTTATTAAATTATTCTTTTTGCAATTATAAAGCAATTCCTATAATACCAATATCAAAAGTTTTAAAAATTGAACGCAATTTTGGATTGCTTCAAAAATTATTATGGCCTTTTGAAGAGAAACGCGGTATTATTAAATCAACAATTTTTTTCATATTAGCCGATGATGTGGCAACAATAGATGTTAAATTACTCGTAAAGAAAAGAATGATTTTCCGGTCCCTAGTAGGACCTCTTGATTGCCAGTCAGGTGCTCTACCTACTAAGCTTTAGGTGTCAATCATTCTCCTTTACGAGCTTAATATAAGGCTTTTTATAGGCATATTCGTTATTGGTGTGGCAGTGCTGTGACTACTTACTCTGTTACGAAAGCGACAAGTCAAAGAAGCAAGAATGTCCCATATGACGAACTAGCATTTATATTATGAAATTAAAAATTTTTTTCATATTAGCTGATGATGTGGCAACAAAAGATGTTAAATTACTTATAAAGAAAAGAATGATTTTCCGGCGCCTGGTGGGACCCGAACTCACGACCTCCTGATTGCCGGTCAGGTGCTGTACCTACTAAGCTACAGACGTCAATCGACATCTAGAAAAGTTGTAGTTTATAAAATGTATATCTCAGCCATTTTATAACGTGCATTGTATCACCGTTTACAAGAAAAACAAACACATCCAAAATCAAATAAGAAATTTAGCCGTCTACGTCATTTATTCTTTTTATTAAAATGCTTTTTGTGCCTATATTAAGGGAAATTATAAAAGCATTTAATTTAGTTTTAAGATTTATATCTAAATATATATTATATTAATATATTAGTTATATATTATTTTAATATATTGATTTTATATATATATATTATATCTGATATTGATGTATACATATATATTATTAATATGTATTAAAAATAAAGTATTTGCGTAATATGACGAATAAAAAATTATGTAACAAGTGTAATTGCGTTTATTATTAAAAAGTTATCCCATATTTTTAATTTGTTACTTTAATTTTGTCCATTAGTGAGATTTTGATGACATTTGGAACTACTGGAAAAGATAATCTGTCATTTGGTTTTATGTAAATTGCTTTAAAAGTTGTAACAGTCATTTAAAGCAAGTAGTTTCTCAAATAAATATATAATACCGAATGAAGTTTGAATTTTAAAGGCAATTAAGAATATGATCAGAAAGAATTTTATTTATTATTTTGCATAATTTATATTTTCATAACATTAAGTCGTATTATTAAAGATGAAGCATGAAAATGTTTATGTCTATTCTAAAAATGAACAAAGCTATATCCTTCTATACAAAATGTCAAGAAGCAAATGGACAAGTTTAATGCTTTCATAGCAAATACTTAGAATTGAGTCATCCCCATTACCTCATATATCGTTTTAATTATGTATTATTCTTGTAACTTGTTCAATGCAAACGGGACGACATTTTAAACCATAAAAGTCGTAGCTCTAAACTATTTTTTAAGCTAAATATTTTTTTTTCATTAATTATTATTCCTATTACAGAAATAGGAGGCAAAATTTGGTTTAATAAAAAATAATAATTGGATACCTGAGAAAACGAATTCATTAACGAAAGGTGGAAAAAACACATGGCAGTTTCTTCATAAAAATTGCATTATAAAATCGATCAGAAAGTCTGTTTTTTTTATATTTATAAGTATTTTGTTTTGTTTCTTTCGTATGAAGAAAACGATTTTTTAGCAAGCTTATGAAGTAAAATCGAAGTATAATTTTTCATACCAACAACGTACAAATATTTGATATTTTGAAAACATTCAATTTGGGAGTTTTTTTTTCTGGCTGAACTAAAACTTATATATTTGGTTACACAATAAGGAATTTTGAATTTCTTAAAAAAGCAATTAGCTTATAAAAAATATTGCATTTAATATGAAGGAAAGATTTGCATCTAGATATTTTTAAAGTCTTTTCTAGCTCTTTTGTTGCTCGCTATCTTGTCCATGTAATAATGTTCATGCGATTGTACCCGCTTACAAATGAGGTTATTAATTCTCAACAAACTGCACAGATTCTCTATTTTCGGATATATGCTACAGCCTACTATCTACTACCATCTAGAGTACATAGATATACGATTCATCCATAAAGATCTTTCGACGAATGAAAAAAAAGCTGGAATGTTAGGAGAAAGAAGAATGAGAGCAAAAAGATCGCAAGAGCTAAGGATAGACAAGAAGTTGAGGTCGTAAAAGCCGTTGGGAACTGGACCGTTCCAACATTTTGTTCTACTAAGCGGAAGCATTATGTACAATGGCGAGCAGTGATTTTTTTTTTTTGTTTCCTAAGGGCAGAGACCATAAGGAAATGGTCTCTGTTTTGTCTTGCAATGGTATCCTTAATTCAGCTTAGTATTCTCCATAATACCATAAAAGCATTTTCTATAAAAAGTATTATTTGAAGTTACAAGAGTTTCTCCTTTGTATTTATTGACTTTATGGTTACTAGGCAAGTTAAATGTTTTCTTTTTCACCCTGTAGTCTCGGGTTTGATTTCGGAAAACGAGAGTTTGGTTGTGGTTCGAAGTTATGTTAAGTTGTCTGTCCCGTCATAGACAGTTTGTGAAACGTAAAACATTGAAACAAACGGAACTTCACGATTTTCAACCTATGATAAGATAAATTATTTAATTTTTAACATGATTTGAGCCTTTAAATGATGAAACATCAACGATATATAGATTTCTTGAAAATTGCTGTGTATATATATGTACATGCACAGATTTCTTGAAAATCATTGTATATATGGATATACATAGATTTCTTGAAAATCGCGGTATGTATGTATATACAAAGATTTTTTAAAAATCGTTATATATATTGGAAACATGCACAGGATGAAAAAATGGCAATAGTCTTTAAGTTCTGTGTGTAAAGACTGTGCAGTAGACAGCACCGGATTAAAACCATAGTGTATCCAACGGCACATGGGAAAAGATGTGACCATACTCATTCCCCTACCTCGTATGGCATGCATAATGTTCACTCCACCAGATTCAACAATGTACTGAATATTTTAAAATTTTATTAATTTCGATATTTCATACAGTAAGTAAATGAACAATCTATTCTTAAACATCCTATTTCGCGTGTTTTGGTTGCAGCACATTTTTTAACAATGTCCGCTAAACTAGCTTTTATTTTGCACTAAGATACGATTCAACGGATAACAACGAAAGCACAAGCATTGCACAAAAGGCTGGAGATAAAAGTTTTGGCTTCACGCATTATTGCTCTCTCTCTCTCTTCTTGTATAAATTTTTATAACACAAGTAGCCTAGTAATTGTTTTTTAACGCTTTCAGACTTCGGAAGTAAAAATCTAATTCGGAGACAAAATGTTCTAAAAACATAAGTATTATTTTTTTAGCGTGCTGGTTGCCGTAGTGGGTCCCAGGGCCTTTTTTATTTATTTACCAAGACATTACATTATAATAAAGTAAAATCAACAATAAATTTAAGCAAAAACATTACAGTGCCGTGAATGGAAGTCGGGGAAAAAGATGAATTAATCAACTTGGCAAGCCCCGATCATACACAAGAAACACCTATGTAATGACGAACCTGAAAGAGAAAAAAATATACAACACAAACAGTCCCAAATGTACAAACACAAACAGTCCCAAATGTACAAACACAAACAGTCCCAAATGTACAAACACAAACAGTCCCAAATGTACAAACACAAACAGTCCCAAATGTACAAACACAAACAATATGATAATATCGTTAATTACAAGGACCTTAACCAATTTAGACCAAAAATTTCATTCCTCAAAAATCGGTAGCCTCGAGTAAATACAATTTCAATCGCTTAAGAAAAAGATTAAAGCTATTTCAACCAGTAATTTATCGAGCAGAGTATATAGGGTCTTGGCCCTATATGTTTTGTAGATAATCCGGCATTGGCAGTGAATCCTGTGTGTGATAGAACTGACCGTTTGACGTGACTTTTGTACTATGAGATATTTACAGAAATCCAATTTCTTCGATTTGAATCCGGTCCAGTGTGGATATACAAGATCATGGATTTTACAACTGAGAACTAATTTACAAACAAAAAGAATAACAGAGTGAGATTAAAGTTGAATATGCGGTACTGAAATAGGATAGGTTCAGGGAATACACGAAAAGCTTTCCTTTCAACATATTATCTCTGTTTATCGTGAACTTTTAAAGCAAAGGGAATAAACTCCTTAGCCGACCTGTTATAAATCTTACTTGTTAGTTAAACTGTAATCAGTTTAACTAACCCTATATTTACGTATATATATATATATTTAAGAAGAACGCTGTACTTAATAAGAACAAATAACACAATGACTGTCTTTGTGCTTGCTCATCGTGTGTGTTTATTGGGGTGGATTTAAATTCTAGTAAATTTGGGTTCATGTAAATGCATTTTTGCTCGCGCTGATATTTATTACGTTAAGTTGTTTACCTGGTTTCGCATGTCTCATTATGCAGCCTTGAATTATAAATCTTGAACTTTTTTTGTCCACTGCATTAAATGAAATAAAACTCTTCAACTGTGAAGAATTTTCACTAAGTAAGCGAACATATACACAGTTTTCATTCTAACTGATGATGTGAAAAAAAACGTGCCACAATCATAGTTGTAGTATTATGAAAAGATAATGAAATTTACTTAATTGCAGTATTTGGGCACGATAACAGGAAGGGCGTTGGCACACGCCAACTTATTAACATTACTAGTGTTAGTATGAAATAGTAATAGTAAGGATGCAATGTGATGAAACTTTTTTTTTGGAAAATATGTCCATGAGAGGTTTATTAACTTACAAGCTTATTAACTTATAATGGTAAAAAAACGCTTTTAGATTAATTTTCCAAACTATAATATGAAAGAATGAATTACATTTTTATAATCTTTTGATCTATTTTAACACTCATGTTTTCTTCACCTTTTCTTTGAAACTATAATATATATATGATATTTTGATCGCCATTGAAAACACCTATAAATGTATTAGGAATTTAATGTTTAATTTCTTTGTTAGCTTTTGGTCATATAATGAAGATAAAACTGGAAATTATTGTCTCTAACAACACAATGTTTACTATTTAAATTTCGATATATTTTGAGATTATCTCAGTGAAAAGAAGAAAAAAGATCATGCTGAGGCTAAATTGTAAAAAGCGATCTTCGAATCTGACGATTTAGTGGCACATATATGATATACGCGATCTTGTTTTGTATACGCGAGTTAGTTTTCTTTTTTTTTAGAAGTGTATTACGGAGGGATTAATTTTGAAGAAAAAAAAATAAGAAAGGTTATTCTCAGAATACCAAAAGGCTGAGATCGGTAGCAATTTTTTCAGATTAAATTTTCCCATAATCTACTTTCCTAAAAGAAGATAAATTCTCTCTAAATAATACAGATAAATTATTTGATAAATATATCAAGAAGTCAAACCAGAGATCTAACGTTAGTTTAAATAAACCATACAGAAATCGCTTTACTACATGCGAACAGATTCTAGCAAAAAATATAACGACTACAAGAGATCAGTCAATCACTTAAAATAAAACTAGATATTTTGTGCGAGTAATGAAAAGTAACTTTCTATCTGTAGATCTTAAAATATCTTTAATGTATTTCTACTTCAAATCTAAATGCACAGTTACGTTACGAAATGCTGCAGAATGCTCATGGTTCCCCTGAGACGGATATTGCAGTACATGCAGCTATTTGAGAGCTTTAAGACCTTCCTCTACAGCATGTAGTTGCAGAAGTATGATGGAGTTACATATGGGTTAGTATCTCACACATGATATTCATTATTGATTCTTAAAAGTAAAAAACAATTTCCATATTATTTTTTGAAAAAATATAGAGAAATTGCTTATACAAAAGCATCGATTTTACAAATGCGCGTTAAAATTGCTTTTATTTTTAAGCTTAGTTTTGGCAAAAAAATTACTTCATGGCAATATTAGTTTCAAAAATTCTTTCCAGGGATGTTCTTTTGCCACTAGATATTAACGATTATTGAAAATTCAAATTTAACCTTATTTTTGAGGACTTTGAACAAGCTCAACATTGGCGAGGCACGTAAATTTGCATTTTCATGGAACAGATCGAAGATGTTCTCGTAAAATATTCAACACTTCCTCGACTTCGAAACATAAAGTGAATTTTTGCTTTACCGATCATTACGTAGTACAAGCAGGAAAAAGTGTTTCCCCAAGATACTTTGATTAAAAGTTATCTCTATCATTATTATTCAAAAGCTAGACTACTTTTTACACACAATATCTATGCGTTTAATATTCATCAATAACGTTAAACGATGTGCGTTTTCACAAGAACGTGTTTGTCTCTATCAGTCGTATTTCCAAACAACCTGAAACTACTTAAATAAAAGAAAGTACCCTTTTGCCTTTAAAAACAGGTCGCGTGCGTTTTAAAATTCAGAGCCAACTAAATGTAAACTTGAGTTTCTAAAAAGAATCTATTCCCTTGTAACTAAATGGCAACTAACGATTTTAAATAAATTAGAATTCTATATAATAAAAGAAGCAATTTGCATGCCGTTTGAAGTTATAATTAAATTAAGAAACAATTTATATCAACATTCTTTAGGCGTAGTAATATGAACGCCGATGTTATGTCACAGTTAGATGGTGAAACGTTCGTAAAGAAAGGAATGTTTTTTGCGTTCGGTGGGGCACGATCCCACGACTTTCGGCCGTCTGGGCAAGAGCTCTGAGCCAACTGAGTTTTGTACGACGAATATTCAATTCCCTACGAACGTATTACAGAGTATTTTT
>QLNU02015360.1:227248682-227269352 GCA_006491805.2 Dysdera silvatica
TATTTCTCGTTTTCTTGGACTTCTACCTTTAATGGGCAGTGTATACAAGAATCAAACCGGTATAAAACCAAATGAGAAAGAAACAAAAAATTCTTTACAAATATTTCAGTGTATCAGATGGTACTTTTTACAACAGTGATTGCCCGAGAAAAATTACTCTCGATTACTTTTGCATTTTTTCCGAAAGGCATCAGTCAAAGTCTAAATTCGGGAGAAAAAGCACGCAACTGAATTTACATTAGAGAACGATTAACGCACTCTAAACATCCAGCTTTTGGGGTTCATTATGGTTTTAGGATGATGAATGTTCCCTTCAATGTTAGGTAATGATACTACTTACTGATGACGCTTTGATTGATACTCAATATTTCAAGCACAGCTGTATAGCTAGGTGGAACCGCAAGAAAAACGACAAAATATGATATACTCGAAGAAAACCGAGCAACGAAAGGTTTTGTCAATTTTTCGTTTGTTTTCTGAGGGCGGGGGGGGGGGCTATCCGTTTTCTCACTGTGCGGACAAATAAATAGTGTTCTATTGCGCTCGACAATCTCACGATTTTGAGAAAATCCCTAAACTCTTTTTATGAAGACAGTGATGATGGATGTGAAACCAAAAAAGGGCCGTCTGTCTTAGAGCTGTCATTTCCTCATCTAATGACAAAAGGAAAAAATATCTACCTTTCCACGTTTCTGTGTTTGGAATCATGCGTCAAAGTTTTGTACACTTTTCAAACATGAATGACTGATATTGTGAGAAAAAACAAGAGCTGAAAGAAGAGCTGGAGAAACCACCTTGAGATGCCCAGGTAGTAATTTGGAAGTCACGAAGGATTCCTCCCTTAGGAACTGTCTCTATGTATCAACGGCAGGCAGTGTTGATGACATTGAAGAATGCATTAGTGATGTTTTTGCTACAGAAAACTGAACATATTTTAGATCGGAAACTTAGAGTTTTAAAGACACTTGGTAAACAAAATATGCATCGTGATTTTTAAAATCAATTTTTTGCTGGGAAAGGATTGCATTTTTCAATAAATGCATTCGGTTAAATGTATCAGAGAAATGGTATTGGAAAGTATGCTTATATTATTTGTTTGAAATTAAAACGCTTGTAAGTAATTATGATAAGCATTATTTATTTTTGTAATTGTAGTTGACATAAGATTGTTAAGGTTATTTAAAAAAACAGGTTTAAAAAAATAAGTATAAAAAGATTAATAAAAAGTTGGTTTTACTGTCATTTAATTTCAAAATATTATTTCGTTGTTTCACTTATTATAGAAGTTAGCATGCAATTTTTACAATCTTAGAAACTTTGTCGTATGTTCAAGTATAAAATATAATAAATATGACTGATTCAAATCTTTTCTCTTTATTCAGATGTCATATTTTATATGATGCCTTTATATGACCGAAGATAAATGTGTTATTTATGAGGCTATTGAGTTTTAGTTTGGTTGAAATCATAAATTCTGGACTTGATTAATCTTCTGAAAGTCAATGGATGTTGGTCATGGAAATTAAAGACTCCGAAGCGTATAAAATACGAAAACAAGGGCATATACTATGCTACCAGCATTCAGTATTTTAAAATCACTATTATTTAGATATTACTAATTCAGTATAGGCAAAACCTTTACCCTCAATATGCATATGAAGAACCAATGCTTCTTAGGGATACCTTCGTTCTGCTACATGGATAAAATTTGGTTTGTTGTTGCTTATAGAAATTTCGAAAACGTCTTTATAATTTCTATTATATAAAATAAATATACCAGTTTATATATAGAGGGTTATATTGCTAATAAAATAAGTATGCAGTTTGATAGGTACGAGAAAGGAAGTTAAAAATTCCCGTTTTTAAAAATTCTTCTACGTAATTTGAAATTCCGATTTTTCTTCACACGGCCATTTTTCAAATTTATCTCCCAAGGGTTTTCTTTTGATTTCTCTTGTTTTGAATTTTCCATATCTTTAAAGCATTTGATAAGATTAAGGTTCCAGTTCCGAAGTGCTAATAGCTCAATTACACCATCTATGTTCCTATCACGCTGAAGAACTACAGTATTTAGAAGTAAAAGTATGGTGAATTTTTTGTTTGATTTCAGTCAGATGAATGTTCTTTGCCTTAAGAATTTTTCTGAAATCAGATCGTGCCATTTTGGTTTTCATTATTCACGAAGGTATTTTTTGCAGTTCTTTTCGTTTCACTGGAGTACGAAATAGTCCTTTCCATTTCATTAGAATGGAATTCATCATAGTCTCAGTACTATATATGGTAACTTGATCTAGTTGGAGAAATAAAAATGCTCAATCTATGTATCAGCCGAATGCTACTGGAGAAACGGATGTGTCTTTGACTAGAACAACACAAAAGTTCATATAAATATCATTTCTCGTTATTGTAAACTGCTTTAGAGTAATGCTACGTATACAGCAATCGTAATTGGACTAAAAACAATAAAAAAGCGGCACCTAAAGTTTACTATATTGCAAGCAGATGTAGGGAAAACAACAGAAATGCAAATGATTTAAGGGAAGAATCGGAGAAATGTTGAGTATATAGATAGATTCCTGTACGGAACTAGTTTAAGAAACTTAGATTATAGAAATTATTAATTTAAGAGGTATATAACACAACTTCCACGTTTTAAAGCATATGAGAACAGGGAAAGAATATAGCACACATCATGGATCTTTTCCTTGCAGCTAAATCATTTTTTATATTATCTTCCTTTCCCATTTTGTTTTCACTTTATGAAGCTTTTTGATCATTCTTTTTCATGTCCTTCGCATTTTTCCTATTCATTTTTATTTCTAATTTTTACTTGACTTTTGATTCTCTTTTTTCATCTTTTTTTTCTCTTTTTTCAGTAACGACTCATATCAGTCATAAAAAAACTTTTATTAAATTTTGTATCTTTTTTTCATAAAGGTTTGCTCTTTACCTAAACGAGATTAGACAAAAAATGTTAGTGCAGGTATTGACATTTAGCCATAGAGTAGTTAAGGCATGTCATATAATATCTAATATGTTATACAGTAGAAGATTTGATTCAAATGAAATAGTTTAAATCTGCTCTAAACTGTTAATACTAAGTAAATAGAAATACTGAAAAGATCAGGATTCGTAAAGTGTGCATAGGACTTTGTTAACTTTCCATAAATCTTAATGATAGTTACGTTTGTTTCTTTAAATTTAATTAAAAAATTATTGTTATAAACACATCGAACCACCTTCAAGAATGAATAATGTAGCAAAATTCTTGATGATTGCTCAATTAGGAAAAATGGATTTCAAAGTTATACATTTTTTCGAATCATTTAAGCAATAAAATTAATTTTCTTCAAAGCAAAAACATATCGCTTAAAACTTAATATCTATTCCAAAATTCGTATTGGCGATAAATAAAAATAGGACTTTTTTAATACTTGTTAAACCGAGCGTTAAATTTTATTTTGCGATAATCGTTCTCTGCAAATCGGCCAATTTGATAAGAAAAAATTTTAAGACGTAAGTTCCATTTACCTAATGAATTTCCGTTATTTTTAAAATGCCATCTTTTCGTTATTCGAAAATAAACGAAAAAACTATCGACGTTCTGTGTTGATATATTTAAATAATTAACAGCCCTAAGGCGTGTGTCATTTATCATTGCAGGTTTAGTAACTGGAACAGCGTTGCTATTATTTTTATTGGTGTAATATTCATTTCGTATGCAAGTACTTCAATATACCTTAATATTACATATACTGTGTATATAATACTTTAACTCTGATAATATAAGTTACTTTATATAGCGCGTTTTAGGTATAGTTAATGTGAAAAGAAGTAATAAAATTACAGGCCAAAGTGATTTTTAAACAACATTTTGTAATCATAATATATATTATGATTTATTTATTTATTTATAATATATTTATGATATATTTATGATTGAGAATATTCGAATCTTCTTATATTATAGAAGATTATGAATTTTAAATTTTTGAATCTTCAAATTTTTGAAGTCAAATTTGACGTTACAAAAAGGACAGCTTATTTCGCATTACACCACCTTATGCTTGTTGAGCGAAATAGGCATCCTTTACCGACAAAAGCTCAGGAAATAGATGACAGGTTTCTTGACGCCTTTCCAATAATATAAGTGTCCATACTCAATGATAAATTAATGATTTATAGACAATCTCTTTATATTCAATCACATTATAGATTTATGCTTCAATTTCACTCGCTCAGAGTCGCAAGGACAACGTAAAATGATAGAAATCTGGCTTGGAAAAAGCCGGACGTCTCATGCTTGACAAATCTGTCTCATGATGAAAACGACATTCCGTCCTTTCATTTTGTTGCTTTATGGCGCCTCTCGCAGCATTCCAATGGGCTTGCAAAATGATTATGTCTTGACGATAACAATTCCCGTCGACGATAATCCAAAGAATGCGACACCCCGTGAAGATAAAATAGAACTTTGAAGGTGAAGCCATTATGAGTGTCAGCGGTACGAAGTTACATTTCAGATTTTAATGCAAACTCAATTTATTTTTTACATTCCAACTTTCAATAATTCATGGGTTGTTCTATGGCCCTCAAAATGGGTTGAAAGCCATCATATATACAAATCTGTCTCGTATACATGTGAGAATAATGGAGCATGGTAATATTTTCCTTGCTGTTTTGAAACATTATGCAGATAAACTGATAACAATTTAGTTTAATAGGAAATTTAGGCGTAGCAGATGGATAACAAAGTTTATTATATAACCGAGTAATAATTAACTATATGTACGTATAAAAATTTATATACTGTTTTATATTAAGCGACATATAAATAGTATTTGGAGTTCTTTCGTCTATATTCAATTAAGTACATTAAAAATATATTCAATAAATTATTTATTAATTTCATAAGCTTATATTAAAGATCAAATTTAAGACATTTACCAGATTATATCCTCAATTATAGAAAATATGGATTATTGAGAATTTGAATTGTTAAATTATTGATTATATTTCAGGTTTTTTTTTATGAACTGTACATTTCCCTGTCGTAGAAATTTAAAGCATGGTTTATGAATTCGCATACAGACTATAAGGGTCTTAGAAGAGGCATTGCAAATGTTAGGACAAAACGTCGGCCAACGATGTAACAATTTCAATTAATAAATAATGTATGGGACAGTCAACATTATAAATTCGCGCATGTAAGTGTCCCACGTACATAAAGGCCGTACAGGCCTGCACAAAAGTTTAGACACAGAGGCAAATTATAAATAAAAGCGAGAATTTGCATTGAACTTCGCCGATATTGTATCTAAATAATCCTAGAACCAATAATAAATTGTGCAACTTAAAAGATTACCAAAAGTACTGAAACAAAATATCCCAACACCGTAATATTGGAATCTGCATGCCACAAATGTTTAGGCACATATGTCAGATTTATGCAAATTAACGGCGCGAAGTTCCCAAGTGATCGAAGGGGCGTTTCCCAGAGTTGTTATATAAGGCCTGAAATAATTTAGAATGCTTAGAACGATGCCGAAGTCAAAGCAATTTACGAATGACGAGATTTTGAAGATTTGGAGGCTGAAAACTAAAGGTAAATCTGTTACTCAAATTTCTGTTGCATTGAACCGTTCAAAGCGAGGCATTTATCGAGTGTTATCCCGGGGTGATCAGTATCAACCAAAATCACGATCTGGGAGGCCTCGAGTGACCAGCATTCGGGATGATAGACAAATACGAAGATTGGCTTCAAATGAAAGCCTGTCTGCAAATCAAATAAAAAACACGTTAGCAATGCGAGTGTCAAGAGAAACCATACGTAGAAGGATTGTAGAATGCAGGCATTTGAGATATGCAAAAATGCGCCGCAAGCCCTGCTTGCAATTACATCATAAACAAGCACGACTACAATGGGCAAGGCAGCACATATCATACAGTGACGAATGGCTGCAGGTGTTATTTAGTGATGAAAAAAAGTGGAACTTAGATGGTCCCGATGGCCTTTCGCACTACTGGCACGATCTTCGAAAACGCCCCTTAAGTCGGTTCAGCAGACGTCAAGGAGGAGGTTCAGTCATGGTTTGGGGAGCCTTTAGCTTCAATGGACAGACTTCTTTGGCGTTTTTGAATGGAAAACAAGATTCCAAGGCATACCAGGCAACTCTTGAAAGTCACCTATTACCTTTTGGCGAACTTTTATGTGGACGAAACTGGGTTTTCCAACAAGATAATGCGTCCATCCACACATCCAGGTCAACAAAAGAATGGATGAGCGCTAAAAATATTACAGTTCTCGATTGGCCTGCTCTTAGTCCTGACTGTAATCCCATCGAAAATGTATGGGGCATACTAACGAATGTTGTGTATGCCAATGGAAAGCAATATCCGTCCGTTTTAGAACTTAAAAAGGCTATAGAAGAAGCGTGGTTTAATTTTGAACCAGAAACCTTTCAAAATCTTGTGCTTTCAATGAACGACCGCGTATTTAATCTAATACGAAGTAATGGTGGCTACATTGATTATTAAAATTGTTCATTTCCTTATGCAAGTGCTAAAATTTATGTTTGTGCCTAAACTTTTGTGCCACATATTTTACTTATTTTAAGTTATATATTGCAGCAAGTTCGCTACTGATGTGATTTCTGTTCTCAAATTTTTAATTTGCATATTACATGTGTTCATACTTCGTAATATTAAAGTTCCTACTTCTTCAGTTTTAATAGTATTTTGTTATACTCAAATTTGTGTTGTGTCTAAACTTTTGTGCAGGCCTGTATGTAGACAGAGTCAGTATTATTGCAGATAAGATGAGGAAAGAAGACACAGCGGGTATATTGTTAAAACGTTTTATTTCAACGTACGTTTCTGACGGACTTGGCCGTCTTTCGTCAGGAATATAAAGTGAGAAAATGAATATTAGAAAACTGGAGATGTTGTTATTGCGTGACTAGCAACCCAATAGTCACGCAATAATAACATCTCCAATTTTCTAATATTTAGTTTTTAATTTTTTATTCTTGAAGAAAAATAACCAAGTCCGTCAGAAATGTACGTTGAATTAAAACGTTTTAACAACCTTACTTACGCTTATAACGTTGTCTTTACTTATAAATCTTATCTGCGTAATGCTACGTCAAATTATCTTTCATACGTGCCTTTATGTATGTGGGACACTTATATACGCGAATTCATAGCGTTAAATGTCCCATACATTATTTATTAATTGAAATTCTTACATCGTTGGCCGACATTTTGTCCTAACATTTGTAATGCCTCTTCTAAGCGTGTTGCACATATGGGCGAGACTATATATATATCCCGGAACATCAGTATAGAGTTTTCATTAGCATGGAGTTTTCAAATTATTGTTAAAGGAAAACACATATTATGAACATTTATACATTGCAATATATGTAAAATTGCAATTTATTTCAAATTATTGGGGTGGGGAGGGGCTCGGTCCCCACGGGCCCATATAACTCTACGCCTATGGCTCGGAATATCCCTTCATTTTTCCCTCGAAACTTTTACAAAACTAAACCAGGGGAAAGCCTTGTTGGTTAAGATGGGATGTAGTGTAATAGTTTGTGACGTAGATATCCTATTTTGACTATAGCAGACATAGAAAATAGAACATCTTCGGGACGACCTGGAACGCCGTACCCAATTTTGGCATATAAGACCTTCCTCTATTGCAATTCTGACAGAAGCTTTGCAGAAAAAAATGGAGGAATATTCCGTTACAGACATCGTCATGTAATGGAAAGCATACCCAGAAGGATCGCTACAGTTATTACTTCTAAATGGAGGCCGGCGATGTAATCATTTCGGCTACTAAATATTTTTGTTTCTTTTAGATATAGATGTTCGCATAATTTTGTCTACACTATATACATAAACCATATACAAGACCATCATCATCATCAAACACTATTATCTTTACTGCCGCGCTTAAACATTTTAATTCTAATGCCCCTAAAATACTGACACAATCTTAATTTACTTTGATGAATAAACTGTTTATCCAGTACAATAATCAGATGATGATAAATTTCAGAAAAACAGAGCCAGAAAATGAGGTTTAAAATAAATAATAAAAATGTTAAATCTAGACTCATTTCCAACGGCAATCTTTTTATAAATGTAATGTAAAATTTCAAAGAAAATCGTTTACAAATTAATTTTGAAATAATTTGCATGTATATAACATCTCTAGGGTTTCGTAATTGGATCTTTTCCTGCGTAAAATAGTGTATAAACAAATTAAATATATCTTCAAAATTTTTTCATTTTCTTTCCTTCAGTTTCAAGATTTTGCAATTTTCGTTCATTTCTTAAGCATCTCTCTCACCTTCTCCAAAACAGCTTTTACAGATAATAAGCTTTTTGTGTTTTTTTTTCAAAATACGACATAATGAGATATTTTTAAAGGCCTTAAAACTGATCTGCATGTCAAAGATTGGGATAAAAAAAAGCATACTAAGATTAAATTTATTTAAATTTCACAGCATTTATATTTTTCCTTCTTTTCTTTTAATCGATATATATTTTATCTATTTTACATTAAACACATATTCTAAAATTATTTTCTGAATCATAAATATACCCATAGAATTGGGAGAAAATATTGCCATAGTTATTAGACTGGATTCTAGTTTCCGTTCTTGTCATTTAAAATCTGCTAATATAGTAGAACCTCGGTAATTCGAAAAGTAGATAACTCGAAGTGAAACCGCTTTCCTTTGATTTTCGAGCTATCGAGATTCCATTATATCAGGAAACTGAATTAAAATCACATGCACCAACAATGTAAAACAGTATCCGCTGCCATCTACAGTCCATATGGCACCTTAGTTTACTCTTCTAAATTTTTGTAAGAGTGGACATCCATATTTTCTGGGATGGATTTTTTTACCCGCATGCCAAGGTGACCTGTAGTTTGACAAGGGATCGGCATCTTGGCTAGCCTATTTTATCAAGGGATCAAACCGGAATACAGGGCTGTAGAAAGGAGTCCAACGTTTTTCAGTACATCGGGAAAAAGTAAATGTTCAGCATGGTAGAAGAGCGCCTTATTTTTAGGTTACCGGCTTTCGCTAATAGTACGGGGAGGGGGTTATCAGTTTCCAAGAAATCACCCTCTCAGTTTCTGACCGCGCTCAATGCTGCTTAAACTTTGGTGGTCTGACGGGAATCGGTATCTCAAACGTGGTATGGCTATTGTATTGCTATTGATATAAAAAACGTTAAATCATAATTCCACGATTTTAGAACATTATATCTAAAAACACGCAAATTATCATAGTTCAAAAGGTTTATAAAACGTTAACAGCTGTTCCGGTAGCCAGATGCTGTCTTCTTTAGAACTACGCTCACCCCGTTCACACATGAGGCCAGCCAGCTAAGGTTGTCGAAACACAATTCACAAATTTGGTGGTTGGGAGAAAGAAAAGATGGTACAAGGTTTTTGTTGTAGGGTGAAGGAAGTTTTCCCAAATAACGGAATTGAAAGGAAGACAGCCATTGGAAAACTCTCTCTCTGCGATAACGGCCTCGGTAAGAAACGAGAATTTGTGGTCAACTTCAAATGAATGTTTAGTCAAAGCGGATTTGTGGAATTCCTGCCTCCGCACATATGCTTAATGCCTTTTCAGTCTTATGCAAAGGATTTTACGCGTTTGACCAATGGATATGCTGTCACACAAGGTACAGGATGGAATAAATGTCCCAATCTAGAGCCTAGAGCTTGTTATAAAATTAGAATGTGCACTACCGAGAAATGAAATAAGAATGCCGAGAAGGAAGCATTTGACAGCAACGAAATTTATACAACATAATCATGGAATACAGAGGAGAAAGTTATATAAAAAGTCTGGCAAAATGCAGTATTATTTGCTGGTAAATTAAAAAATAACATTGTCATGTAACATGGTCAGCATGAAGTAGAAACCCTATGAACTGCGACACCTTTTCCAATTCTGGGATTAAGCCTGTTGTGCAGATGTAGCATGTCATTTTGGGGTATGGAGTTCCAAGTATTCTCACGCTGGACACGTAAATTGAGGATATTCGCTGCTGACCATGGAGACCGGATAAGTCGTTGTCCCATAAAATCTCACACCTGATCAATGGGAGACAAATCCGGGGAACATTCATATCATGGAAGTTGTCTAATAATCTGAAGTGCATGTTCCGTTGCATGTGTCTTGTGTGGACGTGCAATGTCATACTTAAAATCACCACCGTGACCTTACAAATGGCACAACGTCTGGTTGAATAATGTTGCTGATGTACCGAATGTTGCGTAACGTACCTGATACAAACACTAGTTCTGTACGGGAGTGATAGCTGATCGCTCCCCATACGAGAAGACCAGGTGTAGGTCCTGCGTGTTGATGGTGGAGAGGCTCCCCTGTGCGTCTGCGAATAAGCATACGGCCATCTGAGGCTCCCAAACAAAATCGCTTTCATCGCTGAAAACGACAGTTCGCCATTGCATTCTCCAGTGCAAACGTTGGCGACACAACTGCAGCCGTTCCCGACTTTAGCTGGACTCTCAGAGGTATATATTCCGGAGGTACATGTGCATGTAGTCCTACTTCCAGTAGGCAATTGCGGATTGTTCCCACGGTCAATTCAGGTATAACGGCAGTTCGAATTTGCGATGCAGTAGATGTTCTGCTTGACAACTTTGCTCTTATGCGTCGATCTGTTCGCTCGTCAGTCCACCTGTAAGTCTCGGTTACGCGTCTTCTCGTGTGGGAACGTTTCCCCGGACCACATACGCTACCATCGTACCACCACCGATACTTCCCGTCCAATTCGCTCCGCAATACGACGATACGACCAACCGGCCTGGAATCCCATTAAACGACGTCGCTCGAAATCCGATAGCTGCTGAAATCGTATACTCCTTTCACGTCTAGGCATTGCAGATTTTTTTAGGATCTTCACATGTGTCCATAATTCGACCATTGATTATATTCACGTCGCTCTTCTCCTTAAATACCATCTCTTACTATAATTTGTGTATCATACAGTGCTTTGGCGTAAGCTCTTTCCCGTTGGTACTGAAATTAAGATCACGCCTACGTGTTCTCTACTCCAGTATCATAGATGAATTTCATGATCGTCCGGCAATTCCTTCTTGGTGTTCTTTTTTAATTTTCGGGTAGTGCATTTACTCTAAACCCGTTTTTCTCCTAAAAATTTTACATACTAACATCTATAGTTAATTTCAAGTTAGTATAAAACATTTAATTATAATTTGAGTATGTGATTATCGATTTTAATATGATATAAATAATGTATAAATTATTATATGTGTGTACAAATGGGAAGCAAAACAACCAAATGCTATATATATTATGTTAATTATCGCCAATTTATAACATTGTTTGATCTAAAGAAAAACTCTGTTTATAAACCATGTCAATACGTGTATTTATCTAGAAAATTAATTACGAAACGTTTACGTATAAATTCGATACCATTTATTGTAAGATAGTTTTACTTAAGGTTTTTCATAACATACTTTATAAATTTTCATACATTACAATTCTTATTTGTTGCAGTGCAAAAAATGCAGTAGGATTAAAGACAAGAAGAGAAAGAAAGGTAAATTAAAGCAAAAACTACAAAAAAAGAAAATTTAAGATATAACAAACGAAATTCTTCAGATCTAAGTATTGAATTAGATATTTCAACGGCATGGCGTTTTTGCTTTGTATATCTACGTTCTTACACCCGTTGATACTTCAGTATCCCACGTTTTCTTTGCAACTAAGAATACTGAATTTAAGCTTTTCTTTGCCGTCTTAGTTAGTCGAATTAAGCGGATTCTTTTCTCTGCACAAGAAGAATTATTCGAAAGGAAACTAGCTGAGAAAAAAAGAGCATTTTTAAACAACCAAAAGTATGAAGGTATGGAAGAAATGGTTAACTCTGCTTGGAGAAGATCTGCTTAAAAGAGTTTTTTTTAAGTGGTGAAGTAAGAACAACGTTGTTCGTTTGTTTTCTGAGACTAAAATAATTTTTGTTCTTAGAAGAGGATTATAAGGTTATCGACCCACTTTAATTGTGTTTTTTGAGAAATACGAATTCATGAATAAAGAGTAAAATCTACTTTAAATATTAGATAGCGTGTTCTCGGATTTTATTGTATACAGACGGAAATCAGAAAATGGAATCTCGCGAACAACTTTTTATATTTTGTATCTTATAAACGTACATGTAATCTATCAAAAATATTTTATTGTGAAAAAGCTTTTAAAGGAGTTTTAAGAAGAATTTTTAGAAAAGTCTCTGAAAATGTAAACGCATTTAGAGGATTGGTTTTAAAACTTACATTTGATTCATTTCAACGCGTTCATGCATATCAATACGTACTTATATGAATAGACGAATACAATATTTTTTACCTGTAAGCTATATTAAACTGTACTTTTATATATATATAAAAAAAGTAAAGGATATGTTTAATCTTTTCTTAAACATGTAGAATAAACTATTGCTGGAAAACTACTTCATCGAGCATGACCTTTTTTTTATAAATAAATGCAAAGACCACCTACTGACCTCTGAAAATTCAACTGGATTTTTGACAATTTGCATATCGCGACGCTAAAAGAAAAATATGCGATAGTGGAAAGAATGTGTTCAGAGGCATTTGCATGACCCTTTGTATCATCTGCCTTTATTTTTTATAAGTTTTTACTGAAAACTTTAAGTATTGCATTAGAAATACAAAACCTTACGCTACTGGTGTTTTTGTTTACACTCAAAAAAAAAAGAAAGAAAGAAAAATCCAGTTATTCCATATAAATAACGATATAATTAACTGACAACACATTTTATAAACACTTAACAGATATGTAACTTTTAGTCCAACACTGAAAATTTTTCAATTGAAACAATTATCCCTCTTTTTTAATGGTTTATAAAACGTAAAAACTGCATTTCGGTGTAAAATATACTTTAGAATAAATATATTTTTGTTATTATATTATTTTAATATTTGAGAACGTATCAGCTGATTTCTAATTATTGTTATAATTTTAAATTTCTCAAATATAATTAAAATTAACTACAACTGCATCAGTGTCAGGCGTTTAAAGTTCAATCACGTTTATAGCTTTAAGCTACATATATATGGAAATACATATATAGGCTACACACACACACACACACACACACACACATATATATATCATCATTATCATCATCATCATATTCAACCATTATCTATCCACTGCTGGATGAAGGTCTCTCCAAATGCTTTCCACACAAGTCTATCCTCGGCCATTCGCTTCCACGTCACCCCAACATATATATATATAGACACAGTGACTCCATCCACATGGCCGAGGGGGTCTAGGCCCCTCCCTTGTGCTAACAAAACGAAAAATTATTACGCCAACAGACACTGGTAAATTATTTTATTAAAAATGTAGGATAAAATTAGTGATGTTCCCAAGATTTCCTTGAACTCTGGTTACATTGATGAGACTACTGTTAAGGCAAGCAACAGCAGTAATGGCACGAGACTGTCTTCAAACGCTTTAGGGCCCTACCTCCCCACAATCCAACTATTGACACTTGTTTAATCCGACTGTGAACGAAATTATGAACAAGTTTCTAAATATTTGTTTTTGTTCCAAAAATACACGGCAAGAAAAAAGAAACCTAAAATTATCGCCAAAGTGATATTCCTTACTTTTATTTCCCGACAAGCCAATCCGATAAACGCGTGCAATTCCATTCAACTTGCACTAAAGAAAACCAAATGTAAGAAAACAATGCTTCAGGCATTCATGTGCTGTTTACGGATCAGAGAATCAATTCGTGAATAAATACCACGTTTCGTTATCGATAGCGAAATACGGGGTGCTTTCTTTGGCCTAGATCCAGGCGAACGAATAAATTTGAAAACAATTTTAACTTGATGAACCGAAAACGAAATTTAAGGCTCACCGAATAAAGGCGAAAAAATGATAAAATTTTGTATCATGCTTCGTCGGGTAAAAAGAAAGTTGTTATTTCTGTGAGGTGAAGAAAAAGCAGGAGAAATCAAAATCAGGGAGAAATTTACTCATACGCTTTGCTTTTCAGAATATAAATCGCTAGATTCAGAAATTTTTAAACTATTTGAAAAGGTGAAAAAAAAAAAACCCAAAAAACTTTGGGCATCCCGTGATTTCATACAAATACATAACTCCTATTTCTTTAGGCAGAGTTCGCTACACCAGAATTTCCGTTATTTGGAAGAAAAAATTCTTATACGGAGCAAAGAAACTTGTAAAATTACGACTCTTTCTTCGTAATTTTACATATTTCTTTGTTCCAATGTATCTGTTTTGTAGTATGGATATTACTTTTGCAAAAGTGGATTGTCTTTCTTGTACTTTCTACGTCTCAAGCCCACACACAACTGGTTATCTAAGATGAGGCCGACGGCTAAACACGACATCCGAAGCACAATATGTTTACATACAATCAACCTTATTGGTGACGGAACTCAGCGAAGTAACTTAAAAGCGATGGCTGTAACCATTAGGAGGCTAAAATCAGAGTATATGAAAATAAAATTGAAATTTCAGAAGTCAAAAAGCAAAGATTATTAAGAAAAACCCTTCTCCGGCAGATTGGAATTTTTTTGAAACTTTTATTATTCACCAGATCAAGGTTAACCCATGGCTGTAATAGCCATGTGGTGGCCATCAACTTATATCCGGCATGGATAAGATTCCTCCATATTCGGTTACGCTAATTTTCTCAATTTTAGGTTATTATTTGTGTTTGGTTTTATGATTTTTCTTTAAATATTTTATTTTTTTACCTATTATTCTTTTTTTTCATCTTTTAAAACATTTTAACAATTTCAATAAACTTAATAGGTTTTAGACAATTTTACGTGACTTTAGATAAAGTGACAGAATTTGAAAATTTAGTTTATTATTATTCTAAATTCAATAGCTCTATTATTACGTAAGCTTCCTTGAAGAAAAGCTCTGAAAAAACATTATAAAGCTATATTAAAACATATAGTTCAGAAACTGTGCCCATTGTGTTATTTTACCAAGTTTTGTGATATATTATTTTCATTGATGACAAAAAACGTGGTTACCACAGTATTGCAAGCACTTTCATGAAAATTTGTAACGTATTTGTATATCTAAATGTTGAACTAAATGAGTAAGTTATTTTCTTAGTTATTTGATTATAATTATTACATCATTTCCATATTTTATTCAATAATTTGTCGTCATTAAATTATTTCATTTCTTTATGAAAGACTGTGACAATTTAAAGTTAAGAGTGAAATTTTTTAAAATGAGAGTTTTAAGTATGCTTAGACATAGGTAATAGTGTGACTACTTTAGACTTAAAAATTCTCTAATTTATTTGTGAATATATATTTTTTTTCATTGTACGTAAATTTAAAACGTTTCTTTAAAAAATGAACCGATTTTAAATTGCAAAACCGTCTTTTAAACCAACGATATCATCATCATCATATTCAACCATTATCTATCCACTGCTGGATGAAGGTCTCTCCAAATGCTTTCCACACAAGTCTATCCTGGGCCATTCGTTTCCACGTCACCCCAACCTGTTTTCTTATTTCATCCACCCATCTAGTTTGAGGACGTTTTCTAGGTCTTCGGTGGTCTCTTGGAATCCAGTTCAGAATTTCTGTTGTCCATCGTTGATCAGTTCTTCTTGCAATATGCCCAGCCCATCGCCATTTCAGCCCTTTTACTTTAACAATGATGTCCTCTACTCTAGTTTGCTCTCTCACCCAAGTGTTCCTTTTTCGATCTCTCCTAGTTATTCCAAGCATGCACCTCTCCATGCTCCTTTGCGTTGTCTGTAACTTTCGTATTGCTCCAACTGTTAGACTCCATGTCTCTGATCCATAAGAGAGGACTGGCAATACACACTGGTTGAAGACCTTTCTTTTTAGACACAAAGGCAATTTCCCCTTCAGGATAAAACTGTTTCTTCCAAATGCACTCCAGCCAAGTTTAATACGTCTGTTGAGTTCTTTCATAATGTTGCCATCCATTGAAATCAGCTGGCCAAGGTAAATATATGAATCAGCAATTTCTAGCTCAATGTTGTCAACTTGTATTTTTGTTTCCTCTACAAAATTATTGAACATGATCTTAGTTTTTTGTAGGTTCATCTTGAGTCCAACTTCTTTACTTCTAGTTGAGAGCTCCTGTACCATGTCTTGGAGTTCTGATGGGTTCGTTGAAAAAATAACAATGTCATCAGCAAACCGCAAATGATTTAAATATTCACCATTTATTTTTATTCCCTTGTTATTCCAATTTATCAGCTGAAAAATCATCTGTAAAGCTGAAGTAAAAAGTTTTGGAGAAATGGTATCTCCCTGCCTCACCCCTTTGCCAAGTTTGATAGTTTTGGTATCTTTATGTAACCGAAATTTTGCACTTGCATTTTTATACACACGTTTCACCATGTCAATGTACACATCCTCAATGTCTGTTGATCTTAAAGAGTTGATGACTGCTGATGTTTTAATAGAGTCAAAGGCCTTCTCATAGTCAATAAATGCAACACACAATGGAAGTTCATATTCATGTGTTCTTTCAATTAATTCTCTTAATACTTGAATATGGTCCACTGTACTGAATCCACTTCGAAATCCAGCTTGTTCTCTTGGTTGAGCTGCATCTAATTTTTTCTGCAGGCGATGTGTTAGAACTTTTGTGAAGATTTTATAAATAGCAGGTAACAAGCTAATTGGTCGGTAATTTTTCAAATCCTCTTTATCACCTTTTTTATGCAAAAGAATTACTGTTGCAGAATCCCATTGGTTTGGTATGTTACCGCTGTTAAGACATTTGGTAAAGAATTTTGCAAGTATGTCTTCTACATATTCTCCAGCTTCTTTTAGGATATCTAATGTAATACCATCATCACCAGGGGCTCTTCCTTTCTTCATACTTTTTATTGCAAATGAAACTTCTTCTTTTAAGATTTTAGGAGCTGTTCCTTCGACTATCTCAGAGTCTTCGTTTAATCCACTGTTACTTTCATATAGTTTTTTGTAGAATTCTTCAACTCTTCTAAGTATTTCTTCCCTATTTCTTGTTACAGTGCCATCCTCTCCTTTTAATGCAATGATGTGTTTCTTCCCAATAGACAAACTCCCTTTAACAACCCTAAGGCTCTTGTTGCTTTCAATGGCCTTCCTTACTAACTCACAATTGAATTTTCTTATATCTTCTTTCATGTTTTTGCGCAAAGTTTTGCAAAGTTCTACATACTCGATCTTGCGACTGGTATTTTGATTGTCCACCTTCATAAGTCTTCGCCTTTTCATGAGTTGTTTCGTCTTCTCAGATAATTTGCTATTCTGCTTTTTACATATTACACCACCAATTTCCCCAGCAGTTTCAATTATTGTCTTAACAATGTTTTCATTTGCTTCTGAGATGTCAACTTCTTCAATAAGTCCTTCCAGTGCAGAAAAGCGATTTTTTAATTCCAACTTGAATGCCTCGGTATTTTCTTTTAATTTCTTTAAATCCACCCTCTTACATACTTGTTTCCTAATGAGCTTCTGCCTTTCTAGTTTAGTATTTAAGTGCATTTTACATCTCACCATTCGATGATCACTTCCAGTATTAAATCTGTTCAGTACGCTGCAATCTTCAATAATTGATTTCTTGTTTGCCAGTATATAGTCAATTTCGCTGGTTCCTCCATTGGGGTGTTTCCATGTCCATTTTCTTTGTAGTTTCTTCTTAAAAAATGAATTCATGATGCTAAGATTTTCAGCTTCGGCAAATTCTATGAGTTGATCGCCACGTTCATTCCTTTCCCCGTATCCGTATTTACCAACCGATGTCTCTCCTTGTTCCTGTTGTCCAATTCTTGCATTAAAATCCCCCATGATGAGCTTGATGTGTTGTTTCCCCTTGGTATGTAGCTGTTTTGAAAATTGATTTTTTTTTTTTATTAGTTCATCGGAAAGCTCTGTTCTTCCTGGACAATCCGTTACCAAAATTAATAGTTTCCGTGAAATAAAACGTGATATATTTCAAAAATTCTAATGGTAGGTAAATGTAAGTGCATGCGATATTTTCCTAAATTTTTTGTTCAGCAGTCTTCGAAGCGTTTTTTCACAAAACTTGAAATTTCCATGTTTCGCGTATGATAAGTTTGAAACCATCTAACATATTCTGATAAAATTTGACAGGAACATTCGAACTACTACTTAGCATAAAATGAAGTAGAATTGTGTTAATTAAATGAAAATTTAATTAGTTTTGTCTATATATATATATATGTCTTGAAAAATTTTCTCTTTCTTCCATTCGTTGGTTTTAAAATAATTAATGAAAAAATATTTTACTTTACGACATACTTGTTCATGGTCTATATTACAGTACAAGTCTTCCTCTGTAGAATGGTGTCAATACTATTATGTTATAGTCATAAGTAACCTCAATAGCATGCGTGCAAGCAACATATATGTTTCGTATAAAGTAAAAAAGGTGTATAAATTTGTTTACTTAGAAAACAAACAGGTTTTTTTTAACATATAATTAAACATTAATATATCTATTATCTTCATATTGAAAATGAAGTTGTTATCTTTGATATTTAATTCACATTTTGCGTTTTAGAAAGTGGTATATATTGATGGTTTTTCATGTTTTGAAACCCCTAAGTCCCCTTAAAGATGAAGTTGCGCAGTATCCCGCTACGATAATTTTAACAATTCAGAGAATTGCAATTACTATATACATTTATTAACACAAGCTACAACTTCGTATTTACACCACTAAACTAACGAAAGTCATTATCAAAGATTAATAAGTTAACGACATATAGAGAAGGAGTGAGCGGCGACCCATGCACTTGAGAAGTTCGGAGCTGAATATCCTTTCTGTTTGAAAGTTTTTAGAAATGGTTTTAATAGTGATTTCATTGATCGAGACACGATGATGAAACTTGTCACAGTTCATTTCGTTGGTCAATGGTCCCCTGCAAGACACTTTACGGTGGGATGATGAATACATTATAAAAATGTTTAACCTCGAAGTCCTTTGCTGCTACTTTACAAAAGAATAGCCCTTCTTCATTTTCGACTGGAAAGCTCCCATGCGAACTTTCTCAGTAAAGTCTTGCATCTATTGCAAATGGCAATGCATCTTTCTTAATGGTCTGCTGGCTGTGTGAGCAGATTCTGGTGGAAACACTGAGTTGCGCTGACACTGAGAAATCTTTTTTGGCGGGAAATACATAGCAGTTACGCTGAAATGTTGCAAAGGGCACGAACCGCCCCAGGCTCCATGGAAACTCCATGCTACGTACATACTCTATACTTTCCATACTGGAGAGGTCAACATTTTAAAAAGGAACTTCCACAGGTTTCAAGGCGACTTCCATGGGCTTTGAAGGAGACCTCCATGGGCTTTGAAGAAGACCTCCATGGGCTTTGAAGAAGACCTCTATGGGCTTTGAAGAAGACCTCCATGGTCTTTAAAGGTGACTTCCATGGGCTATAAAGGGACCTTTATTGACTCCACAGACTTCCATGGGGTCCACGCAGATTTCCATGGGCTCCATGGGCTCGAAGCAAACATCCATGGGTTCCATGTAGACATCCATGGGCTCCACGCAGACCTCCAGGGGCTCCGTGCAGAACTCCATATAACCCTTACAAACTTCCATGGGTTCTCCCAACTCAACCATGGACTCCCCTCGGCTAAACTCCATTGGTTCCATGTCGTAAGTCATGAATCTCTAATTAATTTAAATCTTGAATATCAAATGACGATTGTTGTTTCTTTAAGTTTTTTTTTATTTAGTTCCTACAACAAAAATATTTAACAATAGATTGAAATCAGAAATTTTGTTTATTATTTTTATAACGCTTGTCAAATAAATATTGATATCGATCTTGCACCTTTATTTGCAAAGCTTTTATTTTTGATTTTACTATGTTTCTTTTTGCTGTTTATTCATTTGTTGCTCACAGCAATGAAAATTTACAGGTGTTCACAATGATGTTTCAGTTAAGTGTGGACTATGCTCTCTGTGAAAACAAAGCCGCCTTCAGTGGTTCACCATTCTATCCATAACCGAAAAGAAAAATTAAAAAAGAAGTGCGGATTATATCAATGCCATAGAGGACCGTTTTCATAAAGAATATATGTACTTTGCGTCTATACGTGTATATACTAAGAATGTGCAGTCATATGTGTAAAATCAGCGACGTAGTGTGGGTTGCCAACGCCCAGGGCAAGTTAAGTATTGCGCCCCCTAAAGCCTGTTAGCAGTCCCTTTCGCCACTCCAATATTACAATTTTGCGCCTCTAAGACTTTGTGCCAAGAGCTTTCGCCCTGGTGGCGCCCCCCCACCACCACCACGCTACATCACTGTAAAGAATATATGTGTACGTGTGCATGTATATATATACATATTACAACGTCAATTATCTGAAGCATCTGTCATCAAAGACCAACAAAACTCACAAAAAACGTGTTTTTACTTAATCATCCTCAACTGCAGTTCAGGTATTGTGTGTTCGCGCTCAGTTGGCGTGTGATACCGTTAGCAGACGGATTAGTCCATTGCAGTTTAGGGAAGGGCGTCTTGCCGAAACTGGTTTTTCG
>QLNU02015360.1:227274708-227316442 GCA_006491805.2 Dysdera silvatica
GGACTCAGTGAAATTAGAAGAAAAGGTGAAGAGTTGGTGGAACTTAAAAGCGGACATTTGTTTTACTATAGAGGAACGGAAACTGGAAGAACAAGTGGTGTTGGCTTCTTAATCAACAAAAGAATTAAAGACTGTCTTCTGGAAGTTGAAAGTACATCAGATCGAGCAGCGAGGCTTGTTGTTCAACTAACCCAGCGATACCAACTTCAAATAGTACAGGTATATGCACCAACATCAAGCCATACCGACGAAGAGGTTGAAGAATTTTATGAAGAAATCAAAGAGTTACACACCAAAGGGAAACAACATATCAAGCTCATCATGGGGGATTTCAATGCAAGAATTGGACAACAGGAACAAGGAGAGACATCGGTTGGTAAATACGGATATGGGGAAAGGAATGAACGTGGCGATCAACTCATCGAATTTGCAGAAGCTGAAAACCTTAGCATCATGAATTCATTTTTTAAGAAGAAACCGCAAAGAAAATGGACATGGAAACACCCAAATGGGGGAACTAGTGAAATTGACTATATCCTGGCAAACAAGAAATCAATTATTGAAGATTGCAGTGTACTGAACAGATTTAATACTGGAAGTGATCATCGAATGGTGAGATGTAAAGTGCACTTAAATACTAAATTAGAACGACAGAAGCTCATTAGGAAACAAGTAAGTAAGAGGGTGGATCTAATGAAACTGAAAGTAAATACCGAGGCATTCAAGTTGGAATTAAAAAATCGCTTTTCTGCACTGGAAGGACTTATTGATGAAAGTGATATCTCAGAAGCAAATGAAAACATTGTTAAGACAATAGTTGAAACTGCTGGGGAAATTGGTGGTGTAACCTGTAAAAAGCACAATAGCAAATTATCTGAGAAGACGAAACAGCTCATGAAAAGGCGAAGAGATATGAAGGTGGACAATCGAAATACCAGTTCCAGGATTGAGTACATAGAACTTTGTAAAACTCTGCGCAAAAGCATGAAAGAAGACATAAGAAAATTCAACTGTGAGCTAGTAAGGAAAGCCATTGAAAATAACAAGAGCCTTAGGGTTGTTAAAGGAAGTTTATCTGTTGGGAAGAAACACATCATTGCATTAAAAGGAGAGGATGGCACCGTAACAAGAAATAGGGAAGAAATACTTAGAAGAGTTGAAGAATTCTACAAAAATCTATACGAAAGTAACAGTGAATTAAACGAAGACATTGAAATAGTCGAAGGAACAGCTCCTAAAATCTTAAAAGAAGAAGTTTCATTTGCAATAAAAAATATGAAGAAAGGAAGAGCCCCTGGTGATGATGGTATTACATTAGATATCCTAAAAGAAGCTGGAGAATATGTAGAAGACATACTTGCAAAATTCTTTACCAAATGCCTCAACAGTGGTAACATACCAAACCAATGGGATTCTGCAACAGTAATTCTTTTGCATAAAAAAGGTGATAAAGAGGATTTAAAAAATTACCGACCAATTAGCTTGTTACCTGCTATTTATAAAATCTTCACAAAAGTGCTAACACATCGCCTGCAGAAAAAATTAGATGCAGCTCAACCAAGAGAACAAGCTGGATTTCGAAGTGGATTCAGTACAGTGGACCATATTCAAGTATTAAGAGAATTAATTGAAAGAACACATGAATATGAACTTCCATTGTG
This sequence comes from Dysdera silvatica, assembly GCA_006491805.2. NCBI lineage: Eukaryota > Metazoa > Arthropoda > Arachnida > Araneae > Dysderidae > Dysdera > Dysdera silvatica. Next base: position 227,276,370 of record QLNU02015360.1, read on the forward strand.
TGTTGCATTTATTGACTATGAGAAGGCCTTTGACTCTATAAAAACATCAGCAGTCATCAACTCTTTAAGATCAACAGACATTGAGGATGTGTACATTGACATGGTGAAACGTGTGTATAAAAATGCAAGTGCAAAATTTCGGTTACATAAAGATACCAAAACTATTAAAATTGGTAAAGGTGTGAGGCAGGGAGATACCATTTCTCCAAAACTTTTTACTTCAGCTTTACAGATGATTTTTCAGCAAATAAATTGGAATAACAGGGGAATAAAAATAAATGGTGAATATTTAAATCATCTGCGGTTTGCTGATGACATTGTTATTTTTTCAACGAACCCATTAGAACTCCAAGACATGGTACAGGAGCTCTCAACTAGAAGTAAAGAAGTTGGACTCAAGATGAACCTACAAAAAACTAAAATCATGTTCAATAATTTCGTAGAGGAAACAAAAATACAAGTTGACAACATTGAGCTAGAAATTGCTGATTCATATATTTACCTTGGCCAGCTGATTTCAATGGATGGCAACATTATGAAAGAACTCAACAGACGTATTAAACTTGGCTGGAGTGCATTTGGAAGAAACAGTTTTATCCTGAAGGGGAAATTGCCTTTGTGTCTAAAAAGAAAGGTCTTCAACCAGTGTGTATTGCCAGTCCTCTCTTATGGATCAGAGACATGGAGTCTAACAGTTGGAGCAATACGAAAGTTACAGACAACGCAAAGGAGCATGGAGAGGTGCATGCTTGGAATAACTAGGAGAGATCGAAAAAGAAACACTTGGGTGAGAGAGCAAACTAGAGTAGAGGACATCATTGTTAAAGTAAAAGGGCTGAAATGGCGATGGGCTGGGCATATTGCAAGAAGAACTGATCAACGATGGACAACAGAAATTCTGAACTGGATTCCAAGAGACCACCGAAGACCTAGAAAACGTCCTCAAACTAGATGGGTGGATGAAATAAGAAAAGAGGTTGGGGTGACGTGGAAACGAATGGCCCAGGATAGACTTGTGTGGAAAGCATTTGGAGAGACCTTCATCCAGCAGTGGATAGATAATGGTTGAATATGATGATGATGATATATATATATTTTGATATACGAAATATTTTATGCTATATGTATTATTAAAATTATGCAGAATTGGATTCATTACAATTTTTTAAATATATTTCAAAATACTAACTTTTCTTTGTTGATGACAATGATGACGCTGCTTTTCTTGCTGCTTAAACTAGTTTCAATAACCAACAACCATATTACATGCATGACGTATAGATGGGGTTTTGGGGTATTATGAGACACGACCAGAATTTTTAACATTAGAGTGTCTGGTTTAATTTTATTTCGCTTTACGGACAAGGATGGTAATAACTTTTCATAGCTAGTATCTGTTTGCCGTCTGTTGTACGGAATGCTGTTGGGAAGGTTGTCCGCCGATGGAAGCACTGTGTTTTCAGTGAGGAATGGGCCAATTTGGTTAAGTTCTAAAAATGTCAGTGTCTGATTTCAGGTAGTGTGGTAAGTAACGTTTTCATACGATAGTGTGTTTGATGGATAATAACATTATTATAAGTGATTGGTCAGTATATTTTAGACGAGTTATACCATTTGGCCGTAGAGTGCTTTATTTTCGAAATGCATATCCAAACCATGGCTATTGTAAGCTTAGGATCTACTAAATAGACCACTACGTCTCCCTTTGAATGGGGGGGGGGGTGAATTCCCGGCGAACGAAGCTTACTTGAAACGGCTATCTCTGTCGGCGAAGACAGGTGATCTAAAGGGAAATACTATAATGCGAAGTTCTACCTCATTTACTGACATAACTTAACTATCTTAACAAATGTCACGGGACTGCAAATAAGTACTAGGAGGTAGGTAACACACATAAAATATTTATTAATAGCTAAACATAACATGAGACTAGTAGAAAGCATGAAAAATGATAATTGTGATAACTTCGTCTGAGGCTTAACTATGGCGCGGCTAAACATGCCGACATCTATTAAATAGCTCATCTGAAGTGTGCTTACATTAGTTTCCTCTCTAGATTGCTGACCTTTCGACACTTTTTTTTATTCTAAAAATTTGACTACGGTAGTAGCCTATCTTGGGTATTACACACATATCATAAAACGATCAATTATAACTGCATTATTGGAGTTCATTTTAGTTTTGGAACACATATTGCAATCCATAGCAATCATTACGAAATACATTATCAACAGCAATAATATCCAATAATTAAACTGTCATGTGACTATCATTAATTATGTTGCGTAACTAACTCTATATGTCTAATCTGACTCTTAGGGGACGATTGCCGGAATTGACGAGACATGATCAAAAAAAAAAATTATTCTTACCTGGCTCTCGCGGAGAATTCGCCTCGACATCTCAGAAGTTTGCTATAGCTGTACGAGAGGCATATCATCAATATAGTCGATATCACTGGCGGAGAACGTACTTAGTCCAAGGGAGCTATTCACCTCACTTTTAAAATATTGCTTTACCATCTTTGGGTCCCATCTGGTACTGATCTCATACTGATCTAATTATTCTCGTCTTATACTGACTCTGATCTCATGCACTTCTGCCCTGAAACTGATTAAACTTTTTAAAACTTCAAAGTAAGAATGGCGTTTGGACCTGTGATTGGTTATTGGCTTAACCGATCAATGAGGTGTCCGTGTCTCGCGGTTTTGGTGCAGGGAGGTCCAGATTTCCCCTGCGGCGGAGGCTTCCGTGGAAAGGCAATAACTTTTATTGACATTTACGAGGTTTCTTCAATTGATGTAAGCGATTTTTATGGATAGCGATTCTATGTACGGATCTTTGAAGATTCCAATTAGCAGGGTTTGTATTGTGCAGACGCAACCCTAAAGAGACGGCATGTCCAGGCGCGGTGATCAAAACCAGGGCAGTCTTTATGCGTCTGTTCTTTACTTACGCCATAAAATCTTGGACTATTCTAGAGATTTTTAGGTTGTACAAAAGGCTTAGAGAATTGTAGGAAGGGTATTATTCATGAAACATCTTCTTGTCGCCGTTGCATAGTAAGGGAAAGTGAGTGCTTTCTTTTATGGTTTAACGCACAAATTTAAGGGGAAAATATACAAATTACAACAAAACTTTGTTACAGAACGACCTTCCTGTAACACTATTAGTACAATTATTGAATGCATCAACAGCAGCAGCATGCAATAACCAAAGAACCAAAAATTCAAATGTTCGAATGCCAGAAGATTAAATGTATCTAAGGGCATCGTAGTTTATAAGCGAGTTCCCGATTTTGGTTTTATTTTTAATAATTCGCTACTTCAAACTGTGTGACAGAAAACGAAACATATTTAAAAAAAATACAGAATTTGAAAATCAATGAATTTTGTGCATATTTCAAGCACAATTGTGAAGTTACGCTTTGAAGAATAGGTTAGCTATATGTGAAATAGCAACCGTATGGTCGTTTGAGGTTTGTGTGTATGTTTCACGACGTAAGAACAGCGAAGTTCACACTTCTCCGGGCCAATAGTTTTTTGAGGAATCCGAACTAGGCTTAGGGAACCAACTGCCGGACTACAGATCTTTAAAGGTACACGATATAAATATATAGACAGATATCGTGATTAGAATAAGAAGTGTTCGTGTTTTATGTGTGCAAAGACAGGGAAAAGCATATCACACCAGGATCTAACTTTGCCGAAGAATATAAACCTCTTTCACTCAGCAATCAAAACTAGGACTGCGGATTAGCAGAGAAAAAAAAATCGTTAAACGCTGGGTACCTGTTGGAATCGAGCTCGGATGATTCACATGGCCACTACATGCATTATTACTACGTCACTCCAGAGCTAACTGCACGAACAAAAATCGAAGCAAATAACTTGCTACATAAGCAAACTAGCTGGATATTTAAACAATTGACTTACTTTTGTGCAGTGAGTTTACTGTTTATTTTAGTAAAAGTCTAGTACGGTTTATTTTAGTAAAAGTCTAGTATTGTTTATTCTAGTAAAAGTCCAGTACTGTTTATTTTGGTAAAAGTCCAGTACTGTTTATTTTAGTAAAAGTCTAGTACTGTTTATTTTAGTAAAAGTCTAGTATTGTTTATTTTAGTAAAAGTCTAGTAATGTTTATTTTAGTAAAAGTATTTTAATTTTAGATGTAGTTTTTGACGATATTATAGGATAAATCTTCGATAGGATAAGGAAAGAAATGAATTCCATCATCTCTATTTTGATATGATCTTTGCTACTGTCATGCCGATTTTAGAAACGGCCACTCTCCAGACTTATTCTCTCAGGAATTTAGACCTACCTCCCCAAATTCTCAATTTAATATCATAGAAAAGACGGGTAATGCAAATTTTGAATGAGAAAGGACAGAGTGGGCAGGAGAGTGAATTACACACAACTGGGCATCGCAGCCATTATGTTTCAATTTTAATCCCTCTTGAGCTAATGGGGATATAATAACCCTCTAATACCACACCCTCCCATCCAATCTCCCCCGAATGGCATGTACTCCTTCAAATTGAAGAGTAATCTACCCTGTTTTCTAATTACGCATAGCTCTCATTGAAACGTCCGAAGTCTTTAATCACGGCGTTCGAATATCCAGACATGTCGTGAGCTTTGATTCGTTTGAGTTTTTAATCTCCGATTTGGGGGGCGAGAGATTTCCAGGGTCCTTTCTCTTTTCTCTAGGGGGGTCTGCCAGTTTTAATTAAATCTAGTTGCTTGGGGATGTGTGAGGCAAAATGAATGAGGCCCAATTGTTTTGTTAGAAGCCACTTGACGTGCTAATAGCCGAAATTGTATGGAAAGCAAATATAAAATGAAAACACGGTGGTAATGAACATTGTGCGTTGAATGCTACTGGGTAGGAAATGGTAAAACAAAGAGAGAGAGAGAGAAGTGTGCTAAAACAAATATATTTAATATCAAGTGTTTGTTTGAGTTATATTTGATTTATTCAAAGAAAATATGTCAGAGAGAGAGAGAGAGAGAGAGAGAGAGAGAAAAAGAGAGAGAAAAAGAGAGAGAGAGCGAATATATATATATGCGGTATTTCTAATCAACATCATATTAGCTTAGATTATATTTGAGAACTGGCGTAACTAGGTGGGGGTGGAGGGCTAAACCACACTAATAGAAAATGTTTAACCCTCCCTCGGAAATTATAATTGAATGTTAAGTGCCGGGTATTGGGTTGGGGGATATTGCCTTCCCAGAATTCTATAACTCTCTTTAGAAATTGGAGCTAGTTATGTTAATGTATTTGAGAGAAAGCCAAGTTAAATGAAAATTAATATAAATTATTACGATTATTTATATCCTGGAGCCATCCATTTGGTTTCCAATAAAAGTCGTATTTTGAATTCAGTTGTGGGTATTTTTTACCTATTTCACGATATTTATATTTACTATTTGGAGAAACTATCACTCTACTTATTTTAAAAAGTCAAATAACGTAATTTGACACTTATATACATATAAATAATATTCACACATTTATTATATATTTTATACCTTATATACTTTGTATATTTTATACATTATATATTTTGTATATTTTATAAATTACATATTTTCTATCATTTATGCGTTTACTTGTAAAAGTTTGGTGTGCTTAAATATAAGTATGCCGTAATTGGAATTGGCTAAAGAGAAGACAATGGAAGTTTAATATATATTTAATGAATAATATGCATAATTCACTATCAGGGAAATGACAAATATAAATAGCGCTAAAGGAATTATAATTAAAATTTTAATTTAATATAGCGTTTTTTCTACATTACCTAAGGTAATTGAATTTTATTAAAATGTAATTTTATAAATCATTGTTCTAAATGAAATGTTGCAGATTTATATTCATATAATTTATTCTATATTGACCGAAAAGGATATAGAGGAAACGATAATTATATAAAATTCAAACCATGTGTAATATTTGTTAATTAGTTGTCATGACTTTTCAGTAATATTTTATTTAAGCTACGTTTTGGGGAAACGTTTTCAATAAATTTATCTACCCTTTTTGTTTCGAGAAATGCTATTTTATTGACTTGATCTTATTTCTGTCGATACTTATTTTTCTATTCAAAATTGGAGGATATCATTACAAGATTGCATTACAATGGCCTTTGAAGGACTGCTGCTGACGCGTCCGAAAGCTTGGATGATCTTTTTCATTGCTATTTTACCAGTGTTTAACCTTTTATATGTAAATTCTCGATACTTTGTATCTCATTTCTAAGGTTGTTATACATTGATGATATTAATAAATATTGTTGGCATTAATAAATTTTTTAATATCATCCGTCTCAGTGTTCTTAATGAAGCGTGTGGACATGAAGTCCAGTTGCCAGTAATAAAATACGAGGTCAAGGTAGTAAAAATTATCGCCCGATCAACGAAGTTGACTATTTATGTCTGGAAGTTTCATTCTAAATATAGAGTAAACAAAATAGGTATACGTATCATGCATGGCCGTAGCCAAGATTTAATTTCGGGGGTTCATAAATTTTTACAGCATGTATCGATACAATCATAGCATGCAAGTCCGTAGCCAAGTCCCATTAAAGATCCCCCCTCTGGATACGGGCATGGTATCATGTCCCTATCAGAAGACTTTACTCGTATCTTATGAGCATTTTAATGTTTAAAAGAATAAACTTTGATTATTTATCCGATTCGATTATTCTCATTCCTAGGAATTTTGAACATATAATCTGCGCAATAGAAACCTTTTCAGATTGCCATATTTTCGTACTTCCATTGATGACAACAATTTCAATTTCACCGGACCCAAAATTTGGAATTCGATTCTTGATGACATTATTTCATCGTTTTCTTTTGCCATATTTAGGAATCGGATTCGTGAATTTATTCTTTCGGCTGATCACCTGTCTATGATTATGTTTGTTCTATCTTTCGTATAATTTTAAGGTCAGTATTTTTTTTGGGTGTATTAAACTCGTCAGGCCAGTTTCTGGTCTTTTTCTAATGTTTCTTGTGTCGGCAGATAATTGTTAATGACGGTTATGTCCAAATTGTTTTGAATATAATTTTAATTTTCATTGCTCGATTTACATATTTTATGATATTGTTTAATGTGATATCGTGACGATGTAGAACAAAATATTGTATTGTATATATTATAAGTAAAATTTGGTACAACATGCTTGTAGTAAATTGTATTTTCATGTCACCTTGGTTAAGGTGAAATACAGTATAAACTCACATTTAATTTTATAAATGCATTGGAAGCATAATAACGACAGTAGAACAAAGAAAAGAAATCATCTATGAGAAGAAGACATTATTATATCAATAGGAATTGCAATTTCATCCAAATAGGATAGCCTTTTGTAAAAACTAGGAATAATTTTAAAGCAAGGGAAAACTCATGCGTATTAATATTGTCGGCTTTAGAAGAAGAATGCTTTTATACAGACATCAAATTTTGCTTGTTAAGCAGGTGAAGCTAATATTAAATTTAATGAGTTCATTAACAAACTTTCGGTTAATGTTCAAATATTGATTTTAAATTATCGATATTAGATTGGAATGTGGAATCGTAGTCAGTTGAAAAGGGGGTTATTCATAAAGACGACAGCGGTAACGCTGAAAAGGTATCCAAGCTGTTACTTATAATCAATAGGATGAGGGGAACTCCTCATTCATAGAGTTAATATTATTTAATTAAAACTCCGTTTTGGGAATGTCTTTGGCTTTTCTCTTGAAGATTCTGAAAGGCCAAGCATCTGCAAACGGTCCAAATATCTTATTTTTGCAAAAACCACTAACTTTTTTTTCAATCTTTACTTTATTTTCAACCCTGCGGTTGATAGGATGGGCAGTTCGATTCAAAGATGCAATAATTCCATGAATTGTATTTAAATTGTGGAAAATAACTAACATCGTATTAATATTTTTTTATGTAACTCTATGTGAATGGTTTTTTTTTTCGTCGATTTGATAAGTTACGATAGTAGTTGATTGAGGATGCTAAACCCTAATTTCTGGATGTACAATCAGTATCTAGAGAGATATTTAAAGAGATTGCACACAGAATATAATACTCATTATTGGATACTTTTTAACATAACGATATTTGAAAATGGCTTGGCAGAGTATCATTAACAAGAATCATTCATATTTAAAAGAATGACCATCTGGTTTTCATATATAAACCCACTTCCCTTTTTTTGCATGTTCATATACAGGAAAACCCTGATTATTGTGGTTAATTGTTCCAACAAAAACACCTCAATAATCGAAATTACGATAATCGGGACATATAATATATGGAAAATAAGTTATTTCTGCCGAAGTTCCGGAAATTATAAAAAAATTTTAAATGAAAAAAAAATGAAGGTAATGATGCCAAAATATTGTTTAGAGATTATGTTTATAATGTTACTAAGTAATATTACACGATGGTACGTATAAACTAGGTATGCAGAGTACTGTTACTGTATCCGTATGTATATTGTGCTAGTGCTTATTGTTTAAAAAAATACTTCAACAGATTTGTTTGCTCTACATTTTTCTTATTTTCTTCGTACATCATTTTATAACAACGAATTGAATTGTCCATTTTTTCACGCACCTTCGAAGAACGTTCAAGGTTAGGATTCCCATCCATAATCTTCTGCTTAAAAATTCCCCAATACGAAACATTTCTTCTAATTCTTTTAAAGTGAATTTTTTTGTTATCATTTCCACTTCTTCATTTTCCTCAGCATCGTACATTTAAATCGGAAATTTAAATATTCAAATACTGTGACAGCGTCGTTGGAGACGTTTCTGACTACAGATCGAAAAAATAATAGTATCAGGCATTAGCTCCCATGTTTGTTGACGTAAACTCGATCTACCAAATAGATGCTAATTACTGTACTAATTATATGATATATTATATAATTAATTATATTATATGATATATTATATAATTATGATATATATAATTATATTATATGATATATTATATAATTAATTATATGATATATTATATAATTATTATATGATATATTATATAATTAATTATATGATATATTATATAATTAATTATATTATATATATATAATAATTATATTATATGATATATTATATAATTAATTATATATATGATATATCAATAATTACTTATATGATATATTATATAATTATTATATTATATATATATAATTAATTATATGATATATCATGTATTAATTATATATATATGATATATATAATATAATAACATTAATTTTTAAATTAAAATTAAAAATATAAAATATATCTAAAAGCATTTTGCTTTTCATTTGTCGTTGTTTGCACCTACAAATACCACAATAAATCGAATGTATTAGTGCAATATACGAAATTTGGTACCCAATTACTAACCGTAATAAACTGAAATCCGCAGTAATCGAAACCGAAATAACCGGGGTTTTCCTGTATTTTATATAATAGCACATGGGTGGGTTACTGACAGGTAAGAGCTACACTTGTGCCAAATCGCGAAGTGAAAGACTCAGTGACAGATTTTGCCCATCTGTCATAAACGAGAGGACCCGTTCGCTGAGTCGTTCATTTGAACGATTGGACACCCCGCTAATAGGAAAGCTTGTTGTAAATCTTAAATTGATTATTGCTCACAGTTATGCGTTTAGTTTTTTTATTAGGGTCATGGGAGTCATGATTAGTGACTTGCTGAAATCTTCGATTCATTAAACATTTATAAGAATTCACCCATCATCCATATTGGAATCTGCTTTCGGTAGAATTTAATTACCAAAAAGTAAATGCGTCAAAAAACATTCGTTTTCTTCCGAGATTCGAACTCGAGACTATAATTACCTTAGTAGGTGTTATCATAGGGCCCTTTAGTTATTTGTTAATATAATTCGAACTACGATATATATATATATATATATATATATGTAAAAATATCTAGTGTATTTCATTAGTGACATATGAGGCCTTGAAAACAACAATGGTACAAAGTCCATTTTTGCTTAAAATGAGATAAGAAAGGATTTGCGTCCATCCAGTTTCGTGTTGGCCAATAGTAACGTGGTGCTATCCTGCAACAACTTATTACACTATGGTCATATACCAGTGTTGCAGGCAACAAGGCAACCCCAGAGGATGGACTTAACTCAAAAATTTCATTTTTGTGACTTATACCACTGTTGTTTTCAACGCCTCATATATCATTCTTATTATAAACAAGTAAACGTGTTTTAATGACGCAATAAAACATAATTGCTGGTATTATCATGTTTTAAGACAGTATGTCATGTGATTTGGGACGGGAGCGATGACTTAGCGTGATGGCTGAACCACGATAAGTTTACAGGCTATTGAACTTACTGAGAATTTAACACATTTTAGTGGTCCAATGGCTACGATGACTATATTGGCTACATTTGGACCCCTGGGGCAGATATAAATATAGTAAAACCCTCTTAATGGACACTTTCGAATAGTGGACATCTCTATTTAACGGACATTTTTCCAATTTCCAATCCTACATCTAATATTATTCCCTAACCTTCCTGAATAGCGGATATCACTTAATAATAGCGGACGGATATTCAAGTCCCGCGGTGTCCTCTATTTAGAGGTTCTACTCCATTCATGTACGCATTACGACTACAGGATATTATTATTTTTTTATTATAAATATGTCATTAGTTTCTCTATTTTATGTTATTAGTTTAAGCAAAAGCACTCTCAAAAATCTGTTCTGGGAATTTTGTTATAAAAAAACTTCACTTTCGCAAAATACAATGGAACAGGCAAATTCTTCATAAATGAATTATAAATTACTTACAAAGCTAAGAAATTTAATAATAGAAATTTTGACTTTAAAATATCCTTAATTTCTCTAGGGGTAGCAGGGTTTTCGTTTTAAGATAGAAGAGATTGCATTAGAGTGAGTGTATTAACTTGGAACAAATTTATCTGGACTTGGAAATTTAATACACTACGTCAGTAAACCACTCAAAATAATATTTTTTTTCACTTTAGTTTTAATTAAAAAATAATGCGTTAGAATTAAAGTTATCTGATTCGAGAATCTTTCCTATGTTTTAGAATATTTATTGGTCAACCGAGGCAACGCACTTAGTCCACAAATTAATAGATTTCGTGTTAAAAGACTTGATTATGTGTTGTAGTCAGCAAGGAATTGAGTTTCAAAATAATCTTATCAAGTAATTTACATGGGAATGTGTGTGAGTTTGGAACTTTTGAGATATTTCAATATCTGTAAACAAAATTTCCATAAATTAATGGAGTTAAAACTAATTGTTTTTTTTTTTGATGTGAGATACTTTGTTTATATTTATCTCGTGGCTTATCGCTCAACTGTAATCTTATTTCAGCATAACTAATTTATACAATTTATATAATATACATCATTTTAGTACACCTGACGTATTTTTTTTAGATATTATGGAATTGGGAATATTTAAAAGAAATGTATGAGCGACGGATCAGATTTAAAGATATTTACGTAGAGTTTGAACACGTGACATTGTGTTTTTATGGGGCAAGGGCATTTACGTTGCTAAAGGACCTACAATTTTTCCATAAATCTGAAGTTCTGCTACTATGGGATCCGAACCCCGATGTACGGCGGGCAGAAAAAAGGCACGCGTCCTACAATGCCACTGCGCGTCGAATCCGATTTAATGGTACGACAGACGATTGCGTTACCACTGCACCTCCGTAGAGCACTGGTCCTATATTTTCCCGAGGAATCTGAAGTCCTAGGCCAGGGGTCAGCAACCATTTAAAGGTGGTGTGCCGAAGTAACATTGCAGTATTATTCCACGTGCCACCCTCCACCTACCATATTGTGGTCTTACTGTCGAACTATTAATGTAAATAAAGTAGATTTAAATTTCACAGTCATGTTCAGAATTTTACTTTTAATTCATACTGTGTGCCATTAAAAATTGGTCCGTGTGCCGTAGGTTGCCGACTCCTGTTCTAGGAAACCAACAACCACGGGACTACAGTGAACAGTTAGTCGGTGACTGCAGTTGTTTTTTGGTATCGTTGGGAATCGAACCCGAATTGACGAAACGCGAGGTGAAAGCGCTAACACTGTGCCACCGCAGGGCCTTTAAATGGCAGCTGCCTTTCCAAACTTTTAGAAAATTTTTATTGCATTATTGTAAATGTAAAAGGATTTGAATATATTTATAAATATTTTAACGACAGTTTTATTAATGGAAAATGAAAAATGATGTGTCCTTAAAATATTTTTTTTGCCTTTAATTGTGCTTATATTAGATGCAAAGCTAAAAAATTGCATTCTTCGCAAGAATTCGTCTTGTAGGGAGAACTCAAGTGATGTATAGCATAATCTCACGGGAATGGTTCCGCACTCGGAGGAATCTCCATCCATCAAAATGGGGGAAAAAGAACTTTTTTTTGGGGATTTTTCTATGTTCCGGGTCTTTTTTGCTCATTTCTGTTCTGGTTGTTCATTTCGTCGTCATGTTTGCGTTTTGTCTGTTTTCGGTCCATTTCACTAGTGGAGCTTGTTTATTTCTTTGTTGTTTCCATTTATTTCTGAGCTTCTCCTTTTGTGACAAAAGGGACAGCTCAACAATTGCCACAGAAGGAAAGTTAGGTTCGGATTTCTTTGTAGAAAGATACTGGGATCATCAAGAAAAAATTGACAAAAAAAAGTTTTAACTGTTTCAATTTTTTGATCACTTAATAAAAAATGCTATATACATATGTGATGAAACTGACATGCTAGCTATTTAATTTGTGGCATTGATTGAAATGAACTGAGAGATTCTCTCTTACATCAAAATGCTCAAAATGGATTAGACTGAGCAGACACAATTTTCTTGCAAAGAATGCATTTTATAATTATAGTTTTGGAAAATTTATATAAACTATAAAGAGAATTTATTGTAAACTTTTCGTAACAAGATTACATTTATTTATATTCACTTACTTACCTGTAGCGTTTTTTGCAATTAGAAAGCTTCTCAAATTAATACCAAAAATCACATTGAGTTGAAATTATTTTTTCTACAGGACCTAATCGCCTAGGAACAAATAAAGAAGATTTTTATTATTAATAGCATCGATTCCTATAATTAGAAAAGCATATAATGTACGGTTAATTATAAAGCACATATAGAAGTAGCAAAACCATTTGAAATAAATCTGTCATAACTCTGTCACACACACATAACCAGGATTAGCTTTTCAGAGAAGTCTTTTAAATTTCCACGAAATGGAAACGAAAAGATCTCATTTAACAAATCATTATAATTGCGGAATTCATGAGATGAGAGATATAAGGTATTATAGAGAGATTATATTCCTAGGCATGCTTTTAAAACCATGATTTAATTCACTCCATATTTTGCATCGCCTGACCTAATTCACTCCATATTTTACATATCCTGACCTAATTCACTCCATATTTTACATATCCTGACCTAATTCACTCCATATTTTACATACCCTGACCTAATTCACTCCATATTTTACATACCCTGACCTAATTCACTCCATATTTTACATACCCTGACCTAATTCACTTCATATTTTACATACCCTGATATAATTCACTCTATGTTTTATATATCCTGACATAATTCACTCCATGTTTTATATATCCTGACATAATTCACTCCATGTTTTACATATTCTGACATAATTCACTCTATATTTTATATATCCTGACATAATTCACTCCATATTTTACATATCTTGACATAACTCACTCCATATTTACATATCCTGACATAACTCACTCCATATTTACATATCCTGACATAACTCATTCCATATTTTACATATCTTGACATAACTCACTCCATACTTTACATATCCTGACATAACTCACTACATAATTTACATATCCTTACATAAATCTTTCCATATTTTACACTTCTCACAGTTTAACAAGCAATGAAATGGGTTTGTTACAATAAATTACAGAAGAAAATAACAAAACAGTGCCATTATATACAAATGACAAAGAGCATAATAATGCTTACACTTTGATATTGGACTACAAAATGATAGTAAACTTTCTCAATAACGTCATCTATTTGTGTTTAATGACGGTAGTATGCGGTTCCGGAAAATATTTCGTAGAATTATTATATTCCGATTAACATCCTATTCTTTATTAACGTTGTTTTTTCTCAGCTCTTTCATAGCCGTTGATAGTAGAAATTACTGTCTGTTAGATATCTTCATAAAATCCCTCTTAACGTCATTATAGAACGTTTTTATCAGCAATGACACTTGTCCATAGTTTTTGATTTCTGAAATAGTAATTTTACTTTTGTCTTCTCTGATTTTTAGAGCCTTAGAATTTCTAGTGGTTAAAACTATCGTCTTTGAGCTCACTGAATTGAGTTCGATTCCTAATTAGCTTGACCGTGTGTTTGTGTATATTGTGGTCTGGTGTTCGCGTTGCGCCATCAGTCCTGTTTCTCAGATAACCTTTCGTAGTCTTGTAATGTACAATGAAACATCTATACTTGTGAGACATTTCCAAACAGAATGTTCTAGACAACCACAAAGGATAACTGGAATTTTAACCTTCTGTTTTATAGCCATATTCCAACATGTCAACAAATGAAAAGTTGTGCTTGAGACATATAACAAAAAATAAGTTAAACTTTTGCCTTTCGTTCCCAAAAAGTTATAGGCCTCTTGGGGACATCAAAAATTACAAAACCATGTTGTTGTAGCGTACTTTTCTTCCATAATAACGTAGAGTAAATAAGTATCATGCATATCAAAATTCAGTGGCAATAGACTACTACTTCTGTCAACTGCTGACGGTAACTGCTTTATCGGTTTCATGCAAATCTGTATAAAGCTATTTCTCTTGCCGCTACTTCTACCATTTTCTTATTTCATATATCCACCTTGTCAGATGCTGTGTCAGTGGTCTTAACTAAATAGTTTGTGACCATCATATTGGTCAACTTCTAGTGTAGTTCACTGCATTCAATTTCTCTCTTCATATCGGTTATGATTTTTCACTGTCATTGGTTCTTTTTATTTATGTACTTCCGTTCAATTATTTCAGTTTGTACTTTTGTTCATAATTCATTCTTTGTATTAGTTTATGCGTGTAAATTTCATGCGTTATTCGAAGCCCATAGCCTTGATTCACAAGCGAAAACACGCAAAGCATGCTTTTGTTACTAATATTCAGTGATAATATTTGAAAATAGGTTTTTAAACTTCCAAAATCTTCTTTATAAAAACTTCATATAAAACATTAGCTTTCGTCACATACGCATCAGATGCGTATATTCAAGGGCATGTAGGTAGTTGCAGGTGGTCAACTATGTATAACTATATCTATTTAGTGCTTTCTTTCCCCTGAATTGATTTTCGTGAATTTTTCCTTTATATTACTTGGCAAGGCCTAGTGTATACTGTTGCAAAGCTATCATCAAAGAATAAAGGAAAATAAAATACCGGTAGAAGGATAAATTACTCTTGCTACATGATACTCAATTGTAGTTTTACCAGCTTCCGTTTTTCCTCCAAAGAACACTGCGTTCGGCTATAAATCTTTTAGCATCGCACATTCATCAAAAGTCGATTGCACACCTTTGTAGAAGAATCTTACTTGGAGGTAAGACGATAGTGTTTCGCTCTAGGGTTTGGCCTCTTCATTGTGTTACTTTTTTCGACCCATTCTTCATTCTCATCGGAGAGAAGGAGAGAGTGGGAGAAGAGAGTTTGATAGATGGGCTGAATGAACATCTTAGTCTAAGTGGAGTTTTCTCCAACACGCGGAGAGAGCAGGACTCAAGAGTCGTTAGATAATTGTTGCCGTACCTCTAGAGCCTTCAAACAGAAACAAATGATCCATGCTTTGTTCTCAAAGACCCGTCTCAAGAATTTGGTCGACTTAAGAAACTTTCAACGAAAGGTCTCTGGATTACTGAACTTATAGTACGAAAAATACCTGCTGTATAATACGGACTAGGCTGAATACATTAAGTTCGAAGCATTACTCAGGATTAGATACAGATGCCTTGCATATAATCAAGCGAAAACGAAGAAAATTCTAGGAATAGATTTTAGTACTGATGCCCTGCGAAGAAGCCAATAGTTTGTGTTCATTAATAATAGAAACTACATTAGCAAAAATAATTGAAATGTATTTCTGTTATATATTATCCTCACATAATATTCAACATCATCTATCCACTTCTGAATGGACGCACGCACACGCACACACGCGCGCACACACGCGCGCACACACGCACGCGCACACACACACAGGGTAGAAATTATTATACACACTTACTTATAATAGCTTGTTGGCTCACTTTTAACTCGAATAAGAACAGATATATACGTCGTCATAATTATTCAATCAGGTATTGGAATTGAGATGGCCGTATTGCTTCTGAGATTTCAGGAATAATCGCAAATCACCCGGAGAGCTTATGACAGGCCATGAGCTAGAAGCTAGTATTTTAATTGATCCTTTAAGTTCTCATTTGGATAAAGATCAGGCGATCTAGGAGGTCAGCCGAGTGTTGTGAAATCACTAGTCTGCCTCTAAAGCCAGTTACATGCTACTCGTAAGTGATGGGGTGAGGCATTGTATTGTTAGAAAATGCCGTCATTATTTAGAAAAAAATTTCGTGATAAAGGCGTGTAAATATCACATAAGATGTTAACATAGTTTGCGTCACTGATAGAGGCATCTAGAGACACGAGAGAAGTTAAGAATTTCCAGGAAAACCTTCCTCAAACTGATGCACCGTCAACATCTACCTGTAATATCTCATCTTTGCTAGACGGATTCAGAATTTTAGGAGGTTTCCGACACACGCATTTTTCCATCGGCGTGATGAAGTTGGAATCTGGATTCATCTGACCAGATGACATGTTTTTCATCATCTACGTGTCAGTCATCCACGACCCAATTGCGATGGGAATTTATAAACTAAAGCCTCATAGTTTTGTATTTTGTAGTCAGCAAAGGGAAGCGACGGGGACGTCGAGTGCCATATATATCCTTCTATATAATATCCTGCTATTGCCATACTACGGCGAATAGCCTTTGTGCATAAGTTTGTCGATGCACCTGAAGTGATATGTTGCAAAGAAGCAATTATTTTGCTTGATACCATGCGAGATTGTCAATACTCGCCTCTGCACAATGGCTTGTTCACGACCACAGTTTTCAATTTGAGCCAAAATGTTTTGAAATTGTGCATAGTCTCAGTACCAATGTGCCCATGCCTTACGCGAAATTCGAAAAGTAACGCAGTTTCTGTAATCGAACATTCAGTCTTTCTCGCACCTACAATTTGCCTGAAATCAAAATCACTAGTATTACTGCCTTTACCCATGATGAAATTTTGACTCCTTATTTCCTAAGCTCTAATATACGTTTCACTCATATCTTGCGTCAACTTTACGCTGCTATTTGATAGGATGTGCACTTGCTGATTTCCATGTTCTTACCTAAGTGAATATGAAATTTTGCCTTTTAGCGTATATAATATTATATATTAAGTGTTAAAGTTAAGTAATACATTATAAAAGTGTTTACTACATTATAAGTGCACTACATCATAAGTGCACTACATCATAAGCGCACTACATCATAAGCGCACTACATCATAAGCGCAAGTTTAATACATTATAAGTGCTTCACCCCATTCACTTTAAAAACTTTATTTTTCTGCCCATGAGATCAAAATTTCGTAAATTTAACTCACGAAATACTGAATAACTAGCGAACTAAGAATAAAGAAAATTCTGTGCTTATTACAAAACATAAAATTTGGTCGATGGTATTGAATATAAAATATAAATTGAATTAAGATAAATTATTATTATATAAATTTGAAAGCAAGGAAAACCAAAATAATCAAAGAAATATGAAAATTCTGTTGGAGATTTACAATTTTATCTTTCAAGGATATTTAGAAAATTCTTAGAAATAGTGGACTCGAGCCATGCCTTTTACACTACACCCTTAAGACATATCTAATGTTATGCTATGTGTCATCTACGTATATTTTCATGGCATTTTTGTATGCTGCACAAAATTTAAATATATGTCTTCGGTTTTTTTTTGTAAATAGGACACTTGAGAGCATACAGTATATGTCATGTTAGTTATACGACAAAAGAAAAGCTAATGCAAGAATTCCTGAATTTTATGAATCCAATTTTTAGCTTTGAGATTAAATTTCTTCATGGATCTTTTGTCTGCAGCATCGATTGAGAGGATTTTATGTTATAAACAAAATTTTTATTTTTATTGGAGACATGCATGAGCCCAGATCAAGATTTTATGCCACTCTTGAAGCTCCGCTGCTCCTGGAGCTCGTAAATATCTTGAAGTTCCTAAAACCATTGATGCGATATTAGCTAAAGGGGAGCTCTAATCTCGATCTTTTCCTAGAAGCCAACAACGAACAATATGGTTGGAAATCTAACTGGTGAGATCAAGAACAGTTTAAGATGTTTTATGATTTTGAGGGAAAGAAGAGAAATAATCTTTTTTTCTCTCATCTGTGCTTGGCTGAGTAAGGGCAAGACAAGTTAGCTGTTCAGAACTTGAAAAAAAAAATTTTTGTTTTCAAGTTATGTCCCGTTTAAATTTTTCTGATTATATATCTTTTGATTCATGGATTTGTTTAAAACAAATAACTTTTTAAACTTTTGAAAGAGCGAAAAGGGATTTTGTTGAAAACTGAATTTGTTAAACGATATTTGAAAATTTGATGTTTTGGGTATTTCATCTATTTTGAGGATTTTGGAATCTTGATGTGAATATATGTAGAAAGTGTGGTTATGTCTGTTACGATAATAAGAGATATACGCTGATGCTTAAACTTATTCTATTCTTTGAGTCTTAAGCTCGCAGATTGCATGATGGGAAATTGAAGATGGTTTAAGGTGGCTCTTGAACAACGTTATCTTTACATATGACGCAGCTAAGCGGGAGTTGGATTTTGATGAGTGAGAATATAAGCATCATGAGCGTGAACGATTGCATTGGAATACGAATATTTAGGAACAGAAAAGTGAAGGCATATTACAATTCAGAGCGCATGCAAAGTTATTTCATTTGCCCATGTGACTGTCTGCTTATGAAGCGAATATAAGAGCATCGACTTAATAGAAATGTCACATCAGAAGAAAATTGAATCTCTTTTGCAAATCTTTGCGTATCTTACAATAACTATATTTGCGTAATAGGTGAATGGAATTTTTGCCCCTATGTCTCTCATAGTACAAGGACAGTTTATATTTTTATTATGCCAGAACTTAATGGTTTTCAGAGGAACCTAGTAGCCTTTACCTAGCAAGCCAAACCTCAAATTACGAATCAATAAAAAAAAATGGCAAGTGTTCACTACGATTCTAATGCAAATCCGGATTTTTTGCATGGCGGATGAGTTGCCACGCTAGGGCGTAAATTGAAATAAGCGGAATGAAAAATAACACAGGTATAAATCACTAGAATTTCGACATTACTGTTGTTTCATCAATGAATTCGTTTACTTTATGGGATACAGTATAGTCGCAATTTCTATAACTAATTTAATAATTTTTTTTAACTCACCAAACGATAATTCCATTCCATAAGCCTCTAGTAATTTTCATTTTTTCAACATACAGGAGAGAGATAAAATCTCGAATTTTTGGATAATGGAATTACTTATATAAATCGATCGAAAAGTGGAAGGTCGTGGGTTCAGGTCCCACCGAAGGCAGAAATATTTATTTTCTTTCGAACGTTTCACCATCTAATCACGCCATAACATCGGCGTTGGTATCACTACGCCAATAAACGTTGATTGATATTGTTGTTTGATGGAATTACTGTTTGATAAATTATATAATTAATATTTAAATTAATATCCAATTATAAAGTGTTTCAATAATTGAGATTATAAAATCGAAGACATATATGGCATTATTTGCTTGCCATATGTTCAGAGAGAGTTGAGGGTTTATTATTATATAAAATATCAGACTCCATTATTATATTAAATATCTGACTCTATTATTATATTAAATATCAGATTCAATTATTATATTAAATATCTGACTGTATTTATTTACATTTTGTAGTTTACTCATTGGCTGGGGCGAGATGCTGCGCGCCAAACAATGGGTAGTGGTACATGCCATTTCAACCTTAGAAACGTACCATAATGTGTGACTTACTTCCAGAAATAGATGAACACCAACTGTGCTCTGTACGACACTGCACTTTTTCATTAAATTTTATTGTAAAGCAACTGAAAAAATTCTATATTTCAAATGCCGGAAATTTGGTTGACATTAACATGGTATCATAATACACTAATTTTCCTTTAAAAATTAGAGATATGCCCTTAAAAATATATTTACCGATAAAGAAAATGCAGAACTTTTGAAAGAATCAATCTTTGGTTATTGGAAAAATATTAAAATTGAAACGCGAGACTGTATTGGTAAGAAAAAAAAGGCAAATAAATGTGAAAATAGAGGCTCTTTGCAGATAACTGACTAAAACGCTTTCTAAACAAATGCAGGTAAAGGGATATAAGAAATGTTAAAATGGGTAGCAAAAACTTCCAGAAGGCATTAGAAAGCTTAAACAAATAAAAAGTAAAATATTTTCATTGATAATAATGCCATTACACTTAATGAAGTATTGCTGCTGATGCGTCCGAAAGCTTGCATTTTCGGCTATGTATTCCGACGACCTATGTAAAACTTTTTATCTTACTTATAAATCAATTACTAAATATATATTTATCATCTTATTACTATGCACACATATTCGATTAAAATAACTTTAGTATCTTTTTAAAAAAATGTTCGTTGTTTTATTTAAGGCCTTGGTTTGATTGGGTTTTAGTAAATCGCGTCTGATATATAATGCAATCGATAAAGGAGAAAGGTCGAATATTATTTCCACTTCGAAAACGTAAGTACGGAAAGCGGTAGGTTGAAGGTATAAAATAAATTGCATTTTTAGAAGATCGCGAGACTGCTAGCACGTTTAAGGGTGTGTTGTCCCTCTCTGACGGGCGATAAAACCAGGTAGTAAAGGTTCAAAATCAAATAATAAACCACAATAAAAATGGCCCCATAAAAGCGAAATTCCTCGTAAAATGAAGAGAAATACCCATCGACGAAATGCTAGATGTTATCTGAATTTCAAAGGAATTATCTCCAAAGTTATTAGCGAAGAATATAATAAAATATATCTCATTGTTATCATTACATATAATTAAAATTATTAAAAGATAATGTTTTAGTATTTGGTTTATCCTTTTATAGTACCCACCTTTTGAATGTACTTAACAAGACAGTAGAATGTAAAACTTTTGGCTGCAACACACAACTAATGAAAAAACTAAATAAAATGGGCAATTTATCCAACGTGAAACTCAACAAGCAATTACTCATGAATATTTGGAAGATACCACGTCTGTTTACTCACTCCAAAAAAGATCGCATAAATTTGAGATTTTTCCTGTTAATTTTCTGAATTTGAGTTGGATTTCGGGAAATGATTGCTCGAAACTGTTTCATATGCAGTCTAGTAAAATTATTTGCGCTTCATATTATGTAAATATTTACTTTTCTCCGCGGAAAGGATTCTGCTTTGAATCAGAAAGGGCTCAATTTCCATCTGCAATGGGTGTATCGATTTATGGTGGTCGGGATTCAAAGCTCCTCATAAAGAGCCTAGTTTTTAAAAATCACGATCTGAGCAATTTTGAGAAGTCAGCAGGTCGTGGGCAAACAATCACGTTTCTGAGCATGCTTCAGTGACTTACGAAAAAGTGAATTCTTCGTTTGGAAAAGAAAGTTAGGTTCTTCAAATTTAAAGCGCTTTTTTTTTGATAGAATGGAAAGAAAAATCATTAATGGGTTGTAGATCTGTACAAATCTAACCAGTTTTGTAAATAAGAATGAAAGCTACTAAAATATATAAGCGGGCATATGGAATATTGTGTACCAGAAGAAAAATTGATTCAATACCTTAAATACTTCTTATTAAATTACCCCGAGGCGTAGGATTAAGTAATTAATCAGAAGTTATAAATAACAGAACAGTTGAATAAAGAAAAAGAAAATATTTAAAAAGTTAATATTCATATAGAACACTAAAATTAGCAGTGTTAAGACATATCCATCGTTGACTAGATTTCTGTGCTAACTTAAATTCTCAAGTAGATATAAACAAACTAAAGAAAAAGTCTTCGGACACACACAACAGGCAGATGAAATAAAACAGTAGTTCGTATTTATTATGCGAATAAGCTGCAGACACTCATGTAATCACAAACAAGTTTTTAATTATAAGCGGAATATAGAAATTGGGATTAATACAGCGAGGCATCTCAAACGGAGTTCTATCTTACGACAGAACCAAAAGCGCATGAACAGTAAGTAGGTGGTGCAAGCGTGATATAAGGAGATGTCCTACTATACCCACATGTAGGTGAAATGTTTATTATACATGAGCGTGACTGCAAGACAGTGTTATACAAATATGCATTTAATATTTCAACAATATTAGCATGGTGAAACTTTTACTCGGAAGTGAACAAATGATACTCTATTGAATATGATGAAAGCGACACATCTTTTATTCCCGAAAGTTTACATTATGTAACTCATGCCATCGCTGCTACAATAAAAAAATCAAGCTAGTAAATAAATTGAAAACACGAACAATATAATTAAGATCATATACAAAACTGGCAACAAAATACATATAAACATATTTCGAACTAGGTCTTTGTCGAAGGTTGAATGATATATACTTGTGCAGATGATCAAAATGCCCAACTCCAAAAACCTAATGCAGATTTCTGTGAAAGTCATTTTCCATTTCGGTTGCCTTTGGATCAAGATATGTTTCTTTCAAATTAAAATTGTAATAAAGAAATTTCAAATAGACATAATAAAATAATTATTTATTGATTCTTATTTATGTACCAATAAATATTTTGAGAGTAATTTTTTTTTAATGAAGAAAGTTTCTTATGCATTGCATGTAATATGCATCTTTAAATTTATAACCTGTTGATGAAGTTGTCGAGGATGGTGCGGAAATTTCTCTATTTACAGAACTGTTTTTTTGTATATGAAAATTGCCTTCTGCTTTAGATATAGTTTTGTAATAGTCCTCGGCTTCTTTGTTCGTCTGAAAAGTTAAGAGCTGGCGGTTCAATGAATATTTGTATATTAATTGGGTTACTTTAAAATTAACAGTATTTTGTAAATTCATCCACTGAGCACAATTTCTCTTTTGGTAGCAATTTTTACATTACCGTGCTCAGCTTATGTATCTTCGTATAAATTTATTGCATTTTTTTATATCATTTTGATGGCATTTATTCGTTTCTGTGTACATATTAGTTTATTATTTGCTGATTCCATATATATTGAGCTAGCCAAAAAATTTCCGTAGAATGGTTCTAGTAAAACAGAGCGAAATTTTAGCCAATCCAACATATTATGACGATGTTGCTTGTGTCAGAGTTTTAGCTGTGTATTTTGTGGTATAAGCGTGTAAATGCTACGCAACTGGATTTTTAGTGGATTAATATAGAAATATGCACTTAGTGGATGTTCTTCTAATTAAAATTCTATTATCTATTTTTATTTCTATTATCTATCTAATTATTCTGCTTATAAAAAGTACTACCAAATAATCAGGTATTTTAGAAAACGGGTGGCTAATACAACTTCCTTTAATAAATATCCTCTGCCAACACTTTTCTGTGGTTAGAGCATTGCATTACTTAGAAGCATTCTTTTCAAGGATTACGGACATTGTGAACATTGATATAAACAGGTTTACTTTCGATATTTCGACCTGTTACATTCCTTTGCCAGAGTCATTAAAGGAATCTTTATCTAAAGCGTACTTTCAAATCAATCTTACAAATTAAAGCTCCGTTTCAGGGGACTCTTCTCACAGTTCAACATGCATGAAAATTGATGGAAAGTGTAGAAGTATTTATAAATATAGAGAAAACGTAAGCACCCAGGGGTCGTCTGTACTGATGAAAACTAGAGAAAATTTTCCAAAATGTACAGTAAAAGTGTTTATCAACAGATATGAATAGAAAAAAAAACCCACAAAAAGAAGATAAAATTCCTCATAATTTTACATTAATTCCATTGAAAAGTTTTATATTTCCGTGTGCTAATTATTTTCTCCCTCCAGAATTGAAATACAGTGTTGCTGTTAGATGCCATGGAATTGCTTGCGACTCATGGATTATCCTACTCCAGGATACTTTATTTTCGATTACAATCTTGAAATTTGTTAAGTATAATAATTACATGTGTGATTATGATATTGTTCAATATAAAATCCTAGCATCATGAAAGTTATGAAAAAAATTAATAAAAACACCACGAGAGGTGCAAATTTAAATGTTTTTTCAGTAGGGAATACTACGCATTGCGATACCTTAACTCATTAGCCTTTAATAGATGTTTTGGGCAACGTATTTGTTCAAAATACCTATAAGAAATGAGTAACAGGTCACCCGGTCGCAAAGCCAGCTTATAGGTGATTTTCAACGCTGGAGACCAATCACACTCTCTCTCCAGAGTTTCCATTTCGTTGACTCCATCGATGGGATGGCAACAAATCCATCCTAAACTGAGAGATTCAGTACGCTAAATGCTTCGCAATGCTTTCTACAAGTTCTGTTGATAAGTTTAACAAGCAGGAGACGTTCGTTTTCAACCAGTATCATCTCATCTCAGTATTACAGCTTGTTTTATATGACCGCGATGTATTTTTCTGGATGTATAACGACATAAAGAGCTAGAGAATTCACTCTTGAGTTCGTAGTATCTATAGAGATAAAGATTTCATGGCAGATTTAGACTCCAGAAAGATTGATGGATAATTATATCATGTGCGAAGATCAAGAACTGTGTTTACTTCATCATTTTTCAGTAAACAAGCTCGTTTATTGTAATGCCCTTAAAATAACACTTGGATTATAATAAGTACAAATCCTTTTTTTTAGATTAGCTAGCATTTAGTTTGAGTACTTCGATCTTTACCATATACTTAGAGAGATATCCAAGGATAACTATATTCCAACATCCAGACAAAGAGTAAGCTTTATAGTGGTAGCATAGGAAGACATTTTAAACATTACGGGGAAAATGATTACCCACTTTTCAAAGAATTGGAGAACGATATAGAGACGAGATATCGATTTCTTATGGGACTTCGCCAGCTCTGAATTTGTTCTGATGAACAATAACGTTGAACTCCGTTGAATGCATTTGATCAACAATTTTTTAAGTGAAATTATTTATCAATTGGAGCTAAGAACAAAACCCGGATATTAATGCAATTGGGACTGCGCGGGCATTTTTATGAAAGCAAATTGTGGCACGTCAATTTATACCAGGTCCCTGTAGAAACCCAGAAAAGCTTTTACGAAGAAGTAGATGATATTACCATAAGTAAGCAATAATAATAATAAATAAAATAAAAAATAATTAAATTATAAATAATTAAATTTTTGCATTTAATAATATATTTCTAAACAATAAGGGGAAATCGTTTCGTGAGTTGTATAGTTGTTAGGATTATACTCCATATAAAATACAAAATATGTAGGTATATGGTAACCAAAGATGTGATAAATAACTTAGTAAAACGATCTCCCCATCTTTACTGGATAATACGAATTATTGTTAACGCGAACAGACTTTCTGTTTCCCTTGGTATTCATTTTAAAGAGATTAGACTGTATAAGGGTCCTACTCTATATATATATAAATTCTACAATTCTAAATTCTGAATGATGAATTATTCATCGATATAGGCTATATAGAAGTTTTTCATAGGCCACGTGCCTGATACAGAATGGTTTAACTAAAGTTTTGAGAACCTTAAACTGTAAAACATACAAAATAATAAAAAAACAAAAACAAAATAAAATAAATAAATAATATAATAATAATAATAATAATATAGAGTAAGGGGCCCTAATTTCGTGCCCCTAAGCTTTTCTTCTCTCACGGAAGAACTAACCGACGTCAAAGTCAGAAAAAAATGGAGAAGTTCATTAAAATTAACACGTATTCTTCAGAATACTGGTAAGCATTTTTATGATTTCCCTTTTACGTAATTTCTTATTTCAGTCCCGATCAACAGCGCACATGATTTTTGCTCATGGTAGGGCTGAAAATGTAAAAAATGCTGTTATTTTTTTAATGCGATAGATATAACTTTAACGTATTTTACATGTAAATTTTCAGCTCAAGGAAGTGCCCCGGATCCATTGCTTCATATACGTGTGTGTAGCATTGGTTCCGATAAACGTTTTCCCCGGATTTAAAGAATTCCTCGATGTAACGATTATTTTCATTAAATCCAGGTTAGTGTCCCGTGGAAATCATTAAATTCAGGTTAGACTGTATTTAATCGTATTTGTATGATTTGCTAATATTTGTTATTTTATATATGACAACTTCTGAACAATGAATTCTTATTCAGTACTCACCGATACCCTAAGTATCTTATATATAAGATATTTATATTCGACAGTATCGTGGTATTGATATTTTTAATGGGTTTTGGTATCGATACTCAATATCGTATCGAATACGGTATCGAAACGTCACTAACTATGGCTAGATTTTCCGTGATCGTACTTGTCTCTTGAGACTACGGGATATGAAGATAACGTTTAATGTGTTAAACTATCCGAGATGAACGTTAACGTTTAGTACAAATTTAGTTTTTGATTAATCAAATTATTTATTAATTTAGTTTTTGATTAATTAAACTCAAATCAAACTTTATTCAGACGGATTCCATTTTTTTTTACATAATGTGATAATTATTTACAATTTTTCAGTTACGTTAATCCGTCTAGACTTGGGGTCTGACAAGGTCTCTGGTGTTCAGAATTGGATATAATAAGCGGAATTAATACCTAACTTAACGTGTTTTTTGTTTTTCCGGAGCTCCCTCTTATTTAACAATAGATACCATATAATACTTTTTTATAATTTTTGAGTTAAATGTAAAACAGTGATACACGTGCAGTCAAAAATACTGTAAATAAGTCCCGATTTAAAATATACGAGTCAAATGCTAGTTGCGTGTGCCTCTTCTGAAAATATGAAAATGAACGATATTTTAGCCCACTTGAATGAAAAATATTTTGTAAATCATCTCTTGGTACATTTTAAGAAGAACTCATCCACTGACGTTTACGTCATCGTTGACGTCACATTATCGTTGTTATTTGTTAAGCGATTCACAGACCAGCAAACACTTTTGCACCCGAAAATGTATCAAAGGACATTTTCTTAGTTGCATGTTAACTGGTTAACGGTTACTATAGCAATCACAACTAGGAATATTATTTTGTAATAATACACATGCAATCGCGTAAGTCACCTATGTCCGTGAAACGAAATGCATGTTCATGTTTCGGATAATTAATTGTTGCATGTATGATAGGTAAATGATATTATTACGTTGTTTTAGGTTTCGGCCACATTTTTGCAAAATGAAAATTTCAGAAAGACGTTCAATAGGTGTACTGTAAACTGACATGGATGAAATGGCACATCCTGACTGTCTAATTGACGACATGATAGTAGAGAGTTTACGTAAGAGTTCATAGTTACAAAATAGACTTTGTCACACAGCATTGATTGTTTCGAGATGAACTGGCAAAAGGCTTATATTCAATTTTATGACTTCGCATTCACAACCATTGAAAAATTTTCAGTAACATTGAAAATAATATAAATGTTCAAAATTATTTTATTCCTTTTCATCTACATTTTTTTTTTCAGAGCAAAATTAAATGAACAGAATCGGTCAGTTTCAAATACCTGGAGGGCCGCCTAGCGATGAACTGATCCCCCATAAATGATGGCTAGAGCGCCAGTTGGTGCCGCATATAAGATTCAGATAATGCATGGCATGTATAAAGAACTTCTAGAATTGCCATAAAATTGTGAAGAATATTTTTTTACAGGTTAAATTTTAGTAAATAAACGTATTCAAAGTAAAACAACGGAACATCTACAACCTTATTAAATCAACAATTTTTTCATATTAGCCGATGATGTGGCAACAGTAGATGTTAAATTTCTCGTAAAGAAAAGAATGATTTTTTGAAGAAAAAATCGTTGATTTAATAATATTAATGCTAGTTCGTCTTATTGGACATTCGTGCTTCTTTAACTTGTCGCTTTGGCAACGGTAGTCACAGTACTGCCACACCAATAGCGAACTTGTCATAGAAAGCCTTATGTATGCTCGTAAAGGAAGAAATGATTGACGTCTGTAGCTTAGTGGGTAGAGCACCTGACCGGCAATCAGGAGGTCGTGAGTTCGGGTCCCACCAGGCGCCGGAAAATCATTCTTTTCTTTACGAGTAATTTAACATCTACAACCTTATTTTTTTTAATCTTTGTTTTTTAATTAAAGAGTTATAATTATTGCTGCTGAAAATCCATGCCAAATTTATAGAAACCTTTTTTATTCATTAATTATGCATTTATTAATTTTAATTAATTATAATGTTACCGAATCAATTCAAATTTCACAAATGTGCCTTATTATGTTACAATTTTATATGTTTATTGACGATAAACAAATGGCTCGATCAACAAAAGGTATTCAGGAAATTTATAACTAAATATGCTGAAGCTAAGAAAATTGCCAAGAAAAATGCTAAGAAAAACTGTAAAATATGCTAAAAAAACATCAAAAGAGCATTTATAAAATATTTAATTTAAATAAAGTAATTAGTACTTAAATGCATTAGCTCATGAGACAGTTTGTTTTCAAAATACTTTCAAAGTAAAAGAAATAATATTCTGGTATAAAATACTATAAAACTTAAGAAGAACGATTTGATGTTGCTTAGTACAGAAATGTTCGTTTAAAAAATTGAGTCCAGAATTGGAATTACACTGCGTATGACTTGAATCTAAGAACAAGTAAATAATGTACAAGAATTGAGAATGACAAACATTACAATTTTAGTTGTTGGTTTTTATCTCCTTTCGTTATTTAAGTAGTACAATAAATCCTCCTTTCCTCACTGGAGAAGGTCTTAAAAGTGGTATATTGCTAAAGGGATTAGTCGTGTGTGGTCATCAAATTTATTATCTTGTTGCCACCCGTCATGGTAAATAGTTAAAGGAATTCTTCAGCTTAAGAATCCCACTGAGAGCAATTACGAAGAACACGTGAAAATACAAAGACTGCCTAGACGTTTAGAGCCTGATTATCTTCCAAGCACTGAACCTTAATTCCGGCAACAAATTTACTTCCGTATATCTCTTTGCAAAACTTTTAATGCCACCACAACAACGCTACAGAAGCAGGAAGATTTTTCTAAATGCAATTCTTCGGCATTAAAAAAGCTTCACGTCAGCTTTAGAACCTAAACTGTGATAATAAACTCGTTTATGAGATCTCAACAGAAGTAAAATCAACACATTCATAAATTCAACGTCGTAGAAGAATGGCAAACAACGTTAATATTAACAAGGCGAAATGGTTTTAAAAAGTTAACAAAACTCTCTCGAGAACGCGGCAAAGCCAAACGATTTCCGAGGTTCCCGAGTCGGAGATTCCCTTTTGTGAAAAACCACTCGGAGATGTAAAGGAAGTCCCTGATAAGCAGCATCGACAGGAGTGCAGGAAGGAAGGAAGATGCTGGAGGAATGAGATCTGAGCGTGCTTTTGGGATTCTTGCTGCTAACGATCTCCTACTGTGGTGGTTCAACGAGGCTGAAAACATCGCAACTCACGCTTCTTTAATCGTATTTTTCAATTGCGGTTTCAGATTCTCGGAGAGAAAGATGCTTCACAAACAAGCTCTTTCAATTACTGGCCTGAGATCGACATCCGCCTAATAGGTACGAATGTTTGCCCGCGTTTTGAAGGAAACCTTTTAAAGTACACTTTTCTATTCCTAATTGCGAGTTTATTTATTTTTAAACTCTTGAGAATGGGTTTTGAAACGGAAAGCCAACTTAGCATCTCGGATGTACCAATCATTGACTTAAAAATAGAGAGTTTACTTGCTATTTTTATTTCTTAAAAAATTAATTGAGAAGTGGAAGAAAACGCGTGTTTTATTAGTCTACAAAATTCCAAGTTTATTTGCACGTTTTTTCTTTTTTTTCTTTAGCACTTTTCAGTTCATTTTCTAATTTTGAACATGGCAGATGAAAAAAAACCCGCATATCTGTTTAAATATTGGTCAGAAATTGGCGATTTTAAATTCTTTGAAATCAAATAATAAGACAAAGATATAAATAACAAAAGAATATAATTATAATTTGCTCACTATTTTCCACAAATACGGTACATGCGTTTATGTAAGTAGCACATTATTTCTTGTTACTCTTATTAATGAAATAGTAACTGTGCATTATAAATATTGAAATAAATAATGTAATGATTTATAAAATTAGAAATAAGAATATCTAATTTAATAATAAAATTCGATAAAAATTTAATGAGCAAATTATTTCCACGCTATAGTTCAGAGAATACCGCTTTTATGTAAAACCCGCTTATATGCGAAACCCGCTTATATGCAAAGGATTTCGTTGCTGCGTCCATTTGCATATATGCGGTTTCAACTGTATATTATTATTAATATTTATATTAACTCATTCTGCATAACAAATCTAAATAAAGGGAAATTTTTCTAGAAAAATGGACTTGCTTTTATAAAAAGACGCGTAAAGTACAAAGTATACTAAGTAGTAATAAAATAATGAATAAAAAGTAATATTATTAGAACGTATTTCTAGGTAACTATGTTTTCAGTGTCATATAGCTAGTTAATAAGATGGTAAATATAAAGATCTTGGCTAAATAGAAATGCAATGTTTCATATTAAGCTGTTTACACTGTAGTGTGTGGCAGTTAGACTTTCTATATTTAGCGGTTTTAGGTTTGAATCAGAGCATTGATAATCGCTTGCAAATGCATAGCGATTCAGAGTCATAACACAGCAGGGTTTCAATTGCTTTTCAGAGTATTCCCTGGGATGGTGATTGAGATTCTAAACAGGTTGAATGAAAAGTTTAACAACTGTTTTCATCGATTATTCTTGCATGCACAGTACAGCGTTGTGCCGTGCCGAAAAAGGCGAAAATCTATTCCATACGTACATGGGCGCCCATATGGGGACAGGTTGGGCTCGAGCCCCACCTAGTAATTTAAAAACTTGATTTGCCCGAACCTGCTATGCATTTACTTTCAAAAGTTTTACAGTCACATTTTAAAATAAAGTACTTTTTAGCTCATTACTAATTGTCAAGCAGTATCAATTATTTTTGTAGCGTTTTGGTATCTTGTACATTCACTAAACTTCTCAACAGCTTTGAGAAAGAGGTAATATTTCTTCTCAGCGCCACCTAGAAGTACTCGTTAATTTTTTTCTCCACTAGAAGTACTTGTATGAGCGCCCATGCATAAGTATACGATGTAGTAAATAAACCCTTGTCCGGAATAGTTATAAATACTTGTCTAATTCGCAATTCAAAGTATAATCAATAAAGAGAAGAGTTCATTGCGCACATACTCCAAGAGAAATTGGCATGACGTGACATGATGACGCAACAAGTAATCTTATAAGGAGTATACGGAGATTTTTTTTTCTTTCCCTCTTTCTTGCATCGGGATGAACATCAGGCTGGGGCCAAATTTCTTTCGAACTTTTAGTTGCGACAATTTTTATTTTGTATTTTATGTTGGGAGGTTAAACTATATAGGATCTCGTATGCATCGAGGGAAATTTAAAAGATCAGCTGTATATTGATAAAACCTTAGAACTTGTAGCAATTTTTTTCATAGATGGTATAGATAACGTTTTATTCAGGCAAGAAACTGCCAGTACACATGCTGAAAACATCTCACGGGAATATCTATGGAATAACAATATGTTATCATGGCGTGCTACATCATCAGACTTATTCTTAATAGGACATGTCTGAGACACCATGAAACTCAATTTATAGGATAAGGCACGACCAGGACAGACAATAGAAGCCCTTTATTCAACAGGCTAAGACATTATGAGCAGCAATGCTCTATTAAGAGCGCTACGACTTAATGTCACCACGGTTAGTGAAATTCGTAGTTAAAAAAAGGAGAAACACTTCGTACCAGTACGGCCATGTAAGACATTTTTTTTGTAAGAAAAAACCATCATACTTTTCGTTGCTCTGTAAATTTTATCATCTTATTTACCAGTTAACCAGTCTTATATACTGTATAAGTCTTAGTTGAACTGCACTACCCAATTTTATGTCACAATTTTAATTTCATAAGGTGTAGCTACAAAAATATTGCACTGATATGGTAAAGATGAGATGGATATTATACATACATATATTGTAAATTAATATTCTTATTATGATTATGTATTTCGAGATTTATTTGATTGCCAAGTTTAATTTTCTATAAAATTTCAACTAAATGAAAGAACTTTCGGCAACTGATGTATTCTAAGTTTTCTTCAGAATAAAAGAAATTACTTTTCAAACATACCCGCGAAGAACAATTACATTTCGAAACTCCTTGTGTTCTCAAATGTGATTAATACTGCACGGACAGAACCTCCTTGTGGAGTGGGGAGGAGAACAGGCATAAATGCAAGCGTGAGATGAACATCAATTTAACAATTCAAAGGGGAGAGGCGATTCATCAATAATTTATCGGCTAACAAATTAGTTTATTCGAAAGCTAGTGGTCACCAAACTTGTCGTTTGTGAAAAGAAAATGGGAAAGGAGGAATTGTGAAGATAAATCGGAACCATCCAAGTAATCAGGACACAACGATTCTACGGAAAGGAATTGCAAAGAACTTAACAGTTCAAACTTAGAGTTGAATCTTAACAAAAGTTAGTCAAAATGTTTTTCGCCATGTGACTTTAATCAAGACCAACTATTTTAAGTTTTATATACGATTTAAAAAAAACAAGAGCAAGCAAGAGTACAAATTAACAATGCAAAAACACTCATTGGCTATATGTATAAGTGCTCAAACTTTTTTACTTCATGGTATAGTCAGTTAAAAAGAAGAATATAAAAGTGAAACTGCAAGGTGAAAATTTATGTAGGTCGACGTTAATGATCAAGCCTAAAGTCAGCGGCGTATGAAATGGGGCTCAAGCCTCCAATTGGATATCAAAACACATTATTTTCTCTAAGACCGCATCATATAATTTTCTTTAAAGCCACTTGAGCCACCATAATCGCTGGAGCGCACCCCATGAGTTTTGAATTGTTACGCTACTGCCCAAAGTTGTAACGCTTTTCTACCTCGACTTTAGCATTCAATTAACTCATAAAACATTACCTAAATATCATTTGCGGGCCGCCGATCGAACACAAATCAACAATCGACCAATTGGTAAATTCATTAACTTTTATTAAGGCAAGTTCCCTAAGTTCAGCAAGGTAACTTCCATCAATAGTCATATGATTTCTAAAAACCACATAGTAATTACATAACTTCAGCAACAACTTCCTATTTCCAGTTAATATTTATATTACAAAATTACTATTCAAAATCTCAC
This sequence comes from Dysdera silvatica, assembly GCA_006491805.2. NCBI lineage: Eukaryota > Metazoa > Arthropoda > Arachnida > Araneae > Dysderidae > Dysdera > Dysdera silvatica. The sequence goes on from QLNU02015360.1 coordinate 227,309,996, forward strand.
CACTCAAATTAAACTACTAAACGCTCGGACACCCGTAATACATACAGTTCGTCAGTAACCCCACATTACAAAAGTTAAAATAGCAAACAAAGTACTTATCATTCTAAGCACAGCAGCAGCTCCTCCGAACTTCTGTATCGCTTCAATTCGTCGAACAACCGATACACGTCCACCTTGGTCGAACGATCAACTACTATCAGGCGCATAAGAAGTCACCACTCCTCCACCACGAGGCACATATGAAGGCACGTCAGTCCTTTAAGACTTCTTTCGTCGACCAGTCGAGAGGAAAACGCTCTCACTCTATAGCACGAAATTCAGCGGGTTCACTTCCAGACAGACAACTGACAACAGGCTCATAATGAAATGTTAACGAGGTTAGTAACACCTCTGAAGAAGCCAAACGATAAATTGGGGTACATCAGAACGAACGACACTTAATGCGCAGCCAAACAATTAATTCTTACGGAGTTCTGACGAGATCAATGAGACCCGGGCTGTCCTCGGTTACGTCAGGAACTAGCCTGCTGATCCTGAGTGCACGACACATGTCGGCGGCTAGCCACACAACTCTAATACTATTCAGGCCATAACAAGTTCGTGAGTGCGTGCCCTTTTCGTTCGTTCGACAGACACTATATACGTTGAGCTGACGTCACACCGAACATAAAACATTCAAAACCAAGTACTTTTATTTACATTTGTCGACGGGTGCGTCTCGGAATGCCCAATTGGTTAGTTATTTCTCTTGTAATGGGAAATTACCATTACAAAGTTGAAAGAAATTGAGAATAATTTTGAAGATTAAATGACATATCTATTGACAGTGTTTCTTGACCCAAAATAATATCTATAATTTAGTTTTACCAAAAACTTTTCCATCTATTTTTCAGTATTAATTGCTGCATGATATGAATGTAATTACATATACAGTGTTTTCTTAACGGGGGGCGGGGGTGGGGGGTAAAGAGGCCCGGATCTAGAGCCCAAACAAGAGCCCCGGATCTAGAGCCCAAACAAGAGCCCCGGATCTAGAGCCCAAACAAGAGCCCCAAATTGGCTATTTTATTGTATATTTTTCTTATTCCCCGACCCAAGCAGGACCTTCAAATTTGCAAAGTTTGTGCGTGTATGTGTTTTTATTGCATATTATATTTTTCTTATTGAAACTATTTGGAAATTTAAAAGTTAGTTTAAAAAATGCTCCAAAAAATGATTGGGCTCAGGGCCTCCAAATGCGTTAAGATGAATTTATATAGGGGCCATTCAAGTCTTACGTATGCATCTTTGCGTGAGGGGAGGGGGTCTTAAGATTTGCTTATTTTTTCCTGGCAATGGAAAGAGGAGGGGAGAGACTGAACCATGCTTACGTAAGAAAATAATAAAATGCTTGCATGGAAAATAATAAAACTAGCGCATATTCTTGTGATAACCGCCCAGATGGAGCTACGATACTTATACGGGAAGTTCCCGAAGTGGTTATCGCGAAACGGTAAGTGTTATATATCGTTGAAAAGATCACTCAAGGTAGACTTTACGTATGAAATATTTCGCTTGAATGGACCATCTACAGAGCAGGGGAGGCGGTAGAGGCCAAAATTTGTCCTAGGCTCTACGCACGCGTATATTAAACAAAACGTTGTTTTATATACATCACATTTTAGCATTTTTGAAGTTCTATCCAACCAAATTAATTATTTTTTAATAAATCGCCAATTTAAAAAGTTTTAAGTAAAAAACGTGATTTTTGCATTAAAAATGCATCATATATGCGTGTTAAATTGAATAAATAGTTATTTGCAGACAATATAATAAATTTTATTGTGCGAGAACATTAAAAATAATGATTTACTTTATGACAGGTATAGAAATTATCGCCACAAACTGCTCATAATATAAATGACACCCGGCAATGTTAACACTTGATAAAGGCCATTGCCTTATGATCAGATATCCCGTTTTCTGTCCTTTCTCGCAATCTATAAAAAAATTATTGTTTGGAGCCATTGAAATAAATATCCGTGCGGAGGGAATTTTGTTTCATAATCAAACCATTCGGCGTTAGGTTATGTACCATGCCAGATTGAATGGACAGATGGATTTCAAAACCTCCTTGCACTGAGTTGATACATTTAAAAATGTTTTATTTTTCATTAAGAAAAATCCGTGAATTCATTGTCGTTAAGAAACAGCGTGAAATCGATCATGCCACAAATAAAACCGTAGAATTTCATTCCGATTTTATTGGTAATATTTATTCAAAGTCTGAAGATAATAAAATATTCAATACCGACCAGTCAAGATTTAATTATACACTACTTCCTAATCGTACATTATCATTTAAAAGCGAAAAAAATTACAATAGCTATTGTCCTTTAACTATACGCTTGGACTCATTCATATACTATCTAACCCATTCTCCCTACGGAATGAAAATCGACGTCATTAATGTTGATTTGTCTCCAGAAAGTAGGTGGTCATTACTACCTAATTACGAAAATCTCATATGTCGGTGTTCCAAATCTGGCAAATTGGATAAGAGATTTGCAGGGATTTCGTCCAAAATGTTTTCAAGTCCATTCTGGAAGAAAATGTAAAAAGGAAAGCTATTATAATTGTAGATACATGGAGAGGTCAAAACTCCGATGAACATTATAAAGATGATGATATTGCTATTTTATTAAAATTATTGCCAGAAAATTCAACGAGTTTTATGAAACCACTTGGACATTTTTGTTTCCATCAATGGAAAGATTTCATCAAGTGTTTTACGGAACATACATTTCTTTCAGGAAATCAAACAATTTTGCATAGGCGTGAAATTATATCAAATATTCAAAATTTGATTTTAAGCCAATTCCGATCTTTAAAATATCAACCGGTGTTTAAGGTTCCATATGTAGAGTTCAAAGCGTTAAAAGATATAAATTTTTCATTCGAAGAGCCTATTTGCCAGATTTGCGACAAAAAATCTACGTATATCAAGTGCTAGTATGATTTGTGCAGTAAATCTCTTCGTTATGAATGTTTTTTGAGCGCTACCATTATCATTAGTTTCTCATGCGTTTTATGCTATATCTTTACTACTTTTCTTTTTTTTATATTTTTCACATTTACTTTCGCTACGAACAGATTCACGATAAAATATAAAGTAAATACAAAAACAAACAATAAATAAATGGCAAATGTAAAAATCCCGGAGAAATAAAAAAAGAAAAATTTGAAATAAAATAAAAATCGCATGGTCCTATTTCAGTTCAATTTAAATACGCTCATGTCATTTGCAACTTTTTGAAACACATTACTTTTTTTGTTTAATTCGTTTTCTATACAAATCTTTTAAAAAATGATTATTTTGGTTAGATAAATGGAAATTTGGATCAAAATCTGGCCAGTTGAAATAATTTTGGGTTAAAAACGGGATTTCTGATCACAAGGCAATGGTCTTTATCAAGTGTTAACATTGCCAAAAGTCATTTATATTATGAGTAGTATGTAGCAATAATTTCTTTCATAAAGCAAATCATTATTTTTAATGTTCTCGTGCAATAAAATTGCTTATCTGGTCTGCAAATGGTCATTTATACAACTTAACATGCATACATGGTGCATTTTTAATGCGAAAACCAAGTTCTTCACTTAAAACTTTTTAAATTGGCGATATATTAAAAAATAGTTAATTTGGTTGGACAGAGCATCAAAAATTCTAAAATTTGATACACACACACACACACACACACACACAGAGAGAGAGAGAGAGAGAGAGAGACAGACACACACACATGTGTGTGTGTGTGTGTGTTTCTGTGTGTCTGTCTGTGTGTGTGGCTTTGGCTTCTACTTTTTACTTCAATGTCTTTTAATTTTGATACTGTTATTTAAGAAAAGTGATGGAGTGTTACGCAAACGAGAACATTTCAATTTGATCAAGAAAATTACGAGTGAAAACTACGGGAACTGCAACCCGATTTCAGTCTTCAGGAACCACATTTCTTTTAAAATGACGTTCAAACAAATGATACCTATCCGTACAAAAGTGCTCCCCCGCGATAGGAATGGGAGGACAGATATCCTAGAAAATTAGCCTCTTTCCGACGGAAAAATTGCCTTGTTCTTTCCGGAATCTGGAAAACGTCAAGAAAGAATATCTCGCGCTATTATTATTCACCTAATGCTCTCTAACATCAACATTCTTATGTATGTAGCCATAAAAGTATGCAATTTCTTGCCAAGGAAAAAGGGCTACAGATACCAAAACATCTAGATTAAAAACAGGAAAGAAAAATTAAGCTAAAAACTAGGTACAAATGTTTCACTTGTTTCCTTGAAGAATAACATTGAGATATATATTGTTAATTGTTTTTAAAGTAACTTGGTGAAATACAAATATTAAAAAAAAAATGCTTTTTTATAAAGTAAGAAACGTATGCCTTCCTTGCTTTTTAGGCATGAAGTTTTAAATATGTTTTTGTAAATAATGTTTATAAAAGACTTGACTCGAAAAATGTATACCTGAGATATAATATTTTTCCAATTGATAAAATACATGAGTATTGTGTGCAGGCCAAAATGTATGAAAGGATGAGAGAAGATAAGCACACTGACCGTATAAGAATAAAAGTAAATTAAAGAGATAGAAATATTTGTCGTAACTTCAATGACCTGATACTGACAAAAAATAAGAACTGAAATGGGAAGAAGAAATATAAATGACAAAGGTCCTAACTACTCGAATAATTACCATAAGAATTTAGAAAATCGAACATTAAAAAATATTTAAAAACAGATTAAGGAAATATCTACTACAGGGTAATGGAAAGTAAGTAACTGGAAAATAAATTGACAGACGTATTGGATCTTGTAAAAGATGAAAGAACCTTTAATGATTTCAGTGATTTCGTGTTATTATGATGGGTGAAAAAAAGTTTTATTTACGGTAACAAGTCAGTTATAGTCATTACGACTATAGAGAAAAACAAATTGAGTAAATAATGTGGAAAGTTTGGGATGGGAGGTAGAAAAAAGAAGGGATGGGGAAATAACCTGGTGGTCTTTTCCAGATTCTAGTCTCAGGAGCATTGTTTTATTGAGGTATCAGGCGTGTTATATCCGGGCTGATATTTTCTTGGGACCTTTCTTTGTTTAGTCGAATGTGGGCTGGGTCGATGTACATTTTATGCAATACTAGTTGTCATGTAATGCAAACTTAGTTTGAGTTTACAGATGGGGAATAAATAAAAGGAATTATTATTATATGACGTGGCAAATGATTTTGTGTATTTCCATGATTTTCCTCCTTAGTAAGAAGAAAAAAACAAACAAACGTAAAAAGAGAAACTTTAAAGGACAATTTATTTTTCAATAGATGGCAGCACTAGGATAAATCGGACACTATTTTGTTCTCTCTCTTTCTCTAATAGCTTACTTCGCTTCTATTTTTTAGAAAAATTTCATTGTCCCTCCTCCCTTTTTTTGTAAACGATTCAGGGCAACGATGCATGAAATTGTTGTTATTATCGCACCGGCGCAGAAATTTGCTAAGCTGCCATTGCATCTTTTTTAAGGGTTTTCTTGTTAAGTAGTTTTAATTTTTTAGATATTTTTCTTTAATGTGTATCGTATTTTATTAGATTATGTAAACTATAAAAAAATCTCGCCGTTCTCGTTATTTCTCACAATAACTAGACGTTTATTTTTTATTGTCATATAAGCTATATTTAATTCTCATCTTCAACAAAATCATCATCATTATTAACAAACTTTTGATTGGTTGGTTTTACGGCTCAAAGACTACAGTGGTCATGCTGCGCCGGGACCTACTGTTTTCCGAGGAATCCGAACCTCTTAAGGCCTAGGGAACCAAACCCCGGACTACAGTGAGCAGTGCGATCTTTATGAGATCTCTGAGTAAGCGTTCTTTTTGCACTGCTGGGAGTCGAACCCGTTACCTTGTTGCGCCACCGCAGGTCATTACAAATTTTTTAGACTTTACATTTTTATTAACGTTTCTAAGTTGGACATATAAGGCAGAAAAAATTATTAATATTTACATTATCACAATATTATATAAAACAGGATATAAGAATCCATACTGACATAATTCAAATCGAAGATTAAGATATTTGTTGATATTAAATAAGGCCGAGTAAAAAAAAAAAAGCACACGTTTTACCTCAGCAACAATAAAACACTGGTTTTCTTCAAGGTAGGTAAATGCGTTACCTATGTGATACAGTATAGCTTCTAGCTGCATGATGAGAAAAAATTAGCCATAGCGACTTCGTACATTTTAAAAACTAAAGGAAAATTTAAGCTGCAGTTTATTTAGCAAGAGTTTACCTGGGTTCGATGCTAATGGTACCGTAAAACAGTGTGTCTTAACCTTTATGAGGCCACGGCCCGGTAAATAATTTTTTTATAAGACAATGGTCCTATAAATTTTCTTTT
>QLNU02015360.1:227326119-227336688 GCA_006491805.2 Dysdera silvatica
CAACAACGCCATTTTTTTTAAATAAAAAGCTGAGGAGAAGGACTACTTTTATTTTACCTCTAGGCACGCACCTTAATACTTATCTTGTGTGTGTGTATGTGCACACATACACACTTAAACGGGAGAATGCTGAAAGGTTATTGGACGTCATTGGATCGTTGTTTAAAAAATATTTCGGCTCGAAAATCGGAGCTTCTGGATAAATCTTCGAGGACGAGAGGACGTTTATGTCCTTCTCAACTGTATATAATTTTTCTAAAAATCCTTTTGAACTATTATTAATATTATCATTTTAAAGAGATAATAGTTATTATATAATAAATGAAACTTGAAAAGGAAAGAAAGTGTTTGTCTGTTATGGGGTGCATCATAGTCCATGGGATTATTGGTGAATTATTATTATTAATGATTATTATTGAAGTATTTATCAGTGAGTAGTTATCGCTTGGATGTACATACCAGGACATAAAGTGTTTAAAAGTACTGTTTATTCTATTTTTGTAGAATTTATGAAAAATAATAATTATATAGATGAATGATGGTAAAAAATTTATGTTTGGAAGCCCGATATAATATCTCAAGTGATATTAAAAAGTTATAAATGATAAAGGAAGTTTGCAAGAACATTTGCAAAGAATATTAATATATGTTGTTATGAAAGGAGAAAGAATGTAAAAAGCTAATAAGAAAATAATTAGAAGTGTTGATAAATAAATAGTCAGAAATGATAAAGTTCGAAGTGAATAAAGGGAGTGGAATTTTTCCTAATGTAGAGATTATTTCGAAAATATTTTTAACAAGACCCATATCAACTGCAACAGGTAAAAGATATTTTTCAGTTTTAAAACGCTTTCAAACTATTTAAGGAGTACGATAGGAGAAGACAGATTGAACAACATGGTCATATTATACCTAGAACAAAGAATTTTGAAAGAAATAGATACTACAAAAACAATTGATGAATCTGCTAAAGAGAAACCAAGACACAAATTTATATACAAAACATTTTTTAAGCACTGAGGTAATTTATTACTATTAAATTTTTTGAATAAATGTATGGTTTTTCTTGAAACGTTGAGTTTATTATTAGCTACATATTGCCGGTTTAAGGAACTCACTAAAAATTTACTACTGAAATCTTCCCGAAAAATCCTTAGTTTCTTACACAATATTTTTATTTTGGGAGAGCGAGTCTTAGGGCCTCGAAATTTTTTACCGCCAGGAGCTAATAAGCTTAATCCCCTCTGGATACGACGAATAAAAATGTCAACGCGGAATATTAAAATTTCTGAAAGTAATATTCTTGATTTATTAAGTGACTTAAGTAATCTATATTGTGTGTATTATTTTTAATATCAAAATCATGACACACAGAACACACTCACAATATTTCAACTTACAGCGGCAGTTGTCGGTATTATAATATTGTTAATCAGTGTTGGCAACCATAGTTCGGATGATATTTTTTTCGAAGAAGGTCCATAAATTCCTTGGCCATCCCAAGGGCGGACATGACCCCCAAAATATATTTTTTCACTGTAAAAAATTCCAACTTTCATGATAAATGAAGGGTGTTATTCCAAGACCATGGCAAATTCTGTCCTTGACCCCCCCCAAAATGAAAGTCTGTGTCCGCCCTTGGTCCCCCATCTTAAAGATCTGTGTAATAATAAAAGTAAAGGGATGCTTGAAATAATCTGAGAGCAATCAAAATTTAAGGAACACTGCGTTAGGACGTAATAATATTTTTCTTCTCTTTGCTGTGAATAAATGATCAGATGCATTACTTGAGTCGATTACAATTTGATAATCTTATCGAATCATTATCAGAAAAGGTACAATACCTTGTGGGATAGCAAATATTTTGTAAAGAATTGGGCGAATCTAAAAGTGTCATAGTCTAAAATGTTCGGATAAAAGTTGAAAAGCTTAAACCTTATTTTTTCCTAAGAATGTTTTAGCGCTGTTTTAATAATTTGTTTTTGCCTCTTATTGGAGACATTTTTTTTATCTTCTTTTTATATTCAATTTGACACTTGTTGTTTCTTTCATTGTCACGATTAGTTGATTGTTCATGTAAAATTTTCGTTTAATCATACAGAACATAACCAATAAACATACTTTCGGCGGGTTACACCATTCTCATGATTGCGCAATTGCGCTATCTTAATCAAAGGAACGTAAAATCATATTCAAAAAATATTCTAAAAGTCGTGAGACGGGATTAGGCCGCTGCTACTCCTAGTACATGTGCCCTTGTGCCAGCACCGGCTATCTGCTCTTGGCAAGTAATCCTGGAGTTCAAATCGTAAATATGACGTTAACATACCTGCACGCCACCTTCCTATTCTTATAACGTAATTACTCAAATGTCTGCTTACAACTCAAGTATACAAAAATGTTACTGTAGGTAATGGTAAAGTAATGGATCTAGCCTAGCTATAACCGTACAGCGAGAACATTCAGATACACATGCATTGAAATTGCTCTCGTGGGCGGAGGAATTTCGACCTGGTATTGAAATTGTCTCATTGCACGCTGAAAATTTTCTCTGGGGGGACAATTTTCATGCGGAGAGCAGTATATTTTGTAACTGGTGTTTTGAATTCCTTTAGCATCATTTTCAATGTTCTTGGCAATTCTATATAGTAGATAGAACCGTTCATGGCACAATTTTCTATATCATATACTGATTTATCATCATGTGACCAAATTAGAATAGAAGAAAAATCAACCTCTTAGTAAGTGAACGGATTGTCATCGACATTTGCACCTCTATCTTGAGGGGGTATCGGGTATATTTTGCTTTTATTTATTCATGACTTTTATGGATGTAAGGAGAGAGAGAGAGCCATACTGCGCCGGGACCTACAGTTTTTTAAGGAGTTGAAACCTCTTAAGGGCTAGGGAGTCAACCCCTGAATTAAAGGGAGAGTTCGTCGGTAAGCGCGTTTTTTCCGGCACCGTTGGGAGTCGAACCAGGACTAACGGCACGCTAGGTGAATGCGTTACCACTGTACCACAACAAGACTATCGGATGTTGTGTTAAGCGTCATACCTTTAAGAATTTTTACTTTTGTTGAACTCTCGTCTTCGTTTTCCTGTCTTCATGGCTGATCTTTCGGAAAATTCGGAGCACATGTGGTCATCTTCCTCTCAAGACATGTCCCCATCATCCAAACTTTTCTTCTCTGATCATTATCTTCCTTTCATACTTCATGTGTTCGTCAGAGCCGGATTATAGCATAGGCAAAAAAAGACAAATATCTAGGGCCCTATAAAACTTAAATTCGACCCTGGTGTTTGTTGCACTTTCACACTCTTCGTGTTACGCTAAAGGGTATTCTCCTATGCGTTTTTTTTTTTTTTTGCTGAATAGAGCATTTTCTCCATTGTTCTAGATATGTGTGTGCGCAACGGTGGTTATGTCTGCCGCCATCGGGCCTGTCGGATTTGAGTTTGACACCCATGTAAGCTTGGTGGATTGTGAATGTATCGTTGGGTGGTTTTAGTCACCTATCATGACGCCTCTATGCTAAAACGACTCATAATCATCTATCTTTACCTGGCAATTAAGAAACTGTCCGATATCAAATAGTTAAAAAAACACAAGTGGTTTGTATAGTCAAAAAAAAAAAATGTTTGTATTCATATATGATGCAGCGTTTTTGACATTTAATTTGTAGTCTTGTTTTTGTTCTTCCGCAACTGGCAGCATTTTACGACAGAGGTATATAATCTCTGTTAGACGGTTGGAGTTAGATCATCAAAAATAATGACAATTATTTGGTTAAATGAATAAATCGTATGGAATACAAATAAATTGGCTAATTTTTATAGCTGAACGCCTCCAAATTTTTTTGAATTATCCAATATATGGGAAAAATTTAGAAATGCATTGAAAATATTCTGTGAAGATTTTGGCACTCCTAAATTGTCTTCAGTCGCAGGTGTCTATTTAATTTAATAATTGAAAAACAGTTGCCTCTATATAATAGGCATATTATTTATCCATCATTTCGCATATACACATAGTTTAGCCCAAATGTAATAAATTGGTGCATTTATATTGTCTCGTAAAGTTTTAATATACTGTATATAAAATTTTACAATGAAAGGTGCAACGGTAATTCTTTTTTCTACGAGTATTTTTTAAATAAAATCAAAACTAGCAAAATACCATTCTATGTCCTTTTCTTAGCATTTTGAATCAGTACTACTTTGTCAGCATTACTGATTTAAAATACTGAACAAATAAAACTCTTTGTAAGTTTACAGTAGCTAACATTTTCTGTTTTTGTGTATCATATCTTTCCGAAAAGAATTCACTTATTTTGTCTAAATATTTGATTTTAGGCAAAATATAGTCACTGAAAGAACTAGATCAATGTTCTGACTCGGAAAAAAACCCTATTATTTGACTAGTAGACAAGTTATCCAAAGAAGAACGGGAAAATCTAAAAGGTATTTTTCAGTTACTACCTATTGTAATAAAATGTATATCGAAATAAAATATCTAACGGAATAAAATTCGTAAATAAAACTGCGCGTTTTGAGATTTCAAGTTACTTTAGTAAGTTAGAAGTGGATTGAGATACAGTTAACGCTGATTTTTTTATAGTAAATGTGTGCATATATGAGTTTACAATTTATTAGTTCAAGGGAAAATGAGCACACAAATTCTTACTATTGTCAGAATTCAATATAATAATTTGAAGCAAATAGACTTAATTCGCTAGATTGGAATAATTTTGTTCATATTAAAAAGTATCTGCAAATCACATGAATTTGATTAAATTAAACAATGCAGAGCGGTGTGCTGGTAAGTTTATTTTGAAAGGTCATTTAAGTGGGACTGAGTAATACAAGCAATAAGAGTCATAAGCGTTAATTTGTTTTAAATTCCAGAGGATTTACGTAGGAGGTAATGTATACTGCATTAACGACAGGCACCTAGTGTGTTAGATGCACAACTTACTGTATATGCTGTGTTTTGTATCTACGAATATGGTCATACATCTGGATAGAACCTCATTTACTATTATGTTTGGAACTATGGTGTGGGAGTCATAACCCAATACCCTGCACAGTGGCATGCTTCTATATCACGGCAGCATCTGCAGCAGACCACTACCATTTTCAGTCAAAAATTTCCTGCCATATTGTATGGAATATGCAGGAAGTGTTTGAAGATGGTGAAGATGAAATAGAGACTTGGTATAGTAAATGTCCATATTTCAACCAACATAACACATTTATACGAAAACTTAGAACGCCAATAAAACTAGCTTTCGAAACACCATCTCTGATTATATCTTTGTAGGAATATAAACATTTTCGTGGATATTTATGGAAATTTTATAAATGTTCTCTAAATAGAATATAAATATTAGGTTCTAACGAAATCCATATCTGAATATGTTTAATAATACAATGTAATTACTTCTGATCATGCTAACTTAAGAGTTTGATAAAAAAAATAATCTACAAATCAAAAGTCAACTAAGGACTTATCGTATGGATATTCGTGTAAGACAAGCAACGTAATTTTTCCTTTTTATAAAATTCAGTATGTGCAAAATATTACATAGTATTACTATTATATTTTATCAGAATTAAAATCAGAAAAAAATAAAGGAAGACCAGTGACGTAAATACAGATATACTCAAATAGGTTAATATATAATAAAATGTACAAAAAATTTTTACCCCTTTTGCCCTTTTCTCCATTACCACCTGTTGTTTACATCGTTGTGATTATGAGCTTCAGCTGCATCTTACAGAATTATGTCTTAGATTTTATTAGAGCCTATTTGTCGTAGGCTTCGTGATATTCAGGAGTCTCGAAAAGTAACCCTCGGCTAATTAATTCAATCCTCTGACCACATTCAAGCACTTGCAGAGGACATTTATTAGAGGAAGTGGCATTAGCGACCCACTTTCTAGTCAAATGATTGCAACCAAAGTGCACAACAAGATCCTTGTTCCGTCAGCTTTGCAGTATCTTAATTTCAACATTTCCGGGAAATGTGATGGTCGTTGGTATATTTAATGACCATTTTTCCTATGACTGACACGTTAAATTATTCATGATGGGGATAATTCGCTTCGCCAAGCCGATACCCTGCGGGTTGAGTTTCGTCGATTAAAATCGGTGTCAGATCTCGACATTCATTTTCATAAGAAATGATTGGCTTGTTTGTCCAGGAGAGATTGAGGAGAATATGGTTTAGCGGTGGATATACGGCTATAGGAAACGGAAACCGTTAATTCACAACCAATGACGAACAATTATACCTCATCACGCTCTTTCATCAAATCAGTGGGGAAATTTTAGCTTTAGGGGCTTGGCTTATTTGTTTATAGGACATAGCTAGAGTTGTGGGTCGGAAAATTGGAAAATTTTCTGAATTTTCCGGTCTTGAAATTTTAAAAATTAATTTTTCTTTTTAAAAAATGTCATAACTTCTCCCTTTCTCTCTCTCTCCGTGTACGCATATAATTTTAAAAAGTTTAAACATAGAAAACAATATTAGGTATATATTTAAAAATATAATCATTGGTCATTCATAATATAATCATAAATCCTTCTTCTCCTCACTACATAAAACAGAATCCTTTGCGAACATTAGCTTTTCTTTTCCCATCCTATTAAAATATATCTTACATTTTCACTAAATCATTTTAAATTTCATCAAATATTTAAAGTTACCAAACATTTTTAGCTAAAGCCCCACATTCTTTTGCAGGATATCGCAGGCTCACCTTTGCCTTCATTCTCTTTCAATTAACGCTACAGATAGGTATGTGGAATCTTTTACACACAAAATATTATACCAAATAGCCTACATATAAATGTTAATTCAAAAATATTAAAATGAACTCAAGAAAAGAAAAAAATCATTATATTATGTTATGATTTATTTTTCTGTCAATACCTTAAGACTTCTGCATTTTAGTTTCCTTTGAGTTTTATTTAAGGCTAGGTGAATTTAAAACCAATTTTAGCAATTCAGAAAACATCATTTTCAAGCAGCCATCTGTTCACTGATTGGACTAATTTCACCAATAGGCGCTAACGAGTAACAACTGGGTTGTTTATTTTTCCGAGATAACCTTTTCATTGGTTCTATACTATCAGAAAAAGGGTGAGCCCAAATTTGGCGACTTTGCATGCTGTCTTCACCGTGTTACGAACAACGAAAATAAAATTTACAATATTCTTACGCTCGGTGATAAACAGTTTGTTAGAATTGGCGGCCTATCGCTATTTTTTAAATCTCTCCTTAATTAATAAATATAAAAAACCTCAGTTTTTAAATATTATGCACTAGAGAACATTTAGACATCGTCCAATTTGCCTATCCCAACGGTGAGAGGGTGGGGGGTCGCGAGGATTTGACCTCCATCGCCTAAGTTTTAACACGCATTTTTTTAACACGGTTAATATTCTGGATTGTGGATTGAAATAAACCTCACCCCCTTCCACTTTCTGGGAATGCTTATGCACCGTCCTGTAAATTTCGAATTTAGTGACCTTTTACCCTAATACAGCGTTAATAATTGTTATTATCTGATTGATGATATTACAACTAATCAATGGTTCCGAAGCTCATCAATTAATTTTATTTTTTTTGTGGGTAGAGGGTAGGCAAGCTCCGCTCCAATCAGCGTCTTTCATAAAATTATTACAAAGTTGTAAAGTAAGTTCGTGAGCACTTTTTGTACAACCTATCAGTAGTAATATTTTTATCTTTTTGTGTTTAAAAACTGCTCGGTTTTGGGGGAGAGAGGAATGGCTTCAGCTAATGTCCGGCCCTGAACATTTGGTAGTTGTAACATAAAAACTATTTGTAATAGCACCGGGAGCAGGGGTTAGTCATAACCCCATTGACTTTCCATTTTCCTGTATACAATTAAATTTTGATTGCCGAAACTCTCCCCACCTCTTAGTACACCCATAACCCCTTATAAAATGTTTGCGTACGTTACTGAAACATTGTATTTTCTTTCACTTTATCCAATAGATACACTGAACATAAGACACGTTACGAGTTCCACTGGCACAAAGTCAAGATTCCTCTTTTTCTCGTACAAAAATACGTTGCCTATTAATTACTTGTGGTGGGGAAAATTAAATTTACCCGCCGCACTGCTAAATCTTTTTCTCTTGATCCTAACTTAATTTTCGTAACCACGTTCGACTCTCGAGCTCCTTTTTATCACTTTTACTAATTTTTCTTGTTGAACCCTCAACAAAAGTTTCTGAGTTGGGCCCAAACTTGGGCAAAAATAGCCTTTAAGACAAACTCACCCCACTTATTTACTTATTTACTCACAGACAGAGACTAAACAGCTACCGCTGTGTGTACTCATGGAAACCAACGACTCATATTTCAGGACGAGGTTGGGCCCGGAATTCACCCTATGTTGCCCCCTCCTATACTTCGGTCTTTATAAGAAGGCTAAATTTGAATATGATATTCAACTTTTCTTGAATTTCTCAAGTTATTACAGGATTTGGAAAGATGGGGGGAAGCGTGTAAGCACCGGCCCCCCTTGGAGAGATAGAGAGGATTGCCTCATTGGAGGAATTTTTAGGAGATTGGCTCGTATTTACATTACAGACTGAGAAAATCAGGAAAACTCACAAGTAACCCCTCCCCCACTTCCTCGGAGCTCACATGCCGAATCTAACGAATTTAATTGAGCTTAATGTAGACACATTAAAATCCTTAATGTATGAAAATTAGCAGCTATATTCCCATGGAAATCGAGAAATTAAATATTAAAAGGTAGTTAAAATAGAGCCAATTGAAACCTTTTTGGCAACACGCGGCGGGATAACAAGCTGGTCGAAAAATGTGAAAAAGCGAACGCGGGATGTATTCTAAAAGTTTACAATACGCTCAGTAATACAGAGCTAGCGTTAACTTTTTAAATTTAAACGTATTAGATTTTGAAGTAGCTGTAAAGTTATTTTTTTCTCTATTTGTTAAATTGAAGTTCTATATTCTTTTTATTTTATTTCTGAAAGTCATAGCAGAAAACAAATTACTTTAATTTTTATAATCACATTGCAAGTTGCAATTCAATTCGTGCATAAGAGAAGCATTCATTTTATTTCGAATTCCGCACGTGAATGTTTTCGTGAAATAATGTCAGCCAAACTAGTTTGTTTACTTTCGAAAATTGCATTTAAGAATTTAGCGAGCTTTCTTGGCGAATGCTATAGATTACAATTCACTTCTACCCAATTTATTATATGCGTAATCAGTTTCTAGCCAAAATATGAAATCATTCCGTTCAGTCTATTCTGTGTTGAATAGTCATAAAACCAATAATTAAACCTTTTTTTCCGTCATAAAATGAAATACTGCCGTAATAAATCTTATACTAATTTGGCTCTACAAGTCAAAATATCTCGCCAAGTGGGCGTGTAATCTTGAAAAGAAGGTTGGCCTCCCCTAACCCATGATTGGCTGAATCAACAAATATAGTCCGCTCGAAAAAATTAAAAAAACAAAAAAATATAAAATTCCATTTTCCGATCCAACAATGATTTGCAAATGGGCTTATAATAACATAAGGATTTCAAAAATGTATCGGAGGTGCGGAGGATTAAATTCGCCCCGTATATTTAGCAAAATATGATATTTTCGTATTCGCTAGACTAACATTTTTAAAAATTCCAAATATAAGTTATTGGCGTCATTATCATATCGACTATCAACCCCTGACTCTCTTACTGAACTGTTATGTAGTAACAGGTTAAAGTAATATTTACTAAAATGTAACAATAACGATATTAACCAATATTGATATCACAAAATTTTCCGTGGCCCGGTATTTCTTTATTAGGGGATAAATATGTGCCAAGAATCACAGTTTATGTAGTGGTATAGCATGTAAAACGAATTTTATTCAATAAATATTATATCACACTTACACTGAATATTTAGTAATTGAAGTACTGGAAAATTTTCCCAAAACCCACATCACCCTTTTTCGATATCGTAAGGGCTCACGCCCTACGCACGCCCCAGTACTACGCACGAACATATACAAAGCCATAAACAAACACATCTGCTTATATTGATTATGCCTCAATGCAGAATTTTTAAAATTTGTAAAAATTACAAATCTAAGAACTTTTCAGTTATAAGCTAAAACAATTATTTCTTCTCAACGCGTAAGAGCTTACAGATTTTATTAAATCTATTTTAATGAGCAAATAATTGCTTATTGTTTTCCTTGAACAATGAACACTACGATTTTTTTGAAGATAAAATAGGTAATGTTTATAGATAATGTAATAGGTATAATTTAAAATAGGCAATGAATTTTATAAAAGTTCAAATTCTTATAATGAATGAAGGAATTAGTGAATTTTACAAATACTAATGGCTTTGAAATTCAAGCTGTTCACTTACAAAATATTTTATAATTTATTTATAAATTAGCGTGAATCAGCGTGAAAAAAAAACCGTGATATAAGAAGAGAACATGCTGTTACTACTGATAACAATAATAATATTTCATTCAAACATGACATTCCTTTTATATTAT
>QLNU02015360.1:227339705-227366323 GCA_006491805.2 Dysdera silvatica
GTTTATTGTGGTGGCCATATGGCCACTGCAGATACTCGTGGCAGCATAAAAAACTAGAAAAATTACTTTGTAAGTTCTAATAATATAAAACAAGCAGCTTTGTTCGTTGAGAAACTTTTCATTAATTCGTTATAATTATAATAATTAGAGTAATAATAAATTACAATGATTCGTATTTTATTTAATTTTTATCCCCTATTTTCAATTTAACTTCATTATCTGCTCTTTATTTTTACCTACAGCGTTTAGACCAGTAAAGGACTTTATGCTTTATAAAGGACCCAATGCTAAACCCGTGTAAATCTTTTTATCGTTGTGTTATGTCAAAATATTTTTAAGGGCCGCTAAAAACTACTTCGCCCAGGGCCGCTAAAAATTTCTTTGCCCAGGACCATTAACACCGTAAGAACGGCCCTGTTTTAACCAGACAACAGTTAGCAGTTCCGTTTCTCTTTTTGGTTGTCTGTCGACTCCGGATTAACAGCCTGCTAGGTAAACGTGTTGTCGCTGCCTCACTACATTGTCCACTAAGAAATAAAAACTGTAAACAAAGAACATCTTAAAATAGAATAGAATAAAAAATTATAGAGAGAAGAAAAAACGGAAGCGGGTGAATAAATTAAAGGAAAGTGAAATTAAGTAATAAGATATCACTTCCCCCATTTTCTTCTTCAGCTTCACCTTTGTTCCTATTTTAATTCTTTATTTTTGACTTCCCCCCATTCTTTCTGTTTATTTTTAATTTCCTTAGCTTTTAATTTATTTCCCCTTTTCTTGTCTTCCTTCCCTTTTTTAATTTCTAATTTTTCTATCTCCATTTTATTCTCCTTTTCCAAAAAGAAACGAGCGGGCAGAAACGGAACGATTTTCATACTTTTCACATAAGGGGGTTGGATTCTATTTAATGGCTATTTAAATTATTTTTATTAGAAATTTATTAAGTATTTATTAAAGAAAATTATAAATCCTTAAAAAATTACAAATTATAAAAATCTCCTCAATCGTAAAAAATAGTTATGATATGTGCATAGCACTACGGCAAAGACTTCTCGTAGAGATTGAAGGTGTTTAAAATTATGTGTAAGACCCGTTATTTGTGGTGCTTGGGTTCTGGAGAATTTCATTCACTGGCGTACAGGAGGTGCTCATGGGGATTATGACCCCCCATTGCAAAGAAATTTTGTATATTTAACATCGAAATATAGGATAACCCACCTATTAAGACTATAATCACCCTTATGAACTTTCTGCTTACGCCTATGATTTCATCGCAACATAACCGATATCGCATCAGCAAAAATTTAAGTTACTTTTCTCATCCAAATTTCGAAGTTTGGTTAAATCTATCAAAATTTGTCTTTGCCGCTTTTTCCTTGCTCATTTTAAATCATAATAGATGACATATTACGGAAAATAAGAAACCTCGTACACAAAATCCCATACGCAATTCAACATGTAGTTTTTGAATTAAAAAATAAGTTCCGTAAAAGAAAATAAAGAAATAACAGATAAAAAACCAATAAATTAAAAATTAAATAAATAAAAAGAGTCATACCCTTGAATTGTGTTTCCATCAGAATTCTGTTTTATGGGATCACGTTCTAAGGAAATTTGCCAATAATTGCCATAAATTTAGTACCTTTTATATTAGAAAATTTAAAAATATAATTAGTTCAATTACTGTTGTTGAGAACACCACAATTTACTGTTCAAAAATTTTTGAATGCTTTTTATCAATTTTAAACTCTTGTTTAAACTTTATAATCTTGACATGAAGTTTACTACTTCAAACTCTTATTGTGCAGCACAAAAACCAACAGCGTGACATATGAAATTTCATATGTCACGCTGTTGGTCTTTGTGCTGCACAATAAGAGCTTCACACAATAAACTTCATGTCAAGATTATCACTTTTAAACAAGCATTTAATTAGATAGATTTAAAAGACATTAAGAAATGAAAACGAATAAGGAAGATTTCGATTTCAATAATAAGTTAAATAAATTTCCATAAGTTAAAATGGGATTTCATTATTTAAAATAGTGACTATCTTTTCTAAGCTAATAATATTTTATATAATATATTCAGTGTCTTAGGGTTGTTAAAGGAAGTTTATCTGTTGGGAAGAAACACATCATTGCATTAAAAGGAGAGGATGGCACCGTAACAAGAAATAGGGAAGAAATACTTAGAAGAGTTGAAGAATTCTACAAAAAACTATATGAAAGTAACAGTGGATTAAACGAAGACTCTGAGATAGTCGAAGGAACAGCTCCTAAAATCTTAAAAGAAGAAGTTTCATTTGCAATAAAAAGTATGAAGAAAGGAAGAGCCCCTGGTGATGATGGCATTACATTAGATATCCTAAAAGAAGCTGGAGAATATGTAGAAGACATACTTGCAAAATTCTTTACCAAATGTCTTAACAGCGGTAACATACCAAACCAATGGGATTCTGCAACAGTAATTCTTTTGCATAAAAAAGGTGATAAAGAGGATTTGAAAAATTACCGACCAATTAGCTTGTTACCTGCTATTTATAAAATCTTCACAAAAGTGCTAACACATCGCCTGCAGAAAAAATTAGATGCAGCTCAACCAAGAGAACAAGCTGGATTTCGAAGTGGATTCAGTACAGTGGACCATATTCAAGTATTAAGAGAATTAATTGAAAGAACACATGAA
Source organism: Dysdera silvatica (assembly GCA_006491805.2). Classification (NCBI taxonomy): domain Eukaryota; kingdom Metazoa; phylum Arthropoda; class Arachnida; order Araneae; family Dysderidae; genus Dysdera; species Dysdera silvatica. The sequence goes on from QLNU02015360.1 coordinate 227,342,391, forward strand.
TATGAACTTCCATTGTGTGTTGCATTTATTGACTATGAGAAGGCCTTTGACTCTATTAAAACATCAGCAGTCATCAACTCTTTAAGATCAACAGACATTGAGGATGTGTACATTGACATGGTGAAACGTGTGTATAAAAATGCAAGTGCAAAATTTCGGTTACATAAAGATACCAAAACTATCAAAATTGGTAAAGGTGTGAGGCAGGGAGATACCATTTCTCCAAAACTTTTTACTTCAGCTTTACAGATGATTTTTCATCAAATAAATTGGAATAACAGGGGAATAAAAATAAATGGTGAATATTTAAATCATTTGCGGTTTGCTGATGACATTGTTATTTTTTCAACGAACCCATCAGAACTCCAAGACATGGTACAAGAGCTCTCAACTAGAAGTGAAGAAGTTGGACTCAAGATGAACCTACAAAAAACTAAGATCATGTTCAATAATTTTGTAGAGGAAACAAAAATACAAGTTGACAACACTGAGCTAGAAATTGCTGATTCATATATTTACCTTGGCCAGCTGATTTCAATGGATGGCAACATTATGAAAGAACTCAACAGACGTATTAAACTTGGCTGGAGTGCATTTGGAAGAAACAGTTTTATCCTGAAGGGGAAATTGCCTTTGTGTCTAAAAAGAAAGGTCTTCAACCAGTGTGTATTGCCAGTCCTCTCTTATGGATCAGAGACATGGAGTCTAACAGTTGGAGCAATACGAAAGTTACAGACAACGCAAAGGAGCATGGAGAGGTGCATGCTTGGAATAACTAGGAGAGATCGAAAAAGAAACACTTGGGTGAGAGAGCAAACTAGAGTAGAGGACATCATTGTTAAAGTAAAAGGGCTGAAATGGCGATGGGCTGGGCATATTGCAAGAAGAACTGATCAACGATGGACAACAGAAATTCTGAACTGGATTCCAAGAGACCACCGAAGACCTAGAAAACGTCCTCAAACTAGATGGGTGGATGAAATAAGAAAAGAGGTTGGGGTGACGTGGAAACGAATGGCCCAGGATAGACTTGTGTGGAAAGCATTTGGAGAGACCTTCATCCAGCAGTGGATAGATAATGGTTGAATATGATGATGATGATGATATTCAGTGTTCCTTCAAAGACCCAAGTATAATTAGTAATTCGAAATGTTTTATTTTTGTTTAAATAAAAATTTTAATTTTCAATTGGTGATGTTGAGTTCGCCTAACGAAGAGTGCTTGAAAAGTTGGTTAATGCAATGAAGCTCTTAGTAAAAACCATCTATAACTGGAAGATCAAAATAGTGTATTAAATTTTAACTAAAAGTCTGAAACTATCCTAATGTTGAAGTCAAGTTTTAGGGTTTTAAATGTTTGTTTGTGAGTTTTACAGCGGAAGGAAATAAAGGGTCATGCTGCGCTGGGATTCATGAAAGCATCGATCAAAGGAACGCATTAATTATTTACATATAGCTTAGAGATGGTGGACAAATCGATGAAAACACCCATTCGTGTTTATCTAGTGAAAGGTCAATTTTATTTGGCAAACTCGGAAAATTGTTCTTCCTTAAGTAATCGCCAAACGAACATATGTAACAAAATTTATGCAATCAATGTTGATTGTGAAAAGTGGTTATACTGGGAAAATATTCTAAATTATCGAAAATAAAATTATTTTTAGCTAGAATATCCTGAGAATAAAATTAACATTACATGTAAGTAAGTAAAAATCGGTTATAACGACCTCCAAGAGACCGTGCAAATTCGGTCGTTATAACCGATAGTCGTTATAAACGATATCTTTTTAAAATCATATAATATAGTAATGGGAGTTTTATAAATTATTTTGATAGTAAAAAGTATTAAACTTTTTGGTTTCAAAATTAAATAAAAATATACTTAATTATAATGAATTTAATTACTGTATTATTATTAATTATTGATTATTATTAATTATTGACAGCATTAGCTTAGGAAAAATTTAAAACTCGTGGGGTGTGCTCAAGTGGCTTCAAAGACGATTATGTGATGTTGTCTTAGAGAAATAAATGTGTTTTGATATATAATTGGGGGTTGGGGTTGAGCCCCCCCCTTTCCTAAGCTACTGCTTGACCGAACTATGCGCCCAACTTCTACTTTTATTTGAACGGAACAGTGCAATTCTAGCGTTGTCTCAAACCCACGTTCTTCCGATGTATGACTGTCAAGTCGCGTCGTTATATCCGATACGAATTTCCCTGCTTAGAATCTACGTAGACTACAAAATCGCCGTCGTTAAAGCAGGTTTCGTCGTTATATACGATGTCGTTATAACCGATATATTTAGTATAGAGTAGAATAGCAAACCAAATTTCTTGTAAAAATTTTGTCGTTATATGCGGTTGGTCGTTATAACCGGCGTCGTTATAAACGATTTTCACTGTACTTTAATTTTAAAAATAACCGTCGATCAGTTGCAGTTTGTGTGTGGTACACAAGAATATGTATTACGTTTAATAAATTTTGAAAGATTATTGTAATGGAACTACCACTTTTAGACACGATTTAGTTTGAAGCACCTTATATTATTCAACGTGTACTCTAGTTAAGCATTTATTTGATTTTCAAAAAATTCGCTTTTTATGCAAACTTCTTTCAAAAATAAGCCACTTCAAAAGCGAGAGTTAGGCTTATATTGTAATAATATGCAAATCCATGTTTTTATATCTCTACCAATATTATTCGGCATTGTATTTCCTCTTGATGGATTCAGAAAGGTTTCAATCCTTTCCCGCTTCTTTCACAACTGAGAAAAGTAAAATCAATTAAATAAAAGCTATCACACAATAGAAACTCAAACTACAAAAGCCTCCACAAAGAGTTTTTTATCTCATCATAACGTATAATACAAGGACTTAAAAGCTTATTTAATGTTATCATTTGCAATATGCCCCATCAAATCTAATGACCGTCGTGGTCTATATCTCGTTCTCTTTCGCTTTTGTCTGAGAACCATGAGTTTAGATATGTTGGAAGGCGACATTAAAACAGTTGCAACCTAATTGAAATCAGCACATTTCAATTGTGTTGGTCCATCATGACAAATTATTTCGTTGAAGCCTTTTCATTATTTTGTATTTTAAATTCCTTCATTTTATAATTATAATGAAAAAAAGACGAATGAAAACATATTAATAATAAACATACTAATAAATTGCCAATCCTCATTAACTCGTTTAAAAAATGTATCCGTCTGAAAAAAGTTTGGTTTGATATTAATAAAAATAAAATGGTTTTATTTTTATATATAAAAATAAAAGCGCAAGGCCGCTTTTATAATGAAAATAGTAAGTTTAATTTCCGTTCCACAAGGTTACACTAATTAAATTCCTTTATTTATTACATTTGAATTGGTGTCAGAAATAATTTAATCAATATCTTCACAGTCATGTTAATTTTAAATAATACATTTCTGCATATAATAATTCAAATTAATGACGATCAAAGATGAAAAACAAATATATTTTTCATGTATTATATGGGTTAATTTTAACTTCGCATTGAATTCTCGTGCAATTTATTTACACAGTATAATAATAATAATAATATATACCACTAAGACCAATTTTAAATTTTTCTTTCCATATCAGTATATACCATACAGTGAGTATAGGGAAGATACTCTTACATAACTAGTTTCTAAAACCTCTTAAGTTATTTAGTATTTTCTTCTGTAGGAGATATTTTCTGAGATTGCAAGAACTTATCACATTTCTTATCTATTCGCAAATCTTTTTATTTACATTATTTAGTTTTCAAAATTTATGGATAAGAAATTGAGAAAGCGAAATTAAACTAATCGACAAATTCTGTCTCAATAAAGTAGATATAAGAAATGTCTCGTGATTATCAAATTTTGAATTCATGTTTGGGTAAATTTGGTGTCATCTTTTCAAAGTGTTTAAGGAATAAATATAATATAATAGGGCAAAATTTCCCCCCTCAATATATACATTTAAACTCACCATGGTGTAGTAATTGTAAAATAGACGACATTCGAGCTATCACTATAGCAAATTCAGTTGGAGAAGAATTAATAGATATTCTAGAATCGGGTGTGCACGTTCAGGACTTTGATGTAGAAGAAATTCGTTTTCCTAGTTCATTAGAGAGGAATTCGCAATATTTCTTCTTTTTCGACGTAGACGGGTTGAGCTGAATTCTCACCGAACTCTATCAGACTATTTGCGTCAATGAGCCCCAAATGATTTACCTTCGTCGCCATGACAACCGACTTGTTGACACTATGGATACGGTTAGATTAATGGTTGTGAAGCGCCCAGGAATTAGTAGTTAAGGCTCCAGACAGTTCCGGCATTCCGACACAAGACCGGATACTGGAGTCGCTCCCCGCAAGTATTGGATTCTCGCCTCCAAGAGCCCGTTTTCACACTTAATTCACTATTAACTGGAAGATTGATTCGACAAAGAGTTGCTGAGCGATTCTTCCAACTCAACTGCGAAGTCCTGATATCCCAACATCTTATTTCTTTGTTATGCAGTACTTTTATGACGTTCCAAATAAAAAAAGAAAAATATAATGCTATTTTTAATTGCTGATATCATCTTTGGATTTATACCTCATCAACGTTCATGCAAAATTCCCTGTAAAATATAAACTCTTCTAAACAATTTTAAAATACATAAAATAAATATTAAATATTCCTGTTTTTTTTTACAAGATATTATTTTTGATATTGGACAATTTATACTAAAACTCAATGAGTACTCCATGATAAAGTATGACTGATTATTATATAATTAATTATCTGCTGCGATTATTTACGCCTGCGGGGTAAGCCCATGCAGCTCTTGGGAACCTGGCAGTAGGATAATGGAAGAAATGGTAAGCACACCCTGCCCAGCCATTTTTACAAAAATTAATGCATATAAAAGATGCCCTCATCTTTCTTGGATTTTAATTTCATTTAATTTTTAAGCACATGAAGATTACCTTTAAAGCGCTATATATTTCTAAATATGGTTTTTCTTGCAGATGTTTTCAAGGATAATTGCATTTTATGTGGAACGAGTGACGAAAGGAAAAAGGTACACAAATATTTAGTTTAGATGTACATTTAAATATCAAACACGGGTATGGCATGTGCCACGACTCTACGACAAATGCTCAAAATAAGGCTGGATGATATTTTCCTGCATTATTCATGTTTCCTCTATGGTGAAAAAAAAAATCTCCGCTGACTTGCCAGTTTAGAAGATGGGGCACATAGGGATGGTACAAATCGAAAAATCGAATTGAAAGTCAGATAGGGTACAAAATATTTATTCTGGGTCTCGAACGTTGCTTTCCACACGTGTAGAAATATCATCAGGGTCGACGGTTTTTCCACTCTACTTTGAGGATAATAAATACGAAGAAAAGTTCTTGCAATATTGTATATTTATTTCCACTATTTCGTCCACCATTAAGGAGTATAATTACTGTTCTATATATGATATACCTTTTCTTATACATGACATACCTTTTTTATACATGATATTCCTTTTTTCTATACATGATATACATGATATTCCTTTTTTCTATACATGATATACATGATATTCCTTTTTTCTATACATGATACATATGATATTCCTTTTTTTCTATACATGATACACATGATATTCCTTTTTTTCTATATATGATATAGATTGACATACATGGTATATATAGTATACTAGACTTACAAAAGGCTTTAAAATTTAGGAAAAATAGAAAGTCGAAAAATTCGGAGAGATAAATCTGATTATTCTATTATTTTTTGAGAGGCATGGAGATGAACAGACTCCTCTTTTATTCATACTTACGATAGAGACCGAAGAAATACATGAACCGATTTTGAATTATTGTCTCAGATTGTTATGCCTTGATAAACTGCATGGCCTTATGTCCGAAATTCCTAGATTAGAGACCGTAAGAAATGAGGATATTTTCCATGCATTTTTCTAGCCATGTATCGCTCTGTCACTAAGTGAATGTTCAAAATATATTTCTTTTAATATTTTAATGAGCGATTAATATTCCACGCTTTGTTTTCCCGTGTTTAATGTAAATTAATTTATATAATACCATATTTTAATAACAGCGCAGAATATGTAGGATTTTGCGTTGAGCATATAAATTACCAATGTTTAATCCACAGAGAGAAACTAAAAATTTTTGGAAATAATAACAAATTAGCGTTGTTTGCTGCATTCCACGTAAAGTAAGCAATGCAAAAACCAACTAAAGTCAAGTTTGTGTAACTGCCTCCGTACAATATTGAACATACGCGACAAAAGAGATAACAAATATAGAACTATGGAATAGTTGTGTCCAAAGCACTTGAGCGAAGGAAATGTAGTTGGCTAGGACATACACTCAGAAAGAAACTGAATAATGTGAGTAGAAAAGCATCAGAAGGGAACCCTCAATGAAAAAGGGTAAGTGGTAGACCAAAATATACATGTCCAACGAACTTCAAGAAACAAACTCAAGAAATAAGGGTAAACATGGGGGAGACGTTAAGGAACTCGCCGAAAAAGAAAAAAAAGGGGAAAGAGGAGATCTTAGTAAAAGCCCTACTTATACCTAGGGATTACAGAGAGAGAAGAGGGGAAGAAATCACAGAGAATTGACGTTTTTATATAATGCTAGCAGAGCACGTTTTACAGCGGATGTTGATAGAGAAAATAATGAGTTCCTTTACAGACATATCTCGTAAATATTGTGGGTTTATTCCAGACAATGACAGTATAGCGAATATACAGATAAAGCCGGTCACTCGAATTTTTCACCTCCTAGTACATATTAAAATTGTTTACACTATTCTGTTATCTATTATGTGCCCAGTAGTACCATTAATTAATTTATTCATTTAGTAATTACAAAATATACCAGAGATTCAGAATAAGAACAAGATGCTAGAGAAATAGCGCCGATTGGCTTGTTTGATATGCAGGGTTGCCACAAACGCTCAATTTGTAAAAACCGCAATATCGGCTAAAAGTAATAAAGCGAAGAGAAATAAAGCGAGGTCTATATATATATAATTATACTCTTTGATAACGTAATCTCATAACCGATATGAAGGTAAGTGATTTAGATTTTGATCTATAATTAAATATGTTTATCAATTAGTGAAAAAATGAACATACTTGATTGTTTCCGAACTTGATCCACTTGTACTATCACTAAAGTGTCTATTAAACGCAGCGAAAAGATTTAGTTATCAAATGTTTAAGTTGAAAAACTGACTACTATTCTAGCGTTAAAATCCATTATTGTTTCACTGAATGAACTCACGTTTCTTTAAATATATATAATAAATTGTTTTTATTTATATGCTTATATCGTAAGGCTCATCAGAGAATTGGTTACTTAGTTGCCTTCAAACAACAGACAATAAATAAATAAATAAATAAATAAATAAATAAATAAATAAAATAAATTATCGATATTCCGAAACTAATATATAATTAGAATCATAAGCATATTAATAAGAATTAAAAGTGTGCATGTGCGAGATTTGCCACGCCTCAAGATAGAATAAAAACTAATACCAAAAGTCCAGTGCGATAAATAAAAAAAATTAAGTTCGGGAAAAAGTGACGCAAAAGCTTACTCAAGAATAACAACTCTACAAATATGTCAGTTCTTTATTGTCAGTTTCTGGAAAGAATAGGGTGTTTTTATGACACTTCATTCTAAAACGATTATTTCCAAGTCATCAATTACCTTTATTATTTCACCTAGGTTATAAAGTAATTAAGCTAACAAGGCGGCAATTCGCTGGTTCATACTGGCCGAACCTTTCCTGGAACTCGCTAAGTTTGACAGTCCCCCCAGCACCCGATTACCTGACTAGAAAAGAGGCGGCAGATTTAGATAGGAGGGTCCTCAAATATTCGATTTGACGGCGTAAAATCTAGTTCGCAGGAAATGATGTTAGACAAACGAAGCTCACATCCTGCTTCAGTCGCAGAATGCATTAACTAATCACCATTTAATCAGATTTGGATCATTTCGGAACTTACCAAATTAGTCGCATCATTTGCCAGGGAGTTTCGAGATTAATTGAGAAAGAATCCAATTAATTAGATAATTAAAGGTGTGTAGGCCAGGTCAAAGTGAACCTAATGGGAGCCTTTAAACAAATATATCGATCCCCTCTTTTAAACTTAATAACTTTCAATTTTCCGACGGAATAAAATAAGACCATAAGTTATGATAGCGAATCATTGCTCCACGAAGTGAAGCAATGATTATTAATAATAATTATTAATCATTATAATTCACTATAATGAATATATCCAGCATTCATAACATATAATATAATTATATATTTATATATATATAACCAGGAAAATAAATTTGATTTGGTCAAAAGCCTCTAGCGGTTCGGTTTCAACTTTAAGAAATTGATCAGTTCCTATTATGATAAGTATACGACAATTTTCCCCAGAAACAGCCAGAAAAAAGGAGACAGAATTCAAAGCTTAATAATGAGAGTTAGTAATGATTATTGTTATGATTAAAAACATCAGTTCAAATTAACATTTATGAACTTGTAATTTTTACTCATTTTAGATACCTGGAGCATCAGGAAACAAAGGGGGTCGATTGGTATATTGCGGAGTATGTGATATAGGAAAAATAAAAGAGAAAACGAGCCTGTAATTTAAAAATATATAGTACATATATAAAAACATTGCACGAAGCGAGATAATTACTAGCAAAAGTTATCTCTCCCCACCTTTCAAGCAGGGGTGCAGAGAGCCAACGCGAGCCCGTAGGCTTACCTTCGACGGGCCCCCATCACCCCTTCTCTGGGCAATGGCATAGATACTTTTTCTTTCTGGGGAGGAGGGAGGTTGAATCCCCCAATGAACAAAAGTATAAAATAAGAATGCATTTTTTTTGTACTTATTAATTATTTTACAAGGTCACTGCATATATATACCGGCACACAAGACAGTAGCTGAGAAAATTCTCGGGGGGCAGCATATTATTAATTTTTTCATTTTTAACTAAGAATTCAAGAATATCATATCAAAAATATTTTTGGAGGGGAGGGCCGGTTCCCGCAAGCATAGGCCCTTACCTCCCGTTCTTCTGCCCTCTCTCGTCATGCTCCTGCTGCCAAGCAATTACCATTAAAGCAACAATAGTATATATATATAGTACTTGGAACATAATAAACGAGACTCCAGGTTATTTGTTCAATTTTTCCCCAAAATTCACGACTGAAAATGATATTTAGATATACACGAAATTAAATTGAGCAACGAAGTATTTGAAAAGTTCGGTCTCGAATAACGACATACTACAATAGCTTAATTTAATGAAGTAAAATATTTTCCATTCTAAAAATATTAATATAGATGCCAAAATTTAATGGATAATTAGCGCTTTAAGAATTCTAAGGAACCATTTACTTGTTTTCCTCCCATCATATAATGAATTTTATATGCAATATCGTCATAATTTATGTAATAGTAAATCGCCTAATTCACGATATACCATAGTACGGTAATTCGCTTTTTTAGATTATCTTTTTAAGAGCCAGTGTCTATGCTTAATATACAGAGCACAGTCAATATAGTATATTCTCATAGTATCATATATATATATACGGACGATTTCATTATCTAATATATTATATATTAAACATATTAAGAGTAATTAATATATTTAATATATATTTTAAACGGTAATATATATTAGAAAATACAATGCGATATTTTCACAGTTGATTTTAGAGGCTTGAATTTTTTGGCTGCTCATTGAAGTAGTATGGAAGACTTAATTTATTCTCCAAATTGCGATCTAACAGAGGCGGATACAGAGAGGGATTTCGTGGGAGAATGCAAAATATAATAGGACCCACTTATCACGAGCCCAGATTTAACGAGTTTCCAGATATAGCGAGGAAAATATGGATTTTGTTTGGTATTATGATTAAACACATTAAAATACATCCACTTTTAGCGAACAAGTCTTTTTGGACTCTGCTTTTAGCGAACAAGACTTTTTGGGCCTGGATTTAATGAGCAAATAAGTAAAAAATAAAATAAGCAATCAAACTTTTTATAAAAATTCCGTCGTTATATGTGGTTGGTCGTTATAATCTGCGCTCGTTATAACCGATTTCCACTGCACTTTTATGGATTTGGGAGGGGAAATTTTCCCTAATTTCCCTCCCCCGTGGATCCGTCATTGGATATGTGCATAAATTCGTTTTTCTCAGATATGTAGTAATTTCTTCCATTAAAAGCTTTCAAGGAGCTGGGGAGGAACGTCGTTTAACAGAAGGTTCAGGTAATCGGATTATTAATAATGTGTGTAATTCCATGAAGCATTATGCGGAATGGCAAAATATCGTCGTTAAATGGATATAGCCGTTAATTAAAACAACCTTATCGAGAGGGTTTTAATGTGTGCCTAAATTTAGTGGGTTCAAAATCACAGAATAACTTCGTGAAAATTGTGAGCATATGCCATTATGTATTATGTTTAAAATACTTTAAACAAAATTTTTCGTGTTTCAATTATTTCTGTGAAATATATTGATCATTATCATCAACTACCTTCTCCGATTCAGAGTTTAGCGGCCAATATGGACCACATTTTCTGTCTTTACTGCATATATAATATTTTGCGTGCTTAGCCTAGGCAAAGCTTTTAAGTCATCCATCCATCCATCCATCCTTCCTTCCTTCCTTCCTTCCTTCCTTCCTTCCTTCCTTCCTTCCTTCTTCATTCATTCGAAAAGGAACGAAATCCCGTAAAATTACTTTTTTTTATTACAATTGAGCAAATGCTTAAATTTCGAAATCTAAAGGAAAGATCTTTGTAACTTTCGGATCATATTAGAAATATTTCCGGTAGCCTTATCCCGGGAATTTACATATGTACATAAAATTTTAAAATTTTTGCAAGGTTTTCAGAGTACAAGGGAAGCAGTTGAAGAGTGGAAGGGAAAATATATATTGAAAATAAAATAATTAGATAAATATATTAATATTATATATTCATAAATTCATAGTATATTTTCAAAAAATTATTTAAACAGCAGCTCCTCGGGCAAAAGGGTATTTCTTACTAATAGTATTTTCGGAAACACATGCTCATTGTCAAAAAACCTTCGAAAGTACATTCTGAAGTTTGATATATTCTATTCAGTAAGTTACGAAGAGACAAATATTTTCGATCCAAGTAATTCTGTAAGGTACATTTAAAACGCCGTTTGTGGTTAGAACTTCAAAAAGGTGGGAAATAATAAATAATGCATAGTACAAAAGGGAAAGAGAATATTGCAGAAACAAGTGTTGAAGAAATGCAGTAACTCCATTCAGGTGAAACAATATTTATTAATGCTTTACATGTTTAGGTTAATTCATTAATACAGGCAAAAGAATAAATTAATTCTAAAACATCGTTAAAAGAATTTAGTACGCATTTTTGGCGGAGCCTTTGAAAATGACGTGTGCACACTTTAATGGTAAACAGACGTCTGATTTGATTTTAGAATTCAGAAAACAATTACACACACTGTTGCCAAATATAAAAAGTGAAATTATAATTATAAAATATATGTTGCCCGATGCGGCAAGTGACATTACGTACATTTGGAAAACATTACATAAAAAAAAAGAAACAATATTGCATGTTGGGAAGTTTAGAAATTGCATTTATAAAATTTTTATTTCTTGCTATTCTAAATGGCAACAACAAGGGACTCCTACAAATCGAACAAGCATTTCTATTGTGGGTAACCACAATATACTCCCTTCTTTTGAGAAAAAAAATATTTTTTTAAATAATGATAACACATAAACTATGCAACGTATGAAAGTAAAAATAGAATGTCTTTTCCAATTTGAGCTCTGATTGTATGCGCATTTGCTTTCATTGCGTGGCTTTTGTTTTGCATGCATTTTGCTTTTGCGTTTAGGATTTTGTTTTTTGCCTACGCGAATTTACATGGTGCTCAATGGCATATTTACTGTATAATAGTAGAGAGACTTGAAAGTAAGTTATTTCGATAAAACACGCAGAACCCAGAATTGGAAAGAAACATGTACAATACAGATTCGTTTAGAATATCGTTTAGTTAGAGCAAATATTAAGCGTACAATAAACCTAATCATTAATATTTAAAAAATGAATAAAATTTTAAGTATTTTACTTTAAATTAGCATAATGCGATTCGTAAAATAGTTTTTATTTCAAAAGAATTTGTTATTTAGAAGTTCCTAAAAATAAAATCTTGTTGGAAAAATGGCATTGTTGGCATAAGTTGTGGCAGTCTTGTCTTTGGCGTCAGATATATTGTCCACAAGTTGAGTTCTGTTGAGGTTGGCGAGAGTGGTGTTGTTCTTGGCGAGAGCTTTGTCATTTTCAAGAGCGTTGTTGTCAAGTAGTAGTGACGGTATCGTTTTGCCGTCATTTTCCATTTGTTTTTGAAATGTCAGTTAGTTTACAAAAAGATGTAATTACTCACTGGAGTATTCCGCAAGATGAAAAAATTCTTCATTAATTTACTGATTTTCTTTCATGCTGCCCAAGGAGATTGAAAGTCTTTAGAATTCAAGTATTCTAGGACGCCATGAAACCGGAACTTTAGAATTACTTGCCAAGAAGTATCTTCTTCTATTGTTGGAAAGTAGATTCATATGAGAAAATTTTCATTCTGTGAAACAAGTCACCAATTTGGCGTAGATGCGGTTCAGAGTTTCATCAGAAGGTTTTAGTTCGTTAGTCCTAGGTAGAGTTGTAAAAAACCCGGGAATTTTGGACACATTGGAAACTTTGATGGGAAGAAACCAAGATAGCTAGAATAAAGGAGGTAGTCCCGTCCACACCTTTAGACACACCTATTAATTAGCGTCGAATCGACCAGAAAGAAAGGTGAGGAAGGGACTACCCTTATTCTCGAATCCTCTTAGAAAAGTTTCCTATGCCCAAAATTTCAATTTTTTAGGTTTCTAGTCCTAGGTCACCAATTGCAGAAATAAGTGTTGAAGTAATGCAGTAACTCCATTCAATTGAAACAATATTTATTAATGATTTAAATGTTTAAGTTAATTCATTAATACAGGCCAAAGAATAAATTAATTCAAATACATCGTTAAAAGAATTTAGTCGGAGCCTCTGATAATTACATGTGCACACGTCAATGGTAAATTGAAGACTGGTTTGATTTTAAAATTAGGAAGACAATTACACGTACTGTTGCCAAATATAAAAAGTGAAATTATAATTATACAATCAATATATTTGTTGCCAGATACGGAAAGTGAAATTATGTACCTTTGGAAAACATATAAAAAAAGAAACAATTGTGCATGTTGCCAAGTTTAGAAATTGTACTTAGTAAATTTGTATTTCTCGTTATGCTAAGTGGCAACAACAGGGAAAGCCTACAAAGTGAACAGGCATTTCTATTGTGGTTACCCACAATATCATCAAATACCGCTCTACAGGGAGAACATAGACGCATTTAAAGGTAGGCTACAGGAACCTAAAAATAGGATGCCTTTTACCATGAAGCAGTTTCACGTAATGGCCATGGGTGTCATATCTTCATTGTACGATATTGTTACCCTGCTCAGGGTTAACACAAGTGCCAAAGGGTCAACACACAGAGCCACAGGGACATGTTTTGTGTAATTTTGTCTTGGGGAATTCCCCAAAGCATTATTTGCGCCGTCACTGATAAAATAATATATTTTTTTTTCCAATCTCGGTTTCATTTTAATTCGGAAGATTTAGAGATTTTTGAGACAGCGATGAAATAAAAGCTTTCTTCGAAATTGAGCGGTCGATTCGATTAGCATACGTTGAGTCTAAAACGACCATAATCGTTTTAAACTCGGTCGCACGTAGCGTGTGCTAATGCCATTTGGTCTGAACTAAGTTTCGCAGAGGGTGACTTATCATTGGATATTCACAAAATGTATCTTTGACTATTTATTTTGCGTGGGGAAGAAAAGAAAAGCTATCTGAAGAGCGTGACCTATCATTGCGTGGCAATCTTTTCGTAACATCGTTTTGCAAACCAACGGGACAGTATTTTTCTTTGAAAGGTTTGCGTGCTGCGCAACACCACGGATAAAGCATCCGTTGTTAGCGCAGAAAGGGCTTTCGTCTCCCATTTTTTTGTAAGTTCGAAAGCGATTGGTACGGCCAACTACCGAAGGACTCTGATATAGGTTTTGCTATTATCGTTTTCTGTAACGGAGATGTATTTGATTGCTTGCTAAATTTGGAGAAGTAGGAGATTGTGACAAAACTTTGGTAAAAGCAATGATATTTCTTTCAGTTTTTAAAGATTTTTTTCAAGGAAATGCATGACAGTCAATTTTATACACATGTATTTTCGGAACAAAGATATTTATTGTCTTTTAATAGCACTATCTTTCAACATAAGTAAAGATGCATAAATACGCTTTCTGTAGTTGTTTTCGTTTTGGGGAAACAGTAATTTTTTTGATATTATCTATTCAATACAAAACAATGGAGGTGCGGTTTTAAACTTTTATGCAGTATGAATTATTTCTACAGTCTCGTGTCTTAAATTGTGGAAAGAAAAGGGCAAAGTTAGTTTTGCATTATTTTTTTTAAAGAAAATATCCTGGACTCCTATGAAAATGTCCTTTTTTGAAAGGCTGTGGAAATTGATGGGCGAAGTGCGTTAAGGACCTAATACACACTCTATGGATATATTTTACTATTTTGAATAACACTATATATTTATTTTAATTATTTTCATTTAAATATATAGACTCGATTTCTAGTAAATGCCACTCAAAGAATTGGTTCGTAAAATTCTTTTTTTTTTGAAAAATAACACAAGGAGGATGTGGTAAACAAGAAAAAGACAAAATAAGATATTCAAGGTGCCACAATATGGACTGTGCATGGCCACCCCTCACAGCAAATCAGCTGAGCTCAGAACTATGATTAATAATTTTTATGACGTTGTTTACTAATTCAGAAGATGATAATAACCATTGATCCTTCAAAGTTTCTACAGATTTGTAAAATAAATATATTAATAAAAATAATTTTTCAACTAACGTCATTCACTTTATTGCTTAAAATTATATTGGAAGTAATAAATTGCAAAATTTAACAACGATAAGGCTAAATCTTTCGTGTATTTAAATGTTTCAGATGCATATCAAAGACATTTCTTTATAATCTATCTATGCTCTGTCTTTCGGCCAAAGCTGGCTGACTGCTACTTAAGCTTTCTAAGACGAGGACCACTGTTTTAGAATGACGTGTTGCTGCTCTCAACACCCAGTCTTCGAGGAGTTCTGCGTTATTGTAAGAGGTTCATATTCGATATTGAAGTAGACTGGATATTTCATTTTCACTGATATCCTTCAACTTTGTTCTTCATGTATTGATTTGTATAAAAATTAAATGCCTTGAATCAATTTTTGGAGCTATTTTCATTTAGAGGATTATATAATGTTGATTCTTATCAAATTTTGTACAAGTTGATTGAATATTTCTTATGTTATTAGGACTTTTATTTTTTCCTCAATTTATAAAAAAAATTGTGTATTTAATTTTTCTCCTAGTATAATATCGCTCTTCTAAAGAAATTCAAGCCTATGGATAATTTTTTCTCACCTACATGTCTTTTCCATCAACATAAAGTACAATGGGCTGTTGCTAAAAAAATGTTTTCTCGTTCTAAATGTATTTTATTTCTACACGTCTTTTTTGCCTTTTATTGCATGCAAATGCATGGCTTTTTTTAAGTTTTACACTTCTTCCTAAGAGTGTTTGACAATACACAATGGATTTCAAAGCAGCTTCAGAAAAAATACTTGTTTGTTCGTCATGTGGAATACTTGCGACATTCCTTTTGCCGAAGAAACGTTTTGAAAACCATCTTTGACATTTCAAAATTCTCCGACTGTAAGCAGACATGCTATTAAAAGCACGTCCAGTGCTTGAAAATTTGTTCGAAATAAACGTAAGAGCTTCAGATTTTTTACAAGAATTTTGTCAAATGTTGCTCGATATTTTGAATTTTTGATACATATAATAGTTTGTTTTGTAAAAAACGTCTTGCATTGCAAATAGTACAATGCAAAAGATGTAAACAGTACAAGATGAAATTTAAATAATTGCTTACAATTTGGGGATTCATCGTAAATGTAAGATTATTGACAAAGCAACAAGAACAAAATATAAATGCCCACTAACGTACATAGAAAGTTCTCTGGTGTAGAATTCTATGGTAATTGCTGGCGTACGCAGGGGGTGTTGATGGGGGTTGTAACCCCCCATTGCAATGAAATTTTGTATATTTAACATAGGAATATGTGAGTTGTAGCTCTGTAATCCCCATCGAACTTCTAGCCCCCCATGGAACTTATAACCTCCATGGAACTTATAATCTCCCATGAAACTTATAACCCCCTTATGAACTTTCGGCGTACGCCTGTGATGGTAATATTCCAATAAGGTAAGTTACAATTAAAAATATGAATTCCATTACCGAAATCACAATAATACAATCTTTAATTTAAACAATACAAGGCATATTGCAATAGCAAAATAAAAAAAATGGTAGCTGTAATTAGTAAACATTAAATCAAAGAATATACATTTTTAGGGCGTTTTTCCTCTTTTCTCCCTGCATATGAATAATAATTATTTAATATTTCGCATCATGTAAAATTCCGCTACGTAGTACTTCGTAAAATATACGCAGTTGGGTGCGAAGTTTAATTAATACAAAATATTTTAATTTTTTATAAAATAAATAAAACGTTTCTTTAAAAAATATACATAATTTAGTAAACGTTAAATAAAAAACATTTTATATGAAGATATCTGCATACCATATAATGCGTGATATTTGGGATTATTCATTCATACTTCTTTTTCTAGATAAACAAAAAAATTATTTAAATTCCTGAATTTCATTAAAGGATTTTTCGCGATGCATCGTTAAAAAAAAGATAATTAATAGATGAAAGGGAGCTCCCTAATTAAAATTTAATTACCATTATATTGAGAGGAGGGATTAATTTTATTTTACGCTATTGCTTTAATTATTTTTCTTTCATTTCATCATTAAGTGTAATTAAATATATTTGTCTTCATATGCCATTTCACACATACTCTTCAATCTTCAATGATAAAAATATATTTAAAAAATAAATGTATTTTTATCCAATCTAATGATCAAACTCGTTTATAAATTACGTGAAAAAGAATATAGTTTTGCTTTATTCTGAATTGTAGTAGTGAGCAGGGGCGGACCGTGTCCTCTCAAAGGGCGAATACCTTGAATTATCGGACAACGCGGGTCCTGTCGCTCATGAGGGCCCCCCGGAGGCCCAGTCCGCCCCTGGTATAAAGCAGTTTATATTTATTGTGAAAATAATTATTTGAGAGGGGTGTTAGCTAGCTGGATTTTTATATCGCAAAGACAGAAATGGTCATTCCACGTCAAACACAGTGAGATAGTACGTACGGTTTTATGTTGCGAAAATAGAAATTATAGTTTATGAATAATTTTTCGAATTATGATAGTTATCTTTCTAAAAATTGTTTGTAATCAGTGATCATGAACTAAACACAAATGTAGGCTATATAATATTTTGTATAATTTACTTTTTTAGTAAAAGCCTATACATGTATATACACAGTCGAGTAACATTGTGACCACGGACAAATATCGAGGAAAACCGCAACATGATGCAGCACGGACGGTTAGTTGGTGGGCTGTGGGTGACTCGATGAGGTGTTAGACGGTTGCTATAAGCATCCGGAGGATGTGTGGTGGAGGATCCATGGAGCGAACAAGACGATCGAGGTTGTCACACAGACTCTCGATTGGGTTCAGGTCTGGGGAATTAGGAGGCCAGGATGTTTTTGAAGTCTTGATCATGCTCTTCGAATAATCATTGTCGGACAATTCTAGCAGTGTGACACGTCACGATGTTTTGCTGGAAGATCTCATCCTACTCAAAGAAGGCAATCAGCATGTATTTGACCTGCAAGGATGGATTCATAATCAAATTTGTCGAGAAACAAGGTCAAGGCAAACGTAACTAATTGACCAAGATTCATGATCAAACTGGTCAAGGGCCATTGTTATGATTGAACCCAGTCAACGACACATAAACATTCCCCAAACCTAACGCTGCCGCTCCAGCTTGCGTTTTTTCAGCCATGTCTTTCAGAGAATATATTTGTTTTCCGACATTTTTAGCTAGATACGTCAACGTTCACCCGTTCGATGAAACAGAAAACTCGACTCATCGGAGAAGACAAGCCCTTTCCAAACAGCGGAGGTCTAATTTCGATACTACTGTATAAATTCAGGCTTTTTTTTTCTAATGCACTTTGGTTAGCCATTTGACTGTTTCGGAGCCCCATACGCAGAGAACTGGCTGAGCTGTCGTTTTATACGTATGTATTTGATAACCGCCTTTTTGACTTTGGCGCTGAGTTGCTCCACTGTGGCGCGTTGATCATCTCTCATGTACTTTCGTAGTCGACGTTCATCTCTCACATCGATGTCACGTGATATTCCACAGTTTCTACGTCAGTTATTCGCAATGATGTCACTTGTTCAATCACGATATATTTTCACAATAACAGTACATGAACGGTTCATAAACTTCGCTGTTTCAAAAATATGCCACCCTTGGCTTGAAAGTTGATAACCACCCTTTTTCCAATTCTGATAAATCGCTCCTTTCGTGCATGATAGCAATTAGTGATATGTTTTCAGAATGGGTACCACTCATCTTATCTACCCACTAAGCCAGTTCGTAACAATCACCTTATTCATTGGCTAAGCGCTGCTGACATCAAAGTTTGGAAATGGTCATACTAATGTGATTCGCCAGTGTGTGTGTGCGCGTGTGCGCGTGCGTGCGTGTGTGTGTGTGTATGTGTGTGTGTGTGTGTGTGTGTGAATTTATTATTATTATTATTGAATTGGGTGGGTGGGTGGTGCATGGGTGGTGGGTGTGCGTGGGTACTGCGTGCGTGTGTGTGTGATACCAATAACTTCCATATAATGTCTTGTTTCCGATTTCCCTGATATAAATTATTCGGCATCAACAGTGTAAACTGATTTAAGCCAGGTATGCTATAGTTTGAGAGGGAAATAGCAAGTTTATGTAATTTTTGCCATCTATTTATGATTAAAATTCTGTCTAATAATTCAAAATACTGCTTTACAAAAATTAATTTTTTACAATAATACTCATCCAAAATGATTATAAATGAATAATAAGGATTAAGATTACTTATGCATAGAACTTACAGCTTTATGTAACTAGTTCCCCATATTTGGATTTCAAAAACATGGCTCTGGCAAAACGTGGTCGGACTTCTCTTCTATCTGGCCGAAAAATTCTGTGGTGCTTTCCTCGTTTAAATATGCTATTTCCACTGAATAACCTGCACCCCTGAATGAAGGATAAATCCATTACTTCAGTATAGTTGCCTATATTATCCTTTATTAATTACAATTAGCTTGCCTTAAATATTCGTATTTTTTTATTAGTGCGTATATGACTAGCTTAAAAACTTATTTTTTAACCTTATTAAACTAAAAAATAATGCAGCTGTTGGTAAAAGCAGAGCACGATTAATAAAGTTCATCACTGATCGATATGCAGAAGACGAAGAAGATGAGAAAGAAAAAGAAGGAAGACAAATTGTGAAAGCTGAACACATACGTGTGGAAAGAAATGAAAGGGAAAAAAAGGAATAACAAAACAAGAAAAATGAGAAACACGAAGGTGAAAGTGAAAAGAGATACAATGTAGAAAAACAGTATTAGTGATTACAAGAAAATGTTACAATATTTAGAGAATTGTTTTCGTTATCAGGCAAAGTATTGAGGGCGCGAAAGTGTTTTTATACTCGCACATTAGAAAATCACGTATTTTCAGTTTTCCTTAACTTTTCCACGTTTCTTCCTAATTTATGTCCTTCTTCATCTTTTAGTGAGTTTTCCATAAATATCCAGTATTGCTCTCGAGATTATAATTGTAGAATGACCATATACGTTTTATTTTTCCGAAAGTGCTCCATCAGTAGAATACACACATTTATCTTCTTCTAAACTTAACGTGTACATATAAGGACAATATTTTTTTTTCTCTTTATGAACAGGGTTTTCTATTTCATCAATATGTACAGGGTGCTCATAGAGGAAGTTCTCCCATATACGA
Source organism: Dysdera silvatica (assembly GCA_006491805.2). Taxonomy (NCBI): domain Eukaryota; kingdom Metazoa; phylum Arthropoda; class Arachnida; order Araneae; family Dysderidae; genus Dysdera; species Dysdera silvatica. The sequence goes on from QLNU02015360.1 coordinate 227,362,623, forward strand.
ACTTCCTTTATGACCACCCTGTATATTCTTTTCTGCTGTCCTTGCACATCAATTGTTATTTCCACGAAGCTTTCGTGGAATTTCTAATTCCTTCCATACCATCCAAGTGTCAAGCTACAAAGAATGGGGTTAGAGGTCGATAGAGGAATGCTTAGGCAACATTGTTTGATGGTTTATGTTTTCACGTCTCAACACAGCAATGGTTATTCAAGAATCTGCATTTTTACGAGCAATCCGAACTACTGTTGCCAAGGCAAAGAGTACGTTGGGCAGAGAAATGGCGCACATTCTACTCTACCACTGGGATTAAAACCTAGATTAATGGCACGACAGACAAATACGTTACCACAATGCCATCGTAGGTGGTAGACTTACATTTTCCTAAATAATCCAAGCCCCCTTAGGCCTAGGCAAACTGAAAATTCGTTACTCTATTGGCTACTTTGTGCCAATCAGGCATGCCCGTGCCAGAGCGGGGGGGGACTGTCCTCCCCGAAATTAAATTTTTAATGGGACTTGGCTACGGCCTTGCATGCTGTAATTGTATCGATACATGCTATAAAAATTTTTGAACCCCCGAAATTAAATCTTGGCTACGGTCTTGCAATCAGGTTTATATGTATTAAACTATATTTCAATACTAAATATTTCTAGCTCGTCCTGCACAGGTTGAGCAGCTTTTCTACGATACTCATTACGTACTCCACGTAGATAAAGGGAGGAACCAACCGGAGTATTACAGTGAGAGCCTAACGGTAAGCATTTTTCCACACCGTTGGGGGTCGAACCCGCGTTTAAGGCACGCTAGGTGACATCATTACCACTGCGCAAACGCAGGACCAATAAGTGCCGAGGATAGATCGGTATTAAAATAACAGTTCTAGAATGCCAAAGAGATGAGCATATTGAAAGAAGGATTGATCAACAATGGAGGACTGAATTTATCTATTGTATTCTAAAAATCATTTTAAAAACGCGGAAACGTTCTCAGATAAGATGGATGACAGTGAAATATGTTGTAGTAAAATAACGTGAAAATGTATTTCCCAGAATGCAGTATGGAGGAAGGATGGGCATCGATGCTTTCTTTTAGATGTTTTCACCATCCATAGTGAATAGTCGATGTTCTGAGACTATCCATGTTTTAAGTGTAATATCAAGTTTTTATTAATATGGGGTATTTGTGATTTGACATTTAGTTTCGAAATTTTAAAATCTAATTTTAATAAAACCAATATATAAATAATAAAACCAATATATATCCTTAATCATCGATCTACGATCATTTATGTTTAACTGACTACTGTTTAACTAACTAGTATTTAACTGACTACAATATCCGACACCGGGAACATGAAACTGTAACATAATTATAAAAATATCAACATTTTATAATAATCAAATGTATACTGAAAATTAGTAATTTAAATATCTTAAATGTTTTAAAATTTTTAATGTTAAATTAAATATTTAAATTTATATAGCAAATTTGAAAGTGGATCTTTGATAAATACAGACAGCAAGCATGTTAAGTAGCAAGCTTAGGTAATTAGGGTCTGGAGGGCACTGAAAGATGGAAGAGTCCTATATCGACGCCGTTTGAAATAAACGATTAATTATTAAATTTAGTGGCGTGATTTTGATAAAGAACGTATCGAAAACGTCTTGTGTATGAATATCTAATTGAAAGTAAACAACGGTAGTCTGGGTCTTCGCGGAAAAGTGCAGAATACAGAGCAATCGGAAAAAGCGGATACAGCATGACTTAATATTTATAAAAGCTAATTATACGAAAAGGCAGTTAAACGGCTTTGATGATTTTAAAATTACAACAACGATGATTTTTGGTTATAAACATTTGTTAAAGTATCGATGTGACATCGAATAGACATCGACCGATATTCTTGAAACATCGAAAGTACTTCGTCGATGTAAAGCATCTATGTTTTGCTGTCGATGCTGCTCCCTAGTATGGAGAACCTATATAGAAACAATTAGAAATAATTTAAATGAATATACAGTATAACGTATTGTAAAATATTTTGTAAGAAATTATCTATATAAAAGCTGTTTCAATTATTTCTTTAAATATATAATTTGTGTAAGTAGTGCTGCTGTGCAGATTTTTTCAAAGAAAGCGCCGTTTCGTATTGTCTTAGAAAAATATAGCTTTATAATCTGAGAGATTTTCAGTGTAAAAATTTTACAAACAGCATAACCATACCTTTCATCCAAGTTTAAAAACGCTAGAGAGCACATATAGGAGAAAGCATTCATTAGCTGCGCATATGCTGTATATAGATTCATATCTCTCAGATATACACACAATAACAGAGTAGTGCTTTAACCTTCTTTTATAACAAACTATTTTCCTCATTTGATTATAACATGTTTCTATGATTGCAAAGACAGTTGCATTTTAACTTTGCTCCAAAAAATGCAGATTTCCACCACATATACCATTTCGTAAGTCATTCGCTATGATAGGGTTGTGTGCTTTGATTTGTGCGGGTAAGCTTTAAACGATAGCCAAACTAATGTCGCAGTTGTATAAGTTTGGACAGAAGAGTTTATATGTATTCACTTATTCTTTTCATAAGTGACAAGGTTCGGATCCCGATGATTGCTTTATGATCAGGGACTCTGTACCTACCAGATGACGTCCTCTGGAGCAAAGCAGAGGAGACGTGTATAGGGTCGCGTTGTAGGAAAAGAGAACGATCCAGTTTTAATATCCTACGATCTACAAGGGGTTCATTGCTTCCCAACTAGGGGAAAATGTCAATAGAAAGGGAATAAAGAATGAGAAAAGTATTGGGGTTTTCCACCAATTTCGAGTTATCAGAGGATCTGGTTGAGGTAAAACCAAAAGATAATAAATTGGTGGGTTTTTGTTATACAGTTTTTTCTCCCGACTTTTTCCTTTCATTACATACAAAAGGAGGGCTACGTCCAAGAGTAAAATAAACAAATGGGATTTGTTGACAGAGAACATAGAAAAACTATCAGCAGGGAAATTGTTAGTTGTCTATCGTCGTAAAATTCACAGTTTAGTTGAAAATATAAGTAATTGTTACTTTACAGTTTTTTATTCCAAAATGGCTGAACAATTTTGGTTACTAAGTGGTTACAAAAATACCTTTTGCTTTTATGGGGCTAGACTTAAGATGTACTAAATTTGATGATTGGTAATTGCATTGCAGTTCATGGGCCACGTTAAGCCGTAGACTAGTACAAGATTTTACTCTCTTTGAGGTTTATTATAAGACTTCTTATGAAAGAAGAAAAGAATGGAAGGTGAGAAAAAAGCAAGAAATGGAAAAATTAAAAAGAGCGAGAAACTAAAAAAAAGTGAAAACTTACAATGAATTGTAAACAACAGAGCTATTTCCACTTCTCATAGTAAATCCTCCCTGGCAAAAGTCATTGACACTATTTAAGATTGTTTTGACGCTGATTGTGAATACGTAAATTTTTAGAGGTGCGTTCTCGGGAAGTGACTTTTTTCAGGTCTTCAAATGGCAGCAGAAATTTGTGGAAAAAACGTATTTTTTGCGATTTTTGCAAAGGAGAAAAAACATGACCTTAATTTCATTTTTAAACAAAAAAATTATATTCATGATGTATCTAACGAACCTATAATAGTACTCAGGAAACGTAGGGAACATATTCAAATTTAATTTTAAAAATTCAGGAGATTT
>QLNU02015360.1:227366423-227389330 GCA_006491805.2 Dysdera silvatica
CATTGCATTAAAAGGAGAGGATGGCACCGTAACAAGAAATAGGGAAGAAATACTTAGAAGAGTTGAAGAATTCTACAAAAATCTATACGAAAGTAACAGTGAATTAAACGAAGACATTGAAATAGTCGAAGGAACAGCTCCTAAAATCTTAAAAGAAGAAGTTTCATTTGCAATAAAAAGCATGAAGAAAGGAAGAGCCCCTGGTGATGATGGTATTACATTAGATATCCTAAAAGAAGCTGGAGAATATGTAGAAGACATACTTGCAAAATTCTTTACCAAATGTCTTAACAGCGGTAACATACCAAACCAATGGGATTCTGCAACAGTAATTCTTTTGCATAAAAAAGGTGATAAAGAGGATTTAAAAAATTACCGACCAATTAGCTTGTTACCTGCTATTTATAAAATCTTCACAAAAGTGCTAACACATCGCCTGCAGAAAAAATTAGATGCAGCTCAACCAAGAGAACAAGCTGGATTTCGAAGTGGATTCAGTACAGTGGACCATATTCAAGTATTAAGAGAATTAATTGAAAGAACACATGAATATGAACTTCCATTGTGTGTTGCATTTATTGACTATGAGAAGGCCTTTGACTCTATTAAAACATCAGCAGTCATCAACTCTTTAAGATCAGCAGACATCGAGGATGTGTACATTGACATGGTGAAACGTGTGTATAAAAATGCAAGTGCAAAATTTCGGTTACATAAAGATACCAAAACTATCAAACTTGGCAAAGGGGTGAGGCAGGGAGATACCATTTCTCCAAAACTTTTTACTTCAGCTTTACAGATGATTTTTCAGCAGATAAATTGGAATAACAAGGGAATAAAAATAAATGGTGAATATTTAAATCATTTGCGGTTTGCTGATGACATTGTTATTTTTTCAACGAACCCATCAGAACTCCAAGACATGGTACAGGAGCTCTCAACTAGAAGTAAAGAAGTTGGACTCAAGATGAACCTACAAAAAACTAAGATCATGTTCAATAATTTCGTAGAGGAAACAAAAATACAAGTTGACAACATTGAGCTAGAAATTGCTGATTCATATATTTACCTTGGCCAGCTGATTTCAATGGATGGCAACATTATGAAAGAACTCAACAGACGTATTAAACTTGGCTGGAGTGCATTTGGAAGAAACAGTTTTATCCTGAAGGGGAAATTGCCTTTGTGTCTAAAAAGAAAGGTCTTCAACCAGTGTGTATTGCCAGTCCTCTCTTATGGATCAGAGACATGGAGTCTAACAGTTGGAGCAATACGAAAGTTACAGACAACGCAAAGGAGCATGGAGAGGTGCATGCTTGGAATAACTAGGAGAGATCGAAAAAGAAACACTTGGGTGAGAGAGCAAACTAGAGTAGAGGACATCATTGTTAAAGTAAAAGGGCTGAAATGGCGATGGGCTGGGCATATTGCAAGAAGAACTGATCAACGATGGACAACAGAAATTCTGAACTGGATTCCAAGAGACCACCGAAGACCTAGAAAACGTCCTCAAACTAGATGGGTGGATGAAATAAGAAAACAGGTTGGGGTGACGTGGAAGCGAATTGCTCAGGATAGACTTGTGTGGAAAGCATTTGGAGAGACCTTCATCCAGCAGTGGATAGATAATGGTTGAATATGATGATGATATATATATATATATATGTGTGTGTGAGTATTATAATTTCATTTCATAGTCCTTATCTGAAAACAAGGACTATGAAAAATCACCAAATATCGTGATTTACCAATAAATTTCAACAGATTTTGTGCAAAAGCACACAACAATGATTCTAAGAGTGGTCGGAATACTTGGGGCCATTGCAGTAAATATGAGAAACTATTTGGATAAATTGAATATTGTGGAAATTGTAACATATCTTCAACTGACTTTACAGTTGGGCACTTCATACGTATTACTATGATATATGGACAGTTCTAATAAAACTTGAACTGAACTAATAACTCCGGTGACACTATTCTTTGTGATATGAATTACATGACTGCATTAGGGAACTAGTAGTCATAACAAAGAGTCTGCTTATTGAAAACAAAACTGAACCGACCTATAAAATCTGAAGCATTTAGTAGCCATACATTTCTTGGCCTCTTTAGTAATAATAAGTTATTACGATATTTGAAACAAACGATTGTTTATAATATTTTAGTTCGAACTAAAAAGCAGGAAAATGTTTCTGACATCCAAGAATTATCTTTTGAAATCCCAGAGCAGCTGATTTTAATTAAATCTTTTCATTAGTATAAAAGTAAAGGAAAGAGAAATGTAGCAGGAGGGAAATAAAAGAAACGGAGAGAGAGGGTGGAAAAGAAAAGGGAGAAATGTTTTACTTCCAACATATAAACTTTCGAATATAATGATATGAAACTTTAAAAAAAATCGCTGAAAACAGAAACCGTGGTTCTCAAATCAGCATTGTGTGATAGGACAAAATTGAAGCTCCTTCGAAGAAATAAATTTGTCATTGGAGTGTGCAATGAAATACGTATAAAGAGTTCTTACTTTTTTCTAGAGCATCAAAATTTTTTTAGTCCATACTCGAAAGAAGACAATAAAAATGGAGTTCCCCTTTTAATTTTCAAAAAGTGATATCGTATTGCTGTGTTTAGCAGGGAGTAGTGTTCAATGGAAAGAGTAGTAACTCAAAAAATATTTAAAAAAACTATTTTCCAAATTGTTTATATGTATGATGGCTTTTAAATTAAATGGCTTTTATAGGATTGATACATCATGGACTCGAGCATCTAAAACTATAAAAGTAGGATAATTATATACTTATTTGAATACAAAACAGCAGGTAAAGGGGAAGGTTCGTATGCTTTTTTATGTTCTCTTACAAACATTTCTTTTTAATAAATCCAGTCCTGCAAATGACAACAGTTCTTAAGTATTTTCACAGATAGAAATGTATAAAAATCAATCATTACCAGTTTCCCTTTAAAAAGTTTGTTTGTGTTTTCTGCAGAAAGACAACAAGGGTTATACTTATCCGGTGCCTACACTTTTTTTAAGGAATCCGAACCTCTTAAGGCCTAGAGAACCAACGCTCGAACCAAGTGAGCAGTTAATTGGTAAATGCCCTTCTTTTTTGCACCCTCGTGTGTCGATCCCAGGACGTTAGGAGAGAACATTACCACTGTACCACCACAGGGTCAGTTTAAAAGAGCGTGCCGACAGCAAGAACAAGTAGAGACAACATGGTAACATTTTGAGTGCATGGATAGTGTATGAGTTTAAACGTTGAACAAATGTAGCAAAAGCGACCCGCAAGACATGCATACTATTTGGTGAAGATTAAGTTAGTGACTACACGCCATATATAAAAATTAGTTAAAATGTTTTCAAATTAAAAGAAGTCGCATACGACGATATTCCTTGTAAAGTGCGACTGATAACTCAATGCGTTGGGACTCGAGAAACTCGGGACTTGCGTTGAATCTAGCCCATTTCAAACGTGGCAGATACTTGAATCAAAGTTCCATGCAAGCGATACAAATATGCGTCTGAATTTGAACAGTATCGAAAACAAAGACTTATTAGGAAAATGGGTATCCTACTAACTCGCTAAGAGAATAAACACCAATGAATAAGAATTTGCGAAGCAAATTCATCATCAGGAGGAACTTTTGTGCTTCACCCACGATATATTTCAGAGATGTCACCTTCTGATTCTTTATATCTGATCTCTTAGAAAATAGAATATAACCTCCTAACTACAATGAAGAAAAGTTACCGCTGGAAAAATAAATTTACATAAATAGATTTTTACATATTCATAATTTATTTTTGATCCCTATGAAAGAATGAAAGAAGAAAAACATTTGGATGATACTGATATTCAATATCATGAAAACAACAGAAATTTAAGAAGAAACCAAATTAGACTATTAAAGATTAGAGCAGAAATGTATAGAAACAGAATAGAATATATGAGGCCGTTCAAGTTTTACGTAAGCATCATTGGGGGAGGGGGTTTGACATTTGCTTATTTTTCTGACAACGAGGAGGGATCTTGAACCATGCTTACGTAAAACAAAAAATAATAAATTAACACATAGTCATAAAGTGACAACCGCTCTAACAGAATTGAAATACTTGAATGCATGATACACTGCGAGTGAAAGATATAAAATATAAAATAAACGTAATCGCAGTTAAATATTTAATTATTTAAACCAGTGGCTTTCAACCTTCCTAAGCTCGGGAGCCCCATCTAGGCTTTACTATTTTTAAATTATCATAAATGTATTATTTTTAATAAATGTATTTTATTAAATCCATTTCTTATATATTACACTAGTTGCTTACAACGTAAGAAATATTAACAATAAAAATATAACAAAATACTTTCTTGTGCCAAAAAAATAGCAATTAATAGCGTGTTAAAACTTTTTTTAAACGCGATAATTTATTGTGATTACTCTCTATTTATAAATAAGCGTTTAATATTATAACATACTTACAAATAGGTACTCAATTGCAAAAAATGAAAATAAGTACTGTAATTTGCATCATACACATATTGCCTTATTTAAAAAATGTACCAACCAATTAGAGAACCTAAGTCTACGTGGGGGGGCAGGCATTTGCTTATTTTTCCACAAGGAGGGGAGTATAAAATGGCCAAAAATGTGCTTACATAATAATTGAACGCCCCCTATGAGAATAAGGCATTGAAATGAATTACCTAATAATCTTAAAGACATTAATAATAAACTGTTTAAAGAGAATTTAACTGCATATTTATTAAAAGGAGTTTGTGCGCCAGGGGATTAATAGGGTGCTTAGCCGGTTAAATTTCATAATTTTTACTGGAGACCCGTCACGGGGAAATACAAGTTGTATTATCTTGACTATACTTTGTGAAATTTGTTAGTGTATTTAAATTGAATCTCAAGACTATATGTAATATGCAGTCCTTGTGACAAATACACATTATTATTATTATATCATAAACGATGCAGTTTTATTTTTGTCAATAAAATGCTGTTACGGTTCATTGACAGTATTCGATTAAGGTTTTTATTAGACCTAGGCCGAAAGGAAAGGACAGACTTGGCCTCTAAAAGGAGTGTCCCGTTTAAATGTGGGTGTTTCGACAAAAAGTATAAAAAAAAAAAAAATAGACGTTTTGCGTTTTTGGTGAAGTTCCACGATTACAGTGGAGCCGTTTGATATTGTAAATTCTCATGAATATAAGAGGAAATAAAGTAGAAAATAAGGAACTTTGTAATTGTTATTGACTATACATGCCCGTGGGTTTCCAAAGCTTGTGCATGTGATTGCATTGTTCGTAGCTATATAAATTAAATAAGAAAGTAGAGGCCCAGATGCTGAAATTGTAGCTTCATAGAGCAGAGGACCTTCAGATGGTATGATGAATGACAATTCAACTATGGATAAGCAAATATAATAATATAAGAAAGTTTCGGGCCTAAAATTAAGATTAAAAAACGTTTGAACATAAATTTCAACAGACCCCTTCAAGGCCTATGCGGGGCCCTAGGTCCAGGCCTATTTGGTTAATATGTAAATCCGGCACTTCTTATCGATCTAAAAGAATCCAACCAACATGAATATGAAAGCTACATTTCGAGAAAATTTAAAACTGTATATAATACCATGACGTATAATTTTTTTTTTAAATAATGCAAATTTTTCAAACGTTCATTTCAAACAACAGATTTGGCAGATTAGAAAAAGTGGGAATCAGACGTTTAAATAAAACGCTTTGGAGAGAAGGAACAGGGTTGAAATCTGTGATAGAATTTGATTGGGGACTTTCTCTATATTGCAGTTACATTTTCGGAAGTGTGAACCTTCGGCTCAAATGAGCTAAAAAGTGTAGATTTCAAAAAAACAAACAAACAAAAAAAAAATCCTTACTGAGAGGCTTATTTCGAGCGAAAAGCTATCCTTCTCATCAGAATTAACTGAAGTGAACGTAACTGGACATTTCTCCTAGAAATTACATATTTTTTTGAAGCCCGTCTATATTAAGGTAAATTGACACACACGCATAAGAGTGTAGCCAGCGAGCGAAAACTAAAATCACAAGCTTTAGTTGCGTAGGGAAGACACATTTAAGAAATTTAATTTTTTTTCTTTTCATCTTAATCATGAATGTATGGAAATTATAGTACAATGACTCGCAAAAAGAAAGGGATCTTTGGAAACCTGATGGGATACGATCCCACGTCTCTTCGTTGCCGGAGAAGTGTTCTAACTAACTAAGCTACAGGTGACCTGTCATTCCTCTTCCTGCGAGCGTATTCCAGGTTCCCAAAAATTCATTTTCTTTCTGCGACTCGTTGTACCTAGACATATCTAAACTTCGTAAATAATAAACTGCACCGAATTCCATTCTCTTCGTTTTTACGTTTGGATCAATATCCTTTAATTCGTTCAATCTTCTTATAATGTGTTTGTTAGCTTACATGTATTGGCAAAATTCTCTGCTGATAGACGGCGCAGCTTCCAAGCGGTTGGCAATATCGAGGGAATGGTAACGTATCAATGTTTGCTCATCTTAGCCCTCTTCAGTTAATCCTTGATAAGGCACAGCCCTGTCTGTCTGAAAAGCATACTTACGTTTTTCTCCAGTATTTCACCTACGCTTTTTAATGATGTTACTACTGTCGGTCTTTATAATAGCATACACAAACTCTCTTTATCTTTTTATAAAAAAATGCATGATGCAAAAGAGATAAAACACAGGAATTATTTTACAAAGTGTCTGAAAAAGCTGTAAAAAAAACTATGGAATTGCAATAACAGTCGATAAGAAACGTTGCAGTGTAAACTCGACAATTGTTGGTTAGTATCCAGCTTGAGAACGTGAACAATTATGTTAATCTTGGGCTTTTTAGAGGTCAAAAAGATATTACGTTGAATCAAAAAAGTAAAGTGTCAAAAATTAGTTTCCGCGGTAGATAATAATTGGAGAATGTGCATGATTGTGAGCTTATTAGATAAATGTATAGAATAATGCGATAAAATTCTGGGTCCTTAAAGTTGAAAAATTAGTAGAAATAATTTTACGGCAAAATTTGTAAGAACTTATTAGTTGTTGCAATAAAATGGTAATATAACTATTTGTGGAGATATACTGAATGGATTGGAAAGCGGTCCATTGCAAACGTGATTGGATATTAATGAGAAGAGACTATTTGTGTGAAAAAGTGTATCACGAGGAACTTAGCTACACGCATATAACTAAAGACGATACATATATTGTTATACAGATAACCAAAAATGAGATATAAAGTTTTACACATAGTACTAAAAACGACATATACATTGTAACACACATAAAAGACGAAATATGCATTGTTACACATAGAATTAAAACGAAATATATATTGTTAGACATAAAACTAAAGACGAAATGTATATCGTTACACACAGAACTAAAGACAAGATTACTATTATATTGCTATATATAGAATTAAAAACAAGGTACATATCGTTACATAACTGTCGTCGAAAATAACCGCATTTAAATTCAAACAGGAAACTAAGCGCAAATAAAACTTATCAAAAGTCTGAAAATATTATACCAAATTTCTACTTTTCTTCGTCGATTCCCTATTAGTGATCAGGGATATGATACCGTCATTCTTTCCTGCTTTGGGCATGCTTGATCATCAGGCCGAGGTAACTCACGTTTTCAAGGCATGTCATCTTTATAATTAACTTTTATCTTTCGTCCTCCCGCCTTTTGGTGGTTAGTTTTGTCCTTTTTGTTCAAGTTGATCCACACTTTCCTTCTCAAGATATGTATGCACTATTCAAGTGTGTCGTCTCTGTGACCGTCTCTATTACACTAGTTCTTTTCATTTCTACTTACGTCTCTTCATTTTTTTATGTCCCTTACTGTTACATCGAGGGCCACACTCAGTGTAATTATCTATATCAAGAATACTGGTAAATATAAAGTGCAAACTATATATACAAGTAAATTGTTAATATTATATGACTTTGAGATGCGAATGCTGCGAGTTAAGGGCAAAGGAAGAGTGAGAAAGAGAGAGAGAGGATGATTTAATCTCTGGGATCTCTTTTGTGGTATCCCTAGAAGACAAAAAGCACAATAAAATAAGTAAGAGCAAAAATAAAGAAAAGCATGGGTGATAAAATTGATCAAAGCAACAGAATTAAAGTGGAAACGGCGAAAAGAGAAAAGAAAGGGAGAAAACCATCTTCTGCAACAAGTGGGATGAATGGGAAACAGCAAGAAATGATGGAGATGACCAAGCTTAATAATAAATATGAAAACAGTTAAGAATTTATGTAGCTTTTGCCAGACACCAGTTGACGCCCATTGTCAAAAAGGTTCGTAATAAATAGTAAGATTAAAAGATGAGGATGGAATAAAATTTACACACATTTCACCATACAGACAAAACTGTGAAGTGAAATTTATAGAAGAAAATATATAATGAAATTCCACAAAGAAGCGGAGGCATATACTTCTTTATCTATAAGTATAACCAGGCACAGAAGTAATTTAACTCCACGAAATACATAAGGTCAATTCTTTCCTCTTTCTTTCCCTCTCTCACCTTCTTGAGAAGTTTAAAAAATGCTCATTATGCACATGAATAAAATTAAAATGCATTTAACGAAAGAAGCGAATTTAATTTTTAGAAAACATACATACAAATGGTTAAACACTAGCAAAAAAAGGAAATAGATTACACGCAGTGGCGCCGACTTCGTGGGTTCGAGACACTTTTTGAGCCCTCAATAATTTTGTTGTGGGTTTCTCGAACCCCTAATATTTTTGTTCGTGGGGAAAATACGCGTACGGAAATGTATGCAAAGTTTTTCGCCATCAATACTTCAAGATTTTCCTTATTTCTACCCTGTTCCCTGGAACTTTTTTATAAAAGAAAATTCTTCATTTTGTCTGGGTTCATAGAAAATACAAAAGTTTAGTCTGTAGCTCTACACACAGAGACGAGAATCTTTAGCGGCCATAGTGTTAAAAGCGAAAATATGTTGTGCAGTAAGTGGACCCACCCTATCATTCAACAGCTTGGGGATCCACAGTTTTCTTTACTTTTCACTTTGTTTTGCCTCCCAAGCACCCCTGGAGCACCTGTTGAATCTAGCTTGTATTTCAGTCAACATCATTTTAAAGAGAGACGGAGGGGGAGGGCTTTACACATCTGAGTATTTTGGCAGCAATCGTAAAACTATAAATGGTGTATGCATTTAGGGGGCATTAAATAATTATCTAAAGAAAAATATCTTTCTTTAATAACCTATAATTTACTTCATTTTAACATTTCAGGTGTCTTATTGTACCAGATAATCTGATAATGAAATTTAGTTGATAGTGATACCTGGTAGTGAAAAATACACACTTAAATCAACAACAGTCAGTCGGGTTCAAAAAATGACCTGTCCCGAGACAGTCTAAACCCTGGCCCACTGCTTGGTGATTAAATATTCCAACATTAAGAGAATTCTGCTTCGCCAGGATAGAAATTGCCGATAATTGGAAAGCAAGGTAACGCCACCGACCTCTGTCATCAATTCCTCCACATCTTTTTCGCCGCTCTCGAACGTGTGACATTAAGCCGCTCCGCATGTTCAATTACACGAGCTATAACTTTCTCAACAACGTCCGACATAAGTGACCGGAACGCCTTTCAGTCTCTTCGTTACCCACACCACTGGCTCGCCCCCCGCCACGAGGTCGAGCGGCAGGCTCCACTCTTGGCATAAAGTCCTTTGCACTTCAACTTTCGGCAAGAATTCCCTATACCAGTCATTCCACACTGTCCACAGGTATCGAGTACGAGACCATATGGCAGAGTCAATAGACAGGAATCTTCTTGAGATCCACACGCAGCCGAATCGTGTGGACAACAGCAAAATGCCTTCGTCACCGAAGGCCATGCAGAGAAAACCAGGGAGAGCTCTAAACTGCCTACAAGCAGCCTACCGCATAGTGCAAAGAAACCAGCACGTTCAATCCGTCATCTCCAAGAAAAAAAGGCGAATGTCGAACAGTGCGTAAGCCTTCCTCGTCTGTGACCAAGCGACCTCGCCTCCCATGCATACAGCGATGACATTGCACCATTTCCCAATGAAAAGGCCATTTCACGCCTTCTGACAACCAGCCGAAAGCCAACCCGTCGCCAGGAACACTCTGGGAAAACTGTTTCTTTCCATCGACGGTGGCATTATCACCGACGCTAAAAGCCTGAACTGAGTGGAAAAACTACATTGGGAAGAAGGGTGGAGGGGAATCGTTGGCTTGCTTGTTGTCCAGTTTATTCCTCTCACGAGTAGGCCTTTATTCTGCCAGTGTCGCCGGTTTTATCCTTTTTACACAAGGGGCAGCCTACCCACAAATTCCCGCTGACGATTTATTTCCTTCGTTGGCACCTTTTATCGGCAGAGGATATTTTCTTGTGTTTCAATTAGCATTCCTCTTTACTAGACGAAAAAAAAAAGCCACGGATGCAAAGGAACACTTCTCTTCTGAAGAATCAGTAACCAACGAATACTTCCTTCTAGACAAGCAAAATCCAACCTAAATGGGATACACGTGCAAAAAAATCTCTAACAGTGACTAAAGGACCTACGGATTGAAAAAACAAAACAAAATACGGCTATCAAAAATATTACGAAGTCCAAAGTACACACGGATATAAAACAAAACAAAACAAAAAACACGCGGGAATAAAAACCTTGGAATCTTTCAAGGGACACACGGGAATAAAAAGAGAATACACGGAAATAACAGAATACATCAAGGCCTTGACAGACAGGCGAGAGATTAGTGAAATGATTATTTCCCTGAAAACGCATCAAAAATAAAATTACTTCACTTCAAAAAAATTTCAACACAAAAACCACCCTTAGATCAACGATCAGTCGCGTTCAAAAAATGACCTATCCCACGACAGTTTCAACATTGGCCGGCTGCGGGGTCATTAAATATGCCAACATCAAGCGAATTCTGCTTCACCAGGATAGGAATTGCCGATATTCGGAAAGCGAGGAAACGCCATCGACCGCTGTCATCCATTTCTTCACACCTCTTTCGCCGCTTTATTGCTGTTTCTCTCGAACGTGTGACATTAAGCTACACCGCATGTTCAATTTCACGTGCTATAACTTTCTCAACGACGTCCGACATAAATAACCGGAACGCGTTTCAGTCTCTTCGTCACCCACACAAATCGCTCGACTCCCGCCACAAGGTCGAACGGCAGGCTACACTCCTGCATCAAGTCTTTTGCACTTCAACTTTCGCCAAGAATGACTCCCTGCACCAGTCATCCTACACTGTCTATAGATATCGAGTACGAGACCATATGGAAGATTCAATAGACAGGAATGTCTTTGAGATCCACACATAGCCGCATCGTGTGGACGACGGCAAAATGACGTCTGCACCGAAGGCTATGCAAAGAAAACCGGGGAGAACTCTAAACTGCCTACAAACAGCCGACCGCCAAGCGCAGTGGAACCAGCTCGTTTAATCCATCATCTCCAAGAAAAAAAGGAGAAAGTTGAACAGTGCACAAGCCTTTCTCGCCTGTGACTAAGCGATCTCGCCTCCCATACATATAGCGACGACAAGTGGCGCTGACGTAGTCGGTTCGTGACACTTTTTGAACCCTCAATAATTTTGTTATGGGTTCCTCGAACCCCTAATATTTTTGCTCGTGGGGAAAATACATATATGGAAATATATGCACAAAGTTTTTCGTCATCGATTCTTTAAGATTTTCATTATTTCTACCCTCTTCCTTGGACTTTTTATGAAAGCAAATTTTTCGTTTTGTTTTGGTTCACAGAAAGTACAAAAGTATAGTCTCTAACTCTACGTACAGGGACGAGAACCTTCAGCGGTCATAGTGATAAAAGTGAAAATATGTTATCCAGTAAGTTGGCACACCCTATCATTCAACAGCTAGGGGATCCACTGTTTTCTTTACTTTTTATTTTGTTTCGCCTCACAAACATCCCTGGAGCACCTGGGGAATCAAGCTTTTATCTCAGTCAACTTCTTTTTAAAGAGAGACGGACGTGGGGGCGAGGGAAAGACCTGGACACATCTGAGTATTTTGGCAGCCATCGTACAAAGGGTGTACACATTTAGGGGTATTAAATAACTATCTAGAGAGCAAACATTTTTCTATAACAAATTATTATTTGCTACATTTTAACATTTCAGATGTCTTATTGTACCAGATAATCTGATAATGAAATTTAAATTACACTTACATCCTTTTAAAAAGGGCGTGGGTCAATCGATTTAAAATTTTTGGAACCCACAATAATTTTTCAAGTCGACGCCTATGTTAACACGAGCATTTGGACGCGTTATCAGTTCTCCTTCATTAGTTGTGATGACTGTGGTGTATTTTTACCTCTTGTTATCCAAAATTTCTAGAAAAACCCATTGTGGGGTAGTTAAAATATAAAGAGAAGCAGGGACACACTGCAGTCATTAGACCTGAGCAAGGACAGCTTCTGACGCTCCCGAATTCTCGAGTGATCTGTTTGCTATATCATCAGTGTTTAACATCTTGTGTGAAGATGCATTCCCCAGTATTTTGTATTTTCATTCCAAATACTGAGTACAATAAAGATCAGAATGGCAAGATCATGCTGAATGAGTGGTCAAGGAAGGAATACTGGAAACACCTATGCAGGATGAACCAAAAGGGAAAAACCTGGGGCCAAGGGAAGGTTGACAAGAAGTTAGCCTTTAATTTATATTAGATAGTGACAATTTATGAATCTTTTATATGAATTGTTGATTTTATTTTAGCCAAAGGAAGAGAAAAGCATGTAAGCTCTAAAATATTTAAAAATTTTTATTTTCAAAGCATTAATTTGTCATAGGTTTCATAGTGTTCTGGAAAAAAAAATCAGTGTCTTGAAAAAACTTTGAGTTATTTGTCTAATAAACCAAAATTCAATACAATTAGATGATCTCTAAGTTTACACAATATGACGGGGAAAATTTTGAACTGACGTTGCTTTTTCGATTCCTTCTTTAATGCATTAGAGCTAGCCAAAGATACTGCTGGATCGATATCTTGCTGCCGGGTTATCTATGGTCAAGAAAAAGAGGATGAATGTGATTCAGCAAATATAGCTACTATTTACAAATGTTTCTCGAGTCACTCTTTCTTATAATGACTCCTAGTAGCAGATTTCTAAACAGTCATACAAGGCACGTTCCTAGGTGGCGCACCTGTTGTGCAGCGGCACCAAAGAGCTCCGAAGTAAAATTTTGCAAACTCAGCAATGCTGAAAAAAATTCTGTAATACAAATATGAAATGAATACAAGTTTGCTGTGTTAACATAAATTGTTCGTGAATAAAATAATATACGCTTACACAGGCCTGTAGCCAGGATGAAGGGACAAGACAAAGGGCATATGGGACACAGGGCACCCTGGGATTGTTCTCTCTCTCTCTACATACATATATAAAGCAAAATTGTAGTACCTTCTAATGTAATATACATGAATACACATATTTAAATGTATATTAACTTGGACAAAGTTAAAGTTGTAAAGTAATATCACACAAGGTAGTAAAACCAAGTAAATTTAAGTAGTAGAAACATCTCAGAATAAAAATTGAAATTGTAGTAGTAAAAGGTGAAGAGGAGTAAAAGATTAAACAATACCAAGAATTTTGTTCTTCATCAGGGACCGCACAAAATCCCTGTTATTGGTTTGCTTTTTCTGACTACAATAATTGAGATTTGTGATTAATACTGAATAAACCAGCATTGACCAAAACTTAGCTAAAAACAGTATAAACCCAGAATATAATTAGTTTAACAATATTTTAGTAATTTAGAAGGGTCTCTTTATTAATACTGAGAACAATCTCAATTGTTGTAAGTGGCCCAAAAGCAAACTTACAACAAGTAGATAGAGGTATTGAAAGTGATTAAAGTGTAAAGGTTCAATTAACATGAATAGAAATGATGATGAAGTGAGAAAATTCACTAACTATACCAAAAAATTATAACAAAAAGTTTTACATGAATATGTCACACTCAACACTTAATTATTAACTAGTAAAAATATAAGTTTAAATAAACCTGCACAACAAATATTTTCTTGCACTTGTAATCTTCGATTGGCTGTATGTGTTAAACAAAATAAAGACATATATATGCTCATATGCATAATATAAATATATATATATAGTCCAGTTCGATGGGCCAACTGAGTAAAGCAAGGGCATATGGGGTACTGGGTACCTGAGGATTGTTCTATATATATATATATATATATAAATAGTCGGATAGCACCAACACGCCTTACTGGCCCCGGTTTGGCTACAGGCCTCAGCTTACCCAATATCCGGTTTCAAACAACGCTTTTTATGTGGCACACCTAATAAATCTGTACATGCATTTCGGGGAGGGGGGCAGCTGACGGCCCAAAATTAAATTATTAGCTATTATGTAAACTAATTGATTAAACTATTAGTTTGAATAACTATGTGCAAAATTGCTTTCTCACATGAAAAACTATGAGCATGTGTCTTTCTTTTTCAAAAGTATTCTTTTCTTTTTAAGGGAGAAAGGGAGCTGGCCATTTTATAAAAATCCGACACTGATTGCCCCTCTTCTCTTCTAACAGCAAACTCAGTCTTTTAAGTCTTCGTTAATTATAGCTAAAAAGCACATTCTCTTGCCGTAATTGAATCTTGGCAAATACTTGAAATTTGAGGAAAAAAAATCTTTCTAAATTTAACTTAATTTACCAGATATTTAATTTTTTATATTGAAGTATCGGCGTGCCACAAGCAGGCAATTAGTTTAAAGCAAAAGCTGTTAATTTTTAGTAATAAACAGTAATTAAAGTATCTTTGTTGACAAGGCAACTCTTCCACATGAAGAATACAAATTTGGACTCATTCGGCTAAATTTCAACTAGCTACTCTATATGACTAAGTTAAACTCTGACGTGTAGCGATATTTAAATTTAAAAATTTTGATTTGCGTCATTTGCGGAAAGTCCCGATAATGTCCAAACTCTGGAAAGTAATTGAAAGAATATCTGTCTTTTAATCGCTCGTGATATGTTTTATGAGACGAAAGGGAGCTCGAAATCGACAAATAAATACAATTTATACTACGGCCGATTTTTTATGAGGCTCGGAGACTGGCTCTAAGTACTTTGCTATCTGATAAAGGCCTCATTTCCCGAAGCTTCGTCGAAAAACCGCACAAAAATGACGACAATTGTGTAGAGGGATACGTAATTTTTCTTCTTTGGAACAACTTTAGTCCTTGTAATTGCCGTGACTGTTTGCTTTTGATAAATATTGAATGACAATTTTTTTCCCCAATCAGTTCGGATATTTCTTTCAGAATTTAACAAAATGCTCGCAGTAACGCCTGAGGCAAGGTACTGTGTTTCATGGTGAACTTTTTAATTTAAAATGCCGTTGTAGGAATTGTAAATATGAGTTGTTTGGAGCAAAGCACTAGTGCTCGTTGATATTTTTATATATTTCTTGTAAATACAGTCGATATAGAAGATAATATTTATATGACTACTATAAATAAAGTATAAGACAGCAAATGACATAAAGAAAGAAGAAACAGTGATGGAAAAAAACAACATAGTTATTAGCTGTTCGGTTTTTCTAGGAAAATTTCTCACATAAAAACTTAGACTTTTCTGTAAATCGTTTTTATCTGAAAATATAATCTTTCCTATGAATTTTTCCCAGTAGACAATATCAATTTTTTCTATATTAAAAATTCTGAATACATATGTATTCATAATTATAACAATTTCCTTAATCCGTTATTATCAGAGCCATAGGATAAGCCTTCATTAGGTAAGAGAAATGAAACTTAGATGCTGTGAAAGCATTAGGTCGTTTATCATATTTATGCAAATTGAAATGTGACGTTTTCTTAGAGATTTAAAATCAGTGAGATTGTGATAAGTGTTGGTTTATGTGCACTTCAAAAACTGGTAAGCCGCATTTTACATTTAATTTCATGGCATACGTTGTGGGGAATCCGCAAATAAGAGGCTAAATTCACTGCTACACGCATGTCCGCTATGCGAAAATATTCAAGGACTATTTCTTCAATGTTGCCATATTTTTACATTGTTGCCTTAACGTGATAGTGATTAGACTTCCGAACTGTAATTTAGATAGTTTATTCCCAGTCTCTACAAATAGAAATAACAAGATATTTGAACCTTTCCATAATAAACATAAAGCCCAAATCTTTGAATACGTTGCTGTGTTTCAATCATTTTCGAGGAATAGGATACACGTATTCTGTTTCTGTTTCCACTTGCAGTTACTAAACGTTAAGCTGAATAAAATGTCTAACAAGAAGTGGCTTAACCCATTATTTCACACTCTTTGAATTGAATTCTTAACATCAATATATGACGTCAATAATATGACGTCAATAATCCAACGTCAATATATAACGTCAATAATATAACGTCATGGTAAACGTCAACGGTTACCAAGGCCAGATTTGGATACGATAGGTTCTTAAGCTGCGGAAAGTTGTAGAGACTCTATTTAACAATTGCCAACAACGAATAAGACAGTGCAACAACTGAACTTGGAAGGAATGTCACTAAGATACGTAGTAGATCCGTAGGGGATGAGGAGAAGGTTTTCTCCTTGGGAAGTTTAATGCTATGGCATTAATTAAAGAACCGTTTTACAATTCACGTACGCGAATTAACGATTTGCGTAAAGCTTCATGGGAATGTGCGGAGGCTTTGTTCTAAATCAAAAACGCTTTGTTCAAATTTGAATTTGAAACTCATGGTTAAGAGTTCTATGGTTTAAAATAATACAACTGTTCTGGTACGCTATAACATGTTTACCAAAAATTATCAAGCTATATCCTGGTAAATTTAAAAATTAACATTAAAATTTATAAATGTTTAACGTATATAATACTTTTTCATTTCATCTTATTCAACCGACATATTGGTTTTGTTGTGATACAGCTCAGACATCTTGTTTGATAAATATATGTGCAGATCAACCGTTATATCGAAGCATACGGCCTAACCTCTTACTTTAAATTAACGTTTCATACGCATAGTAGGTGCTGCAAATATTACCAAGAAAACAAGAAAAGTATTAGAAAAAGGCACAGTCATTTAAAACTTACAAGTTGCAAATTAAGAACATCACGTGACGTATCTCTGTACATAGCGGCATGTATCTACGTTGGTATCTGGACTGAGACATTTTCCTGAATTCTGAAAACATTTTTATAAGTTGTTGCCAAACGTTGAAAGTTAAATAATCTACAGTGGGTGAAAAATAGGAAAATTAAATTTGTACTGTTGCCAATTGCTAAAACTGTAATTACAGAAGTTGCGTTGCCAGGCTGTCTCAGTGGCAACACCCCAAGAAGCCCGTATAACGGTGCATAACATATGTATTTTTCTCACTGTAAATTTCGATGTTTGTAGTATTCTAGTGTAATATTTACTGATTCAAAGAAGAAGAAACCCGTTTACTCTTATATCTGAACAATTTAATAAAATATAGTGAAACATCAAAATTAGAAATATTTATAGGAAATTGAAAAGTTTTAAGTACAACTCTCAATTTATTGCATTTATTAAACGTGAACTATTTAATATATAACTTGATAAAACGCAGGTGTGAGATTCTTCAAATATGTGTATATGTATCATTTTTTTTTCAAATAATTTCATAGCAAAAATAACGGGTGGAGTATAAAAGAAATCGAAATTTAATTTTAGACGACTCCGAATAACAAGCATCTCTGCAACAATAAAGCTTCTATAGTTCTCTCTTCCTATAGAATTCTCTTCAAACATGGTCAGGTTTAGCTAAGAGAGTACAATGCGGAGTTTTATATTATGGTTTATATCATTTAAATTCTGGGGTCCCTCTCGTCATTTGCACACCACATTGTTAGAGCTTATGAAAAAGTTTTCAGCTTAGTCGAAGATAGGAGCATTTTCTAAAGAAACTCATTTTTTTTCAAACAATATCCTTGAACGCGCCGTAAGCCATCGTCCTGAAGCATCACTTGTGAAAATGGAGCTCGCAGAATAGTTATTTTTTCTCTACTGAAATATTTTCCCTCCATTTTCTAAGAATATCTGCCTCAAACTTATTAGTTAGACTTAATTTTCTGCTTCGAGGTTTTCCTTTCCTCTTCGTTTTCAGTCTCCCAGCTGAATTCTCCTCTTGGCGTGCTGTACGAAGAACTCAATACATAGTACAGCTTTTTGTTGGGGTTACTTTCTTCTTCTTTCATCGGCTTCCAATTGAAGAAAGAGAACTTGAAGCGAAAATCTGTTCCTCGCTCGATATCCCTCTATCTCCAATTCCAAAGACCTATTAACGTGGTTCCCTTCCAAATACCAGGAGATCTGTGGAACAGTAACAAATCATCTTTAAATAATCTGCTTCTGAGTATTGCAAATCATGTTGTTAGTGACGTTGGTATGCGGAGAACAGAAATACCTCACTAATGAACCAATTTTATCTCTGTTGTAAGCAATACTTCCAAAAACACTTACACGCAATGTCGAATTTCAAGAGTAATTTTTGGCCCCAGCAAAGACAAGTTTGTGTTGTAACGGTGGTTCTTTAAGCTAATGCATACGTGAAAAATAATAACAAAAATTTAATTATTCGAGTAATAACGTCCTATTACGTTTAAACCTAAAAATCGGTTATTTTTCTGTAGACACATGGTCGATTTTTTAAAGGAAAATTAACCACATTTTGCTATATGATCCTACCTTCGATCATAATCTTACATCGCCTAAGATCCTTCATTCGATTACGATCCTGAGAATTTTTGAGTTACATTTAAATATTGCTTCAAGATTTCGTTCGCTGAAATTGAAATATAGTAAATCTAACATAGTATCAAAAAATACCTTTTTCAGGAAGTCAGAGTTTTCCATATCTGCTTTTAACTTTATGCCAAATTACGTACATTTAGCTGAATGTAACTTAGTAATATTATTCGTAATAAGTATTATCTATCACAAATCTAAGGCACAAATATTAAATTCATGCCAATTTTGTATTAAATTTTCTTGTTTTTTTTTGTTTGATAAGAGAAATTCCAGTTCATTAGTTGAATGCGACAAAATTTAGCGTTTTCACCATGTTTAATAATTTTTTCTGAAAATTGGACGAGTGTATCGTTCAAGCTTATGTTTAATTTTGTTAGTTTAATGTCAGTTTATAGTCTTTTTTTACTGTTTGATGGGACGATGGAAAAAATCACTGAGAAAATGTGGTGAAAATGGAGGGATTTATGTTAGATTTTGTCAGTTAAAAAGCTCGTAGAAGTCTGAAATTGCAAAGACGAGTTTTTCATGAAAAATTTTGAAGTAGTCATTTTGTGTAAGGTTTTAATATCAACACTGCTACTTGAAATTAAAGAATACTTTGCATGAATTTTAAAAATTTGTTTTGTCCTCTTGCTGCTCCCATTTGTCCAATTTGTGCAAGTTTTATACTGACAGCTGTACGTTATTCCTAGATTTTTTAATAAATCTGGTTCTGTTTTTTAATAAAAATTTAATAATTTTTTAAATTACGCAATCATAAGCCAAACTCAATATACTTTTCTTCCGTAACAATGCCTTGGATTCCATATTCTTTTGTAGATCATGCTTTAATTATGAGCGGTTGTTCAAAAATCATAACCATTTACAAATAGAACAATTTGAGAAAAATCTTCAGCAGAATTCGAGTGTGTGTTTGTGAGTTTTACGTTGTAAGGACTACAAAGGTCATGTTGCTTGAATGCGTACAATTCTCCGAGTAATCTGAACCTCCTATGGCATAGGGCACCAACCCTCTGGCTGCATTGAGTCGGTAAGCGCTTTTTTTGGGGACATCTTTGGGAGTCGAACTCGTGATAACAAACGCGTTACCACTCCACCACCTCAGGGCCCCGGATTCGAGTGATGATTATGCATTCTCTATGTACAGACACGGTGATCGTTCAAGTCCATAAGGG
This sequence comes from Dysdera silvatica, assembly GCA_006491805.2. Classification (NCBI taxonomy): domain Eukaryota; kingdom Metazoa; phylum Arthropoda; class Arachnida; order Araneae; family Dysderidae; genus Dysdera; species Dysdera silvatica. The sequence continues at coordinate 227,386,469 of QLNU02015360.1, forward strand.
AAGCAAGACTCGTCGCTTGCTGAACATAAAATGACTCGAAGTGGATACTTTCCAGAGTCCTTAGTTTGACACCACTCCAGTACTGTTTATGTTGGTTGGAAGATGCATTAAAAGACGCCGAGAATAAAGTTGTGCTCTTGCGATTCGTTGCCGAATGGTATCCCATGATGCATGAAGCGAGATCTGTATCTTCCTGTGCTCACCGTGTGTCAACATAGTTTTATTGCCGCATCTCTCCAACCAATATGGCGGCCAATAAGTCTGCACAACTCTCCCGCTTCCCTTGATCTTATGGTGTAACCTTTCTCAATCTCGCTTATTTGCTTGTACTTCCAACTTGTGCGCCACAGAAGCATCTTTACAGATTACTTAATGCGACGAAACAGCAAACCATCTGGATTTGTTCGTCCATGCGAATGACGCTCCTTATATTGGACTCAAACTGCGTCATACTCATGCGCTCTAGAAATGCCCGGTGAGTTTATTGGCGACAAAATGTGAATCGTTTGGCTATCAAGATATTTTACAGCCCTCGTTCTTCTTTTTAAGCAATTGTCTTTTTTTTTTTCTTTTTTTTTTTTTTTTTTAACGAACTGTAGTATGCAAGCTGTGTCATTTCTTGATGAAAGCCGTTTTTCTGTGTTTTAGTGGGAACTTGAGATGGATTTTGGCGTAAAATTTTTACATTGTTCGTTTCACGTACAGCCGGCGAAACAAAAATCTTAACACCCGTTGCCATTCGCGTAATAATTATGCTACAAAAAATTCAAAGGTGCCTGCCAATCTATAGGGAATAATGAAATATAGCAATCCATGTGCATAAAACTTGCATAAGGGGCCACTTTCATATTAAAACCGGCAGCAACTTTGGAAATTTCAACAGAAACACCTAGTTTTAACTAAATATTTAGAATCTGTAACAAAAAAATATCCAATACAAAATTTCAATTCAATTGATTCGAGGGTTTATGAGTTTTGGATATTAGAAATATTGAGCTCATAATGTTAAAATATTTCAGGGTATTTTTATGAATATCTCCCGAAATGTTCATTATACCTCTTCAATATATTTTATTGAGTTAAATTTCAACAGGCTAAACAAAATTATTAATGCTTTTCAATTTCGAAATAATATCTAATATGAATTATAAATTATAAAAATCATATTCATTAAAAATATGAATAGAAACATATCAATTTCCTGACGGGTATTGACATTACGGTTTTTCACTTAATACACAGAAATTTCAGCACAATTCGATCAGTATTTTTTTTCTGCTTAATATTAGTTTAAGAGACAGTTTAAGGCATCATATATACAAAAAGTAAAATGAAAGAATAAATAAATGAATAAAATAAAATATTTTTTAATAATAATAAATTAATGGATTCAAGAAATGCCTTTTTTACAATAAAATAGTAATAATTAATTATAATTAGAATATTAAATATGATATATATAAATAAGAGAAGTATAACGGGATTGTTGTGATGAAATTTCACTGAAATATTGCTTGCGCCCTGGCGACTGAGTTTTTCATTGGCAAATTTAGTTAGTGGAAGAAGAAAAAAATAAGAAAAATCAGTGGGTATTATAATTTTTTGATTTTAACAGGTTTAACCAGAAAAATTGAATCCCCGACCTACAAGTTCCCCTTTTATTATGGTGGGAGCCCCCGCAGACAGTTCATGGAATATTGCGAGTTTTAATGGTCAAAATGACGCCAAAATTTTAACCTAGCCTAATTAAATAGCCTAGAATACGATCATGAGATCAAATTTATATATTGTTATTGGAATTTTCAAAGTTTCTACAAGTTTAAATATGAAAACGGTGGTCGCTAATGCAAATTTTGTGCGCATGAATTGGTAGATTTCATTGTTCACTATCGATTGGCACCTTTTAATTTTCTGTAGCATAATTATTGCCCTAATGGCAACGGGTTTTCCAATTTTTGTTTTTGCTTCAGCGGCTGTACATTGTAGATAAATCCAAATAAATGAATCCAAATATAATTCAACCGTTACAATAAATTAAAGATGTAAAGAGTAAGTGATCATAGTAAATAAAAAAAGGGAATAGTTAGTCACAGTAAATAAAAAAGGGTTCAACCACAGTAAATAAAACAAAGTACAATTACAGTAAATAAAACAGTAATCACAGTAAATAAAATAAGGAATTATCATAATAATAAAACAAGGAAAATCACAGTAAATTACACATAAAAAACTCAATGAAAATAAAACAGGAAAATCACTGTAAACAAAACATGAGAAAATCACTGCAAATATAACATGGGAAGCCCACTGTAAATAAAATATTAATTAATCACTGTGAATAAAATATTAAGTAATCATTACGAATAAAATATGGAAAAATCGCTGTAAATAAAATATTAGGCAATTGCAGCAAATAAAAAAGAAAATAATTACAGTAAATAAAACACTCAGTAATCCAAGTAAATAAGAAAACAAGTAATGGCAGTAAATAAAATAGGGAGTGTGGATATAATTCGTTAGAGGGTTAGGCCTTTTTTCTATTTCTAAAGCATTTTAAAATTATGAAAAAGATAAGAATTAATTGCAATTTAATTGTAGCGAAATGTACGCGGATTATCTATACAGGGTGTTCAAAAACACATCACTAACTGTATAATTTCATAATCCTTAGGCCATACCGAGAATATTCACAAATGGTTACCATAGTCAGAAATCCATATTTAATAAGATATTTCAGATAATATTGTGCCCAATGAAAAAAGAAGGGACGTTCCAACCTTGAAACGAAAGGCCGAACTTTTCTTTCATTTCTTATCTAAAGTTGACGTCAATCTGCAAATTCCAGAATCTGATTTAGAAAAA
>QLNU02015360.1:227389430-227401057 GCA_006491805.2 Dysdera silvatica
ATTTTTTTAAATATTCCATCTGATAACCTTGTTTTTGAACTATAAGTCTGCATCGTGCTTTCCATGATAGAAGGGCTTTTCGCAACATTTCCAGAGGTATTGCTTGCCATTCCTGTTCCACAACTTTCCAAAGTCCATGGATTGCCTGCCAAAGTCCATGGTATTGCCTGCCATTTCTGTTCCACAACTTTCCAAAGTCCATCAATGGTAGTAGGTTTGCGCTTAGAGAGAGCTCTTTTCAGCGGACCAAAGGCACAATAGTTCATAGGAGAAACAACAGGGGACTTCTCAGGAATATGTTGAAAAGGCAGACTCTATATATATGCAATACCTGTATCAATTTTCATTTTTTCAAGGAATGCAGTGGTAGTTTTCGAGGTATGACTGCTGGCTTTGTCTTGATGCAGTTTTACACACTGAAAATTGTTGGAATAAAAAAAATGGAATTTCTTCTGTAAATATTGGATGCAAAAAATTCTCCTGATAATATGATGAGTTGATTTTAACGTTGTTTTCCACTTTTTTATTTTTAATTTCCCATTGTAAGAGAAACCTGCGACAATCATAAAGCCTTTACTGAAGCTTTCTTTGCATTCTCGGAACCAAGTTTGGACATTTTTTTCTCCGCGCTTGCGATAGTAAATGAACCTTTTTTGTTACAGTTATTTAGATAAACCCCTGCTTCATCAAGAGTCGCAATCTATTTCCATTTATCTTCTGATAAGTAATTTTCATACAGGATTCTGCAACATGTCTTGCGTTGAGCCACATGTCTCGACAAAAGACGGTGAAGATTATGTTTTTTAGCTTTTTTAAGTTATAAATCTTGGTTTATTATTTTATTTACTGTTGCTACAGAAGCTTTTAAAGAGTTTGCAATTGATTTCTGCATCGGGGGATTTTCTCTTGTTACCAGTGATCTCACTTTAGAAATATTTGCAACAGTACATACCTCGTTCGGGTATACATTTGGAATCCTCTTTTTATGTAGAAGTTTCGATTGACGGTCTTTTCCTTTTCTATTAATAATGTTGCTTATTTTGCACTTAGAAATCTTTATACCATGAGTTTCACAACTTTTTTAATAATGGAATAAGAATATTTCTCTTCGGAAAGCGCAAAAACGTATTCTTCGATCCACAGCTTGTTTACAGGTGCCATTTTGAATGAAAAATGAATTTGAAAGTAGCAGACGATAATCTTAATTTGAAATAATAACATGCTGCCAGATCCATTTTTCCACAAAATATTTTCATTTTTTAATCCTCTATTGAAATCGTTCTAAAAATGTGTAAACACCCTATGTATACACCTGTATGTGACGTAATAAAACCGCCAATGTTTTTTTAAAGTTAACCACCAAACTGAAAAAAAAAAGTTGAAATATTTTTCAGAAAAATTTATTCACAACTTAAAAAAACGTAATTATTATTTGAAAATTGAGTATAAATATTAGATCGTTATCGATCCGCTTGTTGTACGAAGGAAGCCCAATAATTCTTAATTTATTTTTTACTTTGGCCACGTTCTTTGAGAACTTGATTCAAACATTTTAATAAATGTTATAAGTTATCAAATGAAAAAGTGAAATGAGATTAAATAAGAAAAGATACTTTTTAAAATAAAAATTATCAGTTTGGTTTATTGATTGATTTATGACTATTGACAAAAACGGATTGTTAATGACGTTAATCTAGTTTAGGGGATAAAAATTCTAGATATATAGAAATATAAATTGTTTTATTTAAGATTTAAAAGTAACATGTAATATGAATTTGAAAGTAACGTACCTGCATAATTAGTAATCACCATTTGAATTATTCTACGTCTTATAATTTGAGGTATTTGATGGCATATCAATAAGTATGGAAATAATCAAATAATAATTATAATCAATCTATATGGTTTCACTAAATTATACACGCAAAACGTATTGAAAACACTCTCATTATATTGTTCTATGTGAAATAAATAACGTAGAACAGTACAAAATTTATTAAATTGCTCAAATTATTTGTAGTTTAGCACTTGAGAATTACTAGGTTAAAACGTTTCATGTCACGTCTGCTTCAATCACATCAAAGTGATTTGATCTCTATATTGGATTATCGGTCACTTTCCATTAACGTTTTTTTCTTTTACGGACCAAAGCACTCTTTTTTTTTTATTTTTCAATACTTCTTCTCTTTTTGTTATTTTGCTAGAAAATATAATTATCTGAAAGAAACTATTCTTTCATATTTAGGTTTCTGCAAAGTTAATTTTAAATCAGTAAATACTTCGAAGCGGGCATACTTGCATATAGGTTAGAAATTCTCAAATTGGAGTTTACATTCTCTAATTTTAAAGCACTACGTGTAATAAATTTGCATTCGTATTTCGCACGACCAGTTAAATATTTATATTTGTAATGTCGAATATAAAATCCCAATACTGTTGTAAATTAAAAGCACGATATTCTATCGAATTTAAAACTTCCGCTTATTAAAATTGATGCTGACGCTATGAGTTTTGAAACTAATTAAAACCCATTCATTATCTACAAATAACAAAAAACGCAAGTCGAAATTTGTTGATGAGAATTGATTAATATTCAAAATATTTTTAGAATAAAAAATACCGCAATTTTCTTAAATCTCTACTTACTGACGGGACTTCGAAGTCCCAACAGACTTACTGGTACATTTAATTATAATTACTTACCCTCTCTTTACTGATGAGATTTAACGAAGGTTATACTATTGATAGGAGATCAGGCCTGTAGCCAAGACGGGGCCATCAGGGGCGTGGCCCAATTGCCCCATCGAGCTATTTATATATGTGGAACTATCCCCAGGTGCTCTGTGTCTCATACGCCTTTTGCCTTGATCCAGTTGCCCCTTCATCCTGGCTACAAGCCAGTAGGAGACGTTTTGACTAGCCGCCATTTTTTCGCACAAAATAGAGCAATATATGATACATTGTCACAAGATTTGGTGGATAGAAAAGAAGAAACAAATAAATAAAAAGAGCATCGTATGTCCCTGGCTGTAGTCAAATTAGAGAGAATTCCGTATAAACCGAAGGAAATATCGCTGATTCAACTGCAGCCAGGGGCACCTGATGCCTCATTTTTTTCGTTATTGCTTTCATTACTCACCAAATCTTTAGATGGCGGATCGTATACGGGGTGAATTTCACGTAATCTGCCAAACGAAAGGGGGTGATAAAAGAGCCAATGCGCAGCATAAAAAATCATTGCAACCTTGTCCTATCTCTAACCGTTTTCGACGAGTTATGATGGAAGGAAGGAAAATGCGTTAAGTCTGAAAAAAAAAACAAAATATTTGCAGTTGTCGAAAGACTTACACGCAAAATAAACACATATTTGGAAAGAGCAGAAAAAGTTCTATAAGATGTCATCATTTTCATTAGGATATCTGAATTTAACGGCGAGTTACAAGTGCTGAAACATTGGCGAAGTGCAAAATCGAGTTATCGCCAAAATTTGTAGCTCGCAATTCCGCAAACACCCTTTTAGCTACAATCTGTCAAATTTATCAAAAACTTGTTCATTCTACCAGCTATCGAATGAGCCTGCAATAAACCATATCCGTATTTTAGTTCAGGAGAAATTTAGCCTTTTGTCTGCAATACATCACTGAAATCGGCGTACGTCGGAAAAGGCATTCGACGAACCTTTGCAGATGTTTTCCAACCTTCCTACAAGCGTATCCCGCTTGGCAACCTACATCGCCAGATCTGACTGCAATGGACATCTGCAAAGGTTCGTCGAATGCCTTTTCCGACGAATGCCGATTTCAGTGATGTGTTGCAGACATAAGACTAAATTTCTCTTGAACTAGAATACCGATGTGGTTTTTTGTAGGCTCATTCGGAAGCTAGTAGAATGGGCAAGTTTTTGGTAAATTTGACAGATTGTAGCTAAAAGGGTGTTTGCGGAATTGCGGGTTACAAATTTTGGCGACAACTCCATTTTGTACTTCGCCAATGTTTCAGCGCTTGTAGCTCGCCGTTAAATTTAGATATCCTGATGAAAATGTCATCTTATAGGACTTTCTCTGCTCTTTCCAAATATGTACTTATTTTGCATGTTGATCTTTCATCAACCGCACAAATTTTTTCAGACTTGGCGCATTTTCTTTCTTTCCACAATGACCTGGAAACAGAGATAGGACAAGGTTGCAACGGTTTTTTATGCTCCACATGGGCTCTTCTATCACCCCCTTTCGTTTGGCAGATTAGGTCAAATTCACCCTGTATAGCTCTAGTTTAAGTTCCCCAATAAAAAATAAAGCGTTACCACCCGTAAGGGACATCTATATTTAAGAGACGAAACGCCCTGTCCCGTGAGTATCACTTACTGCATATATATGTATATATATGCAGTATATGCTATATATATAGCGGGAAGAACACCACGCAAGCCATTAACGCATATGCGGTACCAGTGCTCACCTACTCCTTCGGGATCATCAAATGGTCCAACACTGAACTAGAACAACTCCAGCGGAAAATGAGAACCATCCAGAGAAGAGCCGGACAACTACACCCTGCAACGGCAATTGAACGGCAAACACTACCCCGGGAAGAAGGAGGACGCGGACAAGCGGACCTCAAAGACTTACATGACAAGCAGATCCAGAGCATGAGGCAATACTTCCAGTTGAAGAGTCCCCGATCGCCACTCATCCAAGCCATAATACAAGCAGATGCAAATTACACGCCACTAAACCTGTGTAGTACCGAAGAGCGTGTCCTCGAAACAGCCAACGAACAGAAACTGAGAACTTGGGCCGGAAAACCATTACATGGCAGGCACTACAATGACCTGCAACAACCACACGTTGACAAAAAGGCATCAAATTCTTGGCTGGCCAAAGGCACTCTCCAGCCAGAGACAGAAGGATTCATGCTAGCCATCCAAGACCAAGTGATCGCAACAAGGAACAATCAGAAATTCATCCAGAGAAAAGACATAGAAAGCGACAAATGCAGACACTGTCATGCGGCATCGGAGACAATCCAACACGTGATGGCAGGATGCAAGATCCTTGCGCAGTCAGACTACAAACATAGACACGATCAAGTAGCGAAAATAGTCCACCAGAAATTGGCAGCGAATGCTGGCTTTCTGACAGAAAAATGCCCGTACTACAAATATGAGCCAGAGACCGTGCATGAGAACGAAACACACAAGCTTTACTGGGATAGAGCAATCATAACAGACAAGACAGTCCCACATAACCGTCCTGACATAACCCTCGTCGATAAATCGAATAAGACCACGTACTTAATCGACATAGCAGTACCCAACACCAATAACATACAGACAACCTACACAACGAAAATCACCAAGTACCAAGATCTCAGACATGAAGTACGAGATATATGGGGTATGGAAAAGATCCTCATCATCCCGTTAGTCATCTCAGCAACAGGGATAGTACCAAAAACGCTTGCGACGAATTTGGAGATACTCAACATTGACCCAAACACCTACATTGAAATACAAAAAGCCACAATCCTAAACACGTGTCACATTGTCAGGAAGTTTCTAGACATGGCACATTAAGAAGTGATGTAAAAAGAGGCTTGGGAACATGGCGCTCTGCCCGTCCCAAAGCCTGTTTCCGCCAAGAATGGGCGAGGAAAACTTTTTTCTTTATATATATATATATATGTGTATAACACACACACACACACACATACACATATATATAACATCATTATATAACAAATATAGAAAAAATATAAATATTATAACAAATATATATAATGCATGTATAACATATATGTATATCTAATACATGTATCAGCACATGTAATTCCGAAGGAGGGACACATGAACTTAAGGGACAAAATGTCCGGTCCCCTGGGTGCCCATTACTGGGAGGTTATCTTGCATATATATAAGTAGTCAAAACATCTGTCATCAATCTCGTACAAAATTATAAAAATATTATCTTGGTAGCTTTCTGCGTTAACAATCCGGTAATTGTGCAATCCCTGCGAAGAGTACTAATATCCCAAAAATTTTATATTACTGAAGTAATATATAATGTATTTCGTTTTATTTATTCGGAAAAAAGACATAATGGCTAAAATTACAAAAATAAGCTCTTTCTATCACATTTTCGTTGAGTCTCTTTTATTGCACTCGCATGAACTATAAACATTCCACGCATACACGAGGAGGGTTTTCTGTTTCTTAGCGTAAAGACAATATGTGGACCCAAATGGAAATACTTGAGCAGTACTGGAAAAACAAAAGGGGGGAAAAGGAATGCACATTCCGTAGTTAGTTGAAGGAAGGCAGATACTCGACTGAAAATAGGAAATATACCATGCATGCTATATAACTGTCCAAGTGTTCTAAAATCTGCTATGTTAAAATGGAATATGGGCGAAAGAGTATAAAATATATATTAAATAACTGTTACATAATCCCTAACGATCCTTTGAATGATATCTAACTATCATTTACATAATACTTAAATGCTATATTTGTATATTACATAAATCTTATATTTGTAAATTACTTAAATGTTATATTTGTATATTACTTAAATGTTGTATTTGTAACTGCAATTTGTGTCATATATAAATAAAATGAAGTTAACTCTATAACGGTATACATAGAAAATACATGCAGAAAGATGAAGCATAACATTTGGGCAAAATAATTCACTGCATACTGATTGCATATTTATCTTTCGCATAATTAAATTATTTTTAGAAATAAAATACAGGGTACCAGGGAGGAAATTACATAAAAAGGTTAAACACTGGTAAAATAGCAATGAAAAAGATCACTCAAGCTTTCGGACGCATCAGCAGCAGTCCTTCATCAGGAGTAATGACGATGTTATGTTTCTGTCTCTTTTTTATACTTGAAATTTCTGGAAAACCCTTCATCAGAGTAGTCCCGCAGAATGGAAAAACCCAATGAGAACCAATGGGAGGCCTCCAATAGAATCATGGAAGAACCCCAATGGGAACCAATGAGAAACCTACACTGCGGGTTACCTAATGTTGGGGATGTCTCATACATTTCAGAGTAAGAGTTGTTTATAAGTTTCTGGAAGTGGTTGTGATGTATTAATGGCTTTCCCGTGTAGTTTGTAAGTTTCCCAAGATTCTAAGAAGAGTCTACTATTCTTGTTTGTGATGTGACGGTGTAGTATTTTTGTTGAGTCCCAGTCGGGTTCGTGTCCGTGTTGTAAAGCGTGTTCTGCCAGACGTGAGGCTATGTCTCCTTTCGCGAGTGCTTGTTTGTGTTCTTTTTTTCTTGTTTTGATCATTCTTTTTGTTTGTCCTATGTAATGTTTGTTGCAGTCTTTGCATGGTATTTGGTATATGGCGCCTGTGAGATCTTCTGGTGGAACTGGGTCTTTAACTTTTGTAAGTTGTTTGCGAAGTGTTGTGACAGGGGAATAGAATGTTTTGATATTTGCCTCTTTAAGGATGCGAGAGATTGTTTCGGAAATGCCGTGAATATATGGAATAGATATGCGGGTGTGAGATGTATTGTTTAAAGATGTACTATTGGGTCTACAGTTTCTGAGAATGAATCGTTTAGGGTATCCATTATTTTTAAGTGCCGTGTGTATGTGTTTTGTTTCTGTGTTTGAAAGTGTTTCATTACTGCAGTGAGAATTCGCTCTAAGACTTAATGTTTTAACAACGGAAGCTTTGTGGCATGTTGGATGATGCGATTTAAAATCGAGATATCTGTCTGTATGTGTGGGTTTACGGTAAACTGAGGTGAAGATTGAGTTATCGTGAGATCTGTGTACAAGAACGTCTAGGAAAGGGAGTTTATTGTTCTGTTCTGTTTCGTATGTGAATTTTATATGTGAGTTTAAGTTATTAAGGTAATGGAAGAAGCTTTGGAGTGTATTAGTTTTAAGTACAACAAACGTGTCGTCGACGTATCTTTTCCAGAATTTAATGTTAAAATTCAGTGAAGATAAAGCAGTTTCCTCAAATGACTCCATAACCAAGTTAGCTACAACACTTGAGACCGGAGATCCCATGGCAGTGCCAAAAACTTGTCTATAGATAGAACCATTTGAGGAGAACACAGCAGAGTCCAGACAAAATTTCAACAATGTGCAGATGTCGTGAGGTGTTAGTGAAGTGCGTTCATGTAGTGTTGTGTCATTTTGGAGGCGTGTAAGTGCGGTGTCGATTGCAAGTGATGTGGGAATGCAAGTGAAGAGAGAAATTACATCGAATGAGACCATAAGGTCGTCGTCGTCAAGTTGTAGGTTATTTAAAGAGGTGCAGAAGGATTGGCTAGTAGAAACAGTGTAGTCGTTATTACCGATTATAGGAGAGAGTAGACGTACAAAATGTTTTGATAGGTTATATGTAGGAGAGCTGCACAAGCTAACTATAGTTTTAAGAGGAATATTTTGTTTATAAATTTTAGGTAATCCGTAGAAGGATGGTAAGCAGCCGGAATTGCATTTTAAATAGTCGTCGAGCTTAAACGTAAGTTTTTTAGATTTAAAGAGTTTTAGAAGGAGAGAGTTCATTTTGGATTGAATTGTTTGTGTAGGGTCTTTTGTGATGCGGGTGTATGTATTTGTATCAGATTAGAGTGTAGAAATTTTATGTAAGTAGTCTGAACGATTTAAGACGACTGTAGTACAGCCTTTATCACCTGGCAGTATAACAAGGTCCTTGTAGCTCCTTAGCTCCCGGAGAGCAACCCGTTAGGTTATCGTCATGAAGTTTTGGACGCCGAAGGAATCTGCCACCCGGCAGCGGATATCAGCTGCAACACGGTCGTCGGTGTGAGTATTTTATAGGGCATTTTCTATAGAAGCGAGAATCTGTGGTGTAGGAATTTTAAGTGGAGCAGGTGAGAAATTTAGGCCGAGAGATAGCACAAATTGCTGTTGTAGTGTGAGACTTTTATTTGACAGATTCAATCTCAATTAACTTCACTCGCACTTAACTTCACTCAAATTTAAATTCACCCACATTTAACTTCACTCACACCTAATTTCACTCGCACTTAACTTCACACACACTTAACTTCATTCACTTTTAAATTCACTCACTCTTAACTTCACTCACTCTGAACTTCATTCACTCTTAACTTCACTCGCTCCTAAATTTCACTCAATCTTAACTTCACACAATCTTTACTTCACTCACTCTTAGATTCACTCACACGTAACTTCAGCATGTTTAATTTTATTTTTTTACCTTTTGGTCAGAAAACTCTTCAAATTGTCCATAAATACATCAAAACACACATTAAAGTTATCCGTTTTAAAGAACGTCTACACTCGTAAAAAGGAATTTCTTATCCCTTTCAAACTTAAAGTTAAACCTCTTGTAAATTCAGCCTTTGGACATCGCATCGCGCATAACATAAGTCTTAAATTTCTTTCCGCTAGAATTTCTCTCTGTCCCCGCGTACTCGCTCAGCTTCAAAATAAAATATCCTTTCTTACTTCCCTTCTAAATACTAAACTTGATTTTCTTACCATGCTCCTAGTTAAATCCGCTACTCGCTCACAAGAATCTAAAATCCAAGAACATATTCGTCTTACTCATTCACGTAAACTTAACAACCTTAGACCTTCTATTTCAAAACAGTCAAAACTCCTTACAAAAAACTGGATACTAAATCTTTCTAATAAAAATCTCACACCACAACAGCAATTCGTACTATCACTCCGCCTAAATTTCTCACCTGCTCCACTTAAAATTCCTACACCACAGATTCTCGCTTCCATAGAAAATGCTCTACAAAATACTCACACTGACGAACGTGTTGCAGCTGATATCCGCTGCAGAGTGGCAGGACTCCTTCGGCGTCCAAAACTTCCTGAGGACAACCTAACGCCTATGCAAAGGGTTGCCCTCCGGGAGCTACGGAACGACAAGGACCTTGTCATACTGCCAGCTGATAAAGGCCGTACTACAGTCGTCTTAAATCGTCCAGACTACTTACATAAAATTACTACACTCTTATCTGATACAAATACATACACCCGCATCACAAAAGACCCTACACAAACAATTCAATCCAAAATGAACTCTCTCCTTCTAAAACTCTATAAATCTAAAAAACTTACATTTAATCTCTACGACTCTTTAAAATGCACTTCCGGCCGCTTACCATCCTTCTACGGATTACCTAAAATTCATAAACAAAATATTCCTCTCAGACCAATAGTTAGTTTTTGCAGCTCTCCTACATATAACCTATCAAAATATCTTGCACGTCTACTCTTTCCTATAATCGGTAACAACGACTACACTGTCTCTACTAGCCAATCCTTCTGCATCTCTTTAAATAACCTACAACTTGACGAGGACGACCTCATCTGTTTTTTCTGCCATCCAGTAATGGTACGAATTGCAAAATTTTGTGTTTATTAGGTGAAAATTGTCATTATTCAATCGAATGCATCAATGTTGAATATAAAATAATATTCACAGTATCGCCTACGTGAATCAAAATATTCAGCATCCTACTGTCCAAAATGGTGTTTACAGAACTCATGTTTATTTCATGAACAAGTAACTTCGTAGTATAAAATCACATTATTTGTAAATGCAACAGTTTACAAATAAATGACTTGTTCCAAGAATGATTATTACGTAAATGTTTTAGATGTTACCCATTCTCAGTTTTCTATTCATCATTTGTATGCTGTTACTGTTGAAGGTACAAGTTCATTATATCACTTATCTCTTTTCTTTCTAAGTTTACGATTTTTTCCATTTGCATAAGAAAGTTTTCTGCATTTTCGGGGACCTTTCGAAGGTGACTCCAAATTAGCGTAATCGTTTATGGCTGGGATGTGGATTTTTAGGCTTTAAATTTCATTAAGTAATTACGTACTTTGTGCAATAAAGTTGTTCTCCTCTCAAATGTGGTTTTATATCGTCGGCATGAATGGCATATATCTAAAATAAAACACGATACTAACTTCTTAATGGCTTAACGTGCCTCATAAATTTGTTTTGCTCACTGTTCAGTTTTTAGAGTTAAAGGTTTTCTGGGAAAAAAGCTTTCAGGAAAAGATTAAAATGTTATGAAGATAATAAATCTCTTGGTTTTTTAAAAAAGAAAGAGAAATATCCGACTTTTGGCTTATGCGTTTTAAGAAAATTCTCATGTTTTTGAATGATCACGCCGATGGTATTTAATTTAATATATACAAATGCATTATAAAAAGTATTCTTAAATTAACCTTTATGGTCAAATAATGTCTTTATTGATGGTGAATTTCTTGCAAAGTAAAGAAATGATTTATCGTCCTCTGTTGGGACACGAACCCACAATTTCTTTGTTTCGGTCAAGTGCTTTACTATTAAGCAACAGGCGTCAGATATTCTTTTCATTGCCAGAGTATATGAGGCATTACTATGGACATGGGCACCGGCAGAATTTTTTGTAGGGGTGGGCAAAGATTACTTCAGCAGAAATAAAAAAAAATACATTAAAAAATATCATGATTAGATTAATTGATTAATTAATTAATTTATTCATCAAGGTACGATTAATGGCTTTTGAACAAGACGGAATATTGGAATAAATAATCATTTCAATTATTTACTCAGTCAATTCATTTGGCTATTTAATTAAATACTTA
>QLNU02015360.1:227401157-227425787 GCA_006491805.2 Dysdera silvatica
TGTTTATCTCGGAAAGTTGTTTCAGGAAGTTGATCCAGTCTTTAGTTTCCTTTGGCGGGATTGGATCCGACCAATTTAGTTTAAGTGTCCAGAGTCTTTGTAAGAAGATTTTAGCTCTAGATATCACGGATCCGATGAGACCTAATGGATCGAACAGTCTTGCTATTGTAGACAGGACGTCCAGTTTTGTGAAGCTATTCTGGAGGTTTGTAGCTACCTTGAAAGTGAATCTGACTGAGGTCGCCAGAGCATTCCTAGAGTTTTCACTGTATCGTGCTGCGAATCAAATGCGTATTCCAAATTGGGGTTGTCTTGGAATAGCTGTGGATGATTTGACACCCATTTGTAGAGTTCCATTCCTCCTCGTTTCAATAGTTGAACAAGTTGAAGCTGTAACTGTTTTATTTCTTCTAGGGTCGCTGCACCTTACAGTATATCATCCATATATATACGTCGTTGCAAGTCACATCAGCTGCATTGGGAAAGTCTTTACATTCATCTTCCGCTAACGCCCTTAATGTTCTTGTAGCCAGGAACGGTGCACAAGACGTTCCATATGTCACTGTTTTCAGTCTATAAATCTCAATTGGGGCAAAACGACTTGACTTCCATAGAATTCTTTGTAAGTCTCTATCGGAAGGATCGACAAGTATTTGTCTATACATTTTAGTGATGTCTGCATTAAATGCAAATAAATGCTTCCGAAAACGCGTCACAATTGAAAAAAGATCCTGTTGTATAGTACCTCCGTTTAACAATATGGAGTTAAGTGAAATACCACTGCTTGATTTTGTAGAGGCATCGAAGACCACTCTCAGAGGAGTAGACGCACTATCGGGGCGAAAAACTGCATGGTGTGGAATATAATATTCAGTTTGGTTGTAAGAACATTTATTGTCCTCAATTTTCTCCATATGATGAAGTATCGAATATTCATTCATAAATTCCTTATACAAGTTAGCCATGTCCTTGTGTTCATCTAATCTTTTCCAAAGAAGATTTAATCGCTTTTCTTCGTTTTCCCTAGAATATCCCAATTTAGATCGGGCATTATCCTTTATCGGTAACTTTACAATGTACCTCCCGGTTTCATCTCTTGTATGAGTTTGAACAAAATGTTCTTCACAAAATTGTTGTTGTACACTTTTAGTATTTTTTAAACTTTCATTATTATCACCAGGAAAAGATTCCAATTCGAAAAATTTCTTTACCGTAATGTCTAGGTTATCCTGTTCAGAAATAAAGCCAGAAAATGAATTTGGGCAAAATTGAGTTAAACTTCCTGTGACTAAATAACCAAACACTGTATTTTGTAGCAGTAATGACTCGTTTTCAATTCGAAGCCTTTCGGGCTTCAATAATTTGAAGAATAACTCACAACCTATTAATAGGTGGACTTTGCCTGGAACACAAAATGTGGGATCCGCTAATTTAATTTCGCTGGGAATTTAACTTGCGAGATATCTAATTTGTGATTTGGAATAAAATCTGTGATTTTTGGCAACACTAGGCAGGTCAGTGACCTCAAAAAATCACCTTCTTCGTTAGAAATTACCGCAGTAACTTTGTTTTTAATAAAATGCTCACCGCCATTAATTCCTGTAATAGACGTATTTACACGTTCCCTTTTTAAACCCAAAACATTGGCAGCTTCAGTTGTTAAACGATTAACAGAACTCCCGCTATCTAATATAGCTCGAAGCTTTATGGATTGACCAGAAGTGTTCTGCGTCGTAACTATTGCTGTACAAAACAAGCCTGATATTTGTCCTTGAACGGTGCTGATAAGAGACGATTTTGAATTCTGCTGTCTAGATAGTGAAAAACGAAACTATAAATCCCGCTTGGAAGTTCAGAGTCCACTTGTTGGTTAACTATTTCTGTCTGCTGGACTTCCTGCTCGCGGTGGATTAGTGTGTTATGCTTTTTGTTACATATCCTACATGAAAAGTATGAAGTGCAAGGCAAACTGTGAGCCTTTAAACAATTTCTGCACAGTTTGAATGTTTTTATGGTATCCAGCCTTTGAGGCATAGACATATTTAAAAATTTTGAACACTTGTATAAATTGTGAAATTTTTTACATAAGATGCATGCCTTAATGGAATTTTTACAAATGTTTTTATTTGAACTTACAAACAATTTTTTAGGTTTAGTCATAGTATTGTGAAACCACTTTGATGATTTGGAAGGCGAACATTTTTTTAAATTTTCTAAAACCATTGACCTATTATCAAGAAATTCTATTAACTCGGTCAAAGAAGGAATTTTCTTGGAATTTAACGATAATTCGTACGTTCTCCTGCTTTCTTTATCAAGTTTTTGCAGGATAATATTAACAAGCATTGCTTCGGTAAGCTCGTTACACTCCAATTTCAAAACCTTTAAGGCTCTTAAACTCTTTTTTACGGTATCTGTGAGGTTTTTTAAACATTTTGATGATTCGTGCGAAATTGTCTCTAATTTTAATATTGCCTGTATATGTGTATCAACAACTGCCCATTTATTTTCATATCTCTGCTCAAGGGCATGAAACAGCGACTCAAAATCGTCTTCGCTCGTTTCAACGTTTTTAGCATCACCGCGCAAAGCTGATTTTAAATAAAATAACTTCTGCGTGGTTGATAATTTATCATTTTCAGCAATTATTTTTACAAATTGATTTTTAAAATGAGAGAATTATTAGATTTTATCGTAAAAAATCGGTAATGGAATATTCGGTAATTTAGATTATAAATTTAAACTAGCATTATCTTACTTAGTATTTTTTTAATAGTTAACTGCTTTAGAATTTAACGTTGATAGAATATATTTAAGTCTTACTTCAAGATTTTCCCGTTGGTCTTCCAATTCCGATAACTCGGCTTCCATATCCACGATGTCTTCGCCTTTTTCCAGAGTTGCCTCGTAGTCTGTAAACAGTCGATTTATTTCCTCCTTCGCATCTTGAAGGTTATCCAGTTTTTGTGTGAGGTGTATCGCTGAATCTTCTTTTTCCACAAATTCTTCTAAGAAGCTTTTGGTTTTGGTTAGTTTCGCTTTGACGCGACCGCGTGCTCGATTTAAGGACTTTAACTTTGCATCCATTATGATTGCTACTCGGACTCGACACGGACCACTATATGGTGGCGCTGAATAAAGTATTCATGACGACGGACCAGAATATAATAAAATTATATATGTTTATTTCTAATTTTCTCCGCTTTACTGGGAGAATGATGTTGGCTGATGGAATTAGCGCTTTAAAGAATTGCAATGCGGTCGACGCAGTCGGCGCCTGAATTACAACTGGTTTATACAACAATTTTCCGCAAGGTGGCGGTACAAAGCATGAAAATGGTAGAACTGTTTTATAAGACTTAACACTCCTTTTTCAGAATTTCTCCTACAATCAGATTAAAAAGGCCAAATATTTCAATGAAAAATTCGCATTTTGATTACATTTGCATTTATCTTGGAACAGAGATTTCTTACGACAAACATGTGTGAGAAATGATTGGAACAGAAGATTCGCGTTAAATATTGTTTTAACATCCGGTTTGTGAACATACATTTAGTCAGCGGATGTATTTCACTCAACAAAAATGCATGCGAATGAGAGAATGATTTTATCATGTATTTTATAGCTTCTCAAATTTAATAGATATTATAATCTAAGGAGTTCCATGACGTTCTGTATAAATATAATGTTTATATAATAACCTTTATCGCGAATAAATATGATTATTTCCATTTTCACATGGCGCATACTACGACTTCACTTTCGGCACATGATAGCTAGGGGAAAAACATTTTCTCCCACTCAGACGGGGCTTGAACCAACGACCTCCACTTCAGCGTCTATATCCTTTGACCTCTAAGTAGAGTCATTCGAGGCTTTTTTCTTGTATGTGTTAAAAAAAGGAATCTCCTTAAATATTTTTAAGGAAGGTATGGAGAAAATAATTGTTACATACGAATGAGTTTAACTCTCCACTCTTTCATGGTTTGTACTAGAATCTAACTATTGGAAAGTAACATAGAGGGCGCTGGATCATATCGTGTCTAAGTGTGGGGTTATATTTTACTTTCTATATCTATAGTAAAGTAGGTTTTGGCAAGAAATATAAAAAGCGGAAAATCAAATTTAATCATACTGCTTATTTCTTCTACATCATACGTAATTTTGGTAAATAAGTCCCCCCCCCCCTTGGTGAATAACCTCCACGTTTTGTTTTTCACTACCGCTTATGTGAACACAGCACAGTGTTCAATGTGATTATCAACCAGGGAAGAACAATATTCAAATATATTAAAATATTAAGAAATTATTAAAGAACATTTGTTTTCGTTTCGAGTCACAAGGAGAGATATGCTGGTACTACGCCAGGACCTATAGGTGCCCGAGAAGAATCCGAACTATTTACAACTAGGGAATAAAACCGTGGACAGAGGTGTCTACTGGTGAATAATTGGAAAAGTAAGATTAGGTCTCAATAAAGAAACGGGTCCTAAGATTAACTTCCGAAGGATTGATATGAAGAGCAATCCTCCATTAATACATAACTCCTTACGTAACACGACAACCGAAGGCACTCTCTTTTGAACATGAATCTATATTAGTTAGATAAAGTAAGATAGACTTTGCTCAAGATTTTCTTATTACTGGAATTGGAGATCGACTTAATGTACGATACACAGTGATAAAATGTATTAGCAAACTAGGCACATTTGTAATAAATTAATTTAATTCAGCTTTAATACGTTTCTCGATGGCTTTGATACGTTTTTCGGTGGCTTTAAGCCATCTTCTAGGAAGCTTTCGTAACAATGAGCGTTTAATAAACGTAACAATGAAACGTGTTAAAACTAAATTAAAAACTCACAAAAATCTCGCCCCGGAGGCTTTCTTGTGTTGACCATATTTGGCAATTGTGTTATCCCTGCGGAGGGTAATAATACCTTAACACCTTTACATACGGAGAAAGAGAGCGTTGTTTCCTGTCCTCATTCGTCTAGCGGTCCAAGACACTCCGGGCTAAACGGAGGGACCCTGGTTCGAATCCAGGATGGGGAAAGCGTCTCTTTTTCTCCAAAATTACATAAGCTCTAGTTTGAGCTACATATACGTGGGTGGCAAAAATTATTGTATAAACTAAATTAAATTAATTTATTACAACTTGGCCTGTTGTGTTAACGATTTTTTTTCATTTTCATTACTGTCTAAAATTCTTTAGCAGAAATGATATTAGTAAGCAGGAAATATAGTATAATAGTCATGATATTTAATATGATTGGTTTTGAAAATTGGTATCACAGACTCTAACTTAAATATTTCAGTATTTGTGTTAGTATTTTAAATGATTATATTCTAAATCTATAAATTTATAAATAACATTAACAGACATTTATGATGTATTTTGAAACATAAAGCGATACAAAACCCTGAGTGAGAGCCCAATATTATAATATATAATAATAATTAATTTTTTAGTTCTTGTTTATATTTCTTATTACTAATTTTGATAAGCTAACGTACCGTGTTTATTTATAATAAATGGACAAATAAGTCTACTTATAATAATATAGATTCACACACACGATTAATCAATTATTTAATTTATGAAGACACACCAAAAGAATATTTTGCGGAAAATATTATAAGTTTATTAAATTAATCTTTGGTGAAACTAGGACATAGCACAATATTTAATAACTTTTAATGTTTGATAGCAGTTGTAGAACATCCGCGTATTTACATCAACACTAAGGCAATAGAAATTGGTTAAAATGTATAACTATTTCGCTGTTCATTTAAATTGTTTGTTAATATCCATTTAGCTTCCAACATCACAGGGCTAAATACCCCGCTAATTTTGCGTGATGCTTTTTCAGAGTATCAAAAAACCATCAGCAGACTTCGTAACTGATTAGATACTAATGAAGTTCAATACCTGGTTTTACTGTCAAAGTCTTTTTTCAGACTTCATTTTTTCTGGAATGAAAGTAATTAGGAGTGACTGCATTTCCATTTCGTTAATTAAGACTCTAATATTTTTAGAAACTTTCTTCTCTTCTTCGGATATTTCTTTGACATTAAGTAAATAATTATTGTCTTTTTTTCTCCAAACCTCAATGATACTTTTAACGGCGCATCTTTTTCATGTCTCTTTTACTAAATTGTTTATTTTTGTCATTAAATCTGTTACTTCAGCAGAGTCGGATTTATTTATTCTTTTGCTCGATTGTTAGCGACTAGGTTTTCCCTTCATCTTCGCTCAGTTTTCGGGTTGTATGAGGTCAATTTCATTTGCTACTCTCGTCATTTGCGAGAAAATAATTTCTGATCTCTTTCGAATTTATTAATATGCAGAAATCATTTTATATTTTCCAGTATAAAATTTTCTTTATTTTTAACTTTTCCGTGGTAATTGAAAGGAACTATATGACTGGATGAGATATTAGTTAGTGCACTGCTTTCAAAAAGACCATTTGTACAACAGATACTTTTACAAGCATTATATGTACTTGTACGTTTTAATAAAGTTTTCGAAATACAGGGTTATTTGAAAAGAAATGTGCAATTTCAAAATTTTATAAATCTAAACCTTTTTATGATACTAACACTCACAATGGGTTAAAAAGGGATCTTGGAAATTCGTTGCAGCAACTTACAGGCATTCGATGTGTGCATATTTATTTAATCACATGGTAAATGATTACTGTAACCTATACATCAGTGCATACATGTCGTTGCATTGAGCATATATTAGTGAGTTGCATATTAACGAGACTTTGTAGTTTAACTTGTCCCAAACACCCTCGTTAATATATTTTCTTACAATTATGGTATCAACTATTTAATTAATTATTCGAGATAAGGAGCTCTTGTTATAATATTTTTTGGAAAAAAAAGGGCATACCTCATTTTATAGGATACCTTATTTTATAGGATCATACCATATCTCAGTTTATAGGATATAAGACAGAGCGTAATAAACTTTGGGAATCCCGCAGATGCTACATCGTTGCTCCAGGTTTCTCAGCACCTCATACGTAAAGTTTTTTTCGTACATTTCTTCATTGACCTTGTAGTGTGATAGAAGTAACGCGATTGTCAACTGTGCCGTTAACCCAGGTTTGATTCCAGTGGTACCATGGAATGTGTGGCGTTCCTTCTGCATACCGTAAACGCTAATTTGGTTTCTTGGGAAATCGAGGTTCGGATTCCTCGGAGATCTTCAGGACTTGGAGCAACGGGACTAACTGTTCTATAGCTGTAAAGTATAAACAAATAATACAATGATGTTTGTTTGTGGTCAGTGGCGGATTTCTAGGGAGGCATAAAAGGCCTAGGCCTAGGGGCAGCATCAAAGAGATTAAAAATATTTTCCAAACTGGACAATGTTGAAAATAATGTTTCTTTTTAATTGTTGTCCCGTCTTTTCAATGGCGATGATATAAAGGCCACCACTTCAACTTGTCTGCAAATACGAATTACAAAATCAAAAGACAAAGGGCTATGACCATACGATATTGTTTACATTACGATATTAGGTAGTTCCAACCAGAGAAGCGGGTGTATCTGGTATCAACACGTGGAATTTGCCACTAGTTATTGATTTTAACTTCCTAGATTTGAGAAAAGCCAAAACGTTTTTCAGGCACTATGAAAAGTAACTAAAACGCTGGTCGATGTTAGCTATGGGCTTTTCGCACAGCAGGGCGGTTGAAAATAAAAACCAAGGCTTTAAGCATAGAATAAAAAGGTTTTTATCTTAAGCAACTGATGCAAGTGACATTTCATATCTATCACGGTCACTGTGTGATCAATTGCAGCTTCAGTTTCTTTCATGAGTTGGTTTTTCATATTAATCGATAAGCAAGATAATGTTTTTTGCGTTCTTCTTATAAGTAGTAACCATAGGCGCCGTCGTGAAAAAATAGTGAGGATTTCGGAAATTTTAAATCGAATAACCTGTGCATGGATTTAGTATGGATTCCTGAAACCTCTGATAATTTTGTGTATATTTAGCGTATTTGGGAAAAATACACGTACGCATCCTTGCATGAATTTTTTCATTATCAGTTCAAGTTTTTCTTTATTCATTCATTTACTATTAGTATATATAACAAACGTGTTAAGCCTGGATTTATAAATGGGTACGCTGGGCAAATGCCCGGGGCTCAAAATTTTTAGGGCCCTTTGTCTTTCGATTCTGTAGTTTGTATTTGCAGGCAAGTTAAAGTAATCGCTTATATGTCATCGCTATTGGGGAAACAGGGCAATAATTAAAAGAAACATTATTTTTTCAACTTTGGACAATTTTATGTTTAAGCACTTAGATGCCATCCCTAGGCCTGTGCTTTGTGTGTCTACTTAGAAATCCACCACTGCTTCCCCTTCTCGATATGGCGCAGTATAGCCCAGATGCTCTTGCGCCATAAAAAAGCCAAACAATCAATCAATCAATCCTTCTCGATGTAATATATATATGAATAAAAATATTTTGTTTACCTCGTGTACGTCTTTTTGTACATATATGTATATGCACATTTTAACATTTTATTTATAAGAAAACTAATATATGGTTCAAATTCGAACAGTTTTATTTAAATAAATTCAATATCTAATTCAACGCAAAATAATATTTTAGCTGTTATACAAACGTATCAGTGTATTTTTCCCGAATACGGCAAAAAATGCGAAATACAAGAAAAAATATCAAAGGTTCCAGGAATTCATATTAAAATTATTGTGGATTCAAAAATTGTCTCGAATCCACAAAGTCGGAGACTATGGTAGCAATAATGTCGAGTTGTATCTTATTAGTTTGAATAATTATATGAAAAATCTCCTTTACATATCAAATGTTAAGAGTATGATATGCGGTTGGTTTTTTTTTAACAAATATTCCTTTCTTTGTAAAGGAGGGAGGGGGCGGCAGTACAGGCTGTGCCTAAGGGCGGCAATTTTATAAATCCGCCACTGTTTGTGGTTTTACGGCTCAAAGACTACAGTGGTCATGCTGCGCCGGGACCTACTGTTTTCCGAGGAATCCGAACCTCTGGACCTACAATTTTCCGAGGAATACGAACCTCTTGGACCTACAGTTTTCCGAGGAATCCGAACCTCTTAAGGCCTAGGGAACCAAACCCCGGACTACAGTGAGCAGTGCGATCTTTATGAGATCTCTGAGTAAGCGTTCTTTGCACTGCTGGGAGTCGAACCCGGATTAACGGCGCACTAGGCGAACGCGTTACCACACTGCGCCACCGCAGGGCAATACAATGATTAGGAATGTCGACTCGTCGGTGAAAATGAGACGTACAATAAACCTTCTCAACGCTCATGCATTTCTAAACCATGCTAAATAAGAATTTTAGTTTCTGTACAAAACTGTGTAACGCTTGTATCTGAAATAGTTTGGTTTTATAAGACGTTGCAGGTATCTATTTCTTTTTTAATAACATTTTTATAAGTTTTTAAAAATTCTGGAAGAGAAAATTTGAGAATTTTTATTATGAACGTCTCGATTTTATGGTTACGGTGATACTTTATTTTTTTGAAAAAAAAAAGAAATCGTCACTTATATTTCAAAAATTTATTTCCATATTTTTATTGTATGATTATTTCATGCTCATAAAATTATGCTTGATAATATATCACATAAACTTAAATAGTTTAAAAAAAAAGAGCACAGATGTCTCATAATAGTTATAATCTACAATTTTGCTGGTTTTATCTTTGGTGTTTGTGAAAGCGTTTTTTATAATTCAAATTATTTCTACGTTTATTAACCTGTTCCCACGTTACTTACCAAAGTTAAAAAATGCATTATATCTACTATTCTCTACCTTCTATAATTTTCTGAATTCCAAAACATTAAACTGTCTATAAAATTGTTTTCATTCACATAAGATACTGTTACATAAGGGGAAACTAATATTTAGAACGGGTAGACGATAATGATGATGATAAATGCGATATATATTCGATAAATCATTTAATTTAGTTTTCAACTAAAAATACAGTGTCCTATCGCCGCATTCCCTAACCAAAAATGTCCGTTCTTTAGCCCCCATCTGCCCCCTTTTCCCTTGATTTTTATCTCGGCGCAGTGCAATCGTGGGTTTTAAACATGACGTCACTTGGGACACAATTTCACTTCATGGGTAGTTACCGTCAAGCTCACTTCAACCTTATGAATGATACCGGTGCTGAGTAAACTTAAAGTCATAAATTTTGAAAGACAGTCTCAATAAACGTCACTTGCTTATCATCGTTTTTCGGTGAAACAGCAACCGACCAGATCTTTTAAACAAAAACAAACCATGACATTAATGAGAACAAAGTAAATGTTCGATGCTTAGATAGATAGTGCTCGGGGAAATTTGCGAATCGCATTGGCATTGAACATGGTATTTTTTAACAAAGATTTATAAAATAACTTGATATATAATGTATCGTTCCGCTAGAAACCTTCCGCTAGACACCAGAGGTAAAAGGTTTGTCAGAGTTCAGCTTTTGAGTAACTGAAATCTAGAAAGGACGGAGGAGAAAGATTTTTCTGCTTTTATAAATGACGAAACTAAGTCTAAAGAAAATAAATGCACTAGTCTTACCAATCCTACATTCTGTAAGAATAATGTTTATTAGCGTACATCGATTATTTACATTACCTAGGTAAATGGTTTTCTATCATAATTCAACATAAGCCTATATTTTTAACTTTGGGTATATTTGAACAAAATTTGGCCTTTTTTTTAGGTTAAATTTCTTTTCCTTAAATGACGTGGATAAGACACGCAAACGAATATATTGATTCCAACTGTCAGTCAGTCTCTTTGTCTACCTGCTTGTATATATATATATATATATATGTATACACAGTTAGTCATATTAAAAGGGAGATACCATGAGATGTAGGAGATATATGTACTGAATGCATAGCTTATATTACGAGGACGAAACCGTTATAAATGTAACTCTGTTAAACATGGGGACAGCTTTTAGTTATTTAAATATTACCATATTATCTACTTACCATGCAAATTTCGGGCTATCCAGACTCAAAAAATTAAATACAATTTTCTTCGAATTCATCTATCGTAAAAATATAGACAATAAACTCTGGGAGCTTAACGAATGAGGTAGAAACATATTTAATTATGTCCGTTTTGTTGATGATACTGACGTTAGAAAACACAACACATAGGTTTATTTACATACATAAAAACATTAGATTAAATCCTTCTTCGACGTCATTGTACACAGCACTGTAACTAGATGATTTTGTGTCCCTGGCAAAATTGTCTAGATTGCTCCCCCGCTCCATGGACGTTATTAAGTTACATATTCCGATTTCGAAGTTCATAAATTACATATACAGTAAAACCTCCCTACAACGATATCCGATATAACGATAAATCCCTCTGCAACGATAATTTTTCTCGGTCCGTATAATAGTGTTGTAGAGAGGTTTTACTGTATAATGAACCCTCCCTATAACAATAACTCCCTCTACAACGATAATTTTTCTCGGTCCGTATAATATTGTTGTAGAGAGGTTTTACTGTAGTAATAATTTTAATATTTGTACGGCACCATTACTTCATTCATAAAATCAAGCAGTATAATAGTGCATAATTTGATTTTAGAAAATTTAAAATTTTCAACTCTTTTGAACAAATTCTTTAAGCAAACTCTTTTGAACAAATTCTTTAAGCAAACTCTTTACGAGCTTTCTGAAAGCGCTCTTTAAGAGCTTTCTTTTAATAGCTCCCTTTAAGCTAACTCTTTAAGTTTTTTCTTTCTCTCTGCTATAACTAAAGTGAACCTCTTTAACAGATTTAAACAAAAATGCTTAACAAGCAACGAAATTTCTTGGTCAACAACGCTTCGCAAATGAAAGAAGCGTGGAAAAGACACAAAAGAGTCACGTGATATAATCACCACTAAAAACTTTGGAACATGGGTGACACAATATGGTGCGAAAACGCAAGCGTGATGTCTTGGACAATTTTTTGTACATTCATCAGGTTGAAATTCCGTAATGAACACCAGTCTCACCGAAAAAATGCGTGCACTTATTTGACTTTTGCGGTTATGGATATATATTTAAGCTAATTTAAATAAAGAATTAAGCATAAAATGCTTATTAATTCATGTGCTTATGCAGTTTTTGCAAATTATGTAGTGCGCACTTATACGGGTTCGACTGCATATGAACAAAAATCAAAAATATAAAAGTTTGTTTCGATCTTAAAATGACTTCTATTTTAGCGAAACGTGTATTTAAATGTAAAAACCTTATACATATAAATCGAACGACAATGTGAAATATTGTTTCATACCTTAGCTTGTCCTGATTTTGCATATTGAACGGACCGTAATTCAATTCAATAAAGAATATGCAAAATCCTGTTTTTATGAAAATATGAAACCCAATTGTTTTATCAGTATCCCTGTTAGTGTTTTAAAAAATGTGAAATTCCGAAACCGTTGTTGATGGATGGTCGGGGATAAAATTTGAATATCATGGAATATTTTTCCACTATTTTCTGAATAAAGTGGCCGAACCGAATAGTTTAAACGGCAAATCATTTTCATTCATACAATCAATCATGCGAATTTCAGATTTATGGTTTTATCGCGACATTTTTCTTCTGTATCGCGTAACGTGGTGACGATATTTTTTTCCATTTAAAATATTTTTATATCTTTGGATTCATCTCTCAAAATTATAAAGATGTTACTTTTCAGCAACAGCTATGGAATTTCTTATTCAGCATGCTATCAGCCATCTACAGATATTCTTTGGAGGAAAACGGCATACAAGACAGGACGCCATACTTTTTTATCTGTTCTACGAGGTGGTGAGTTCTGTTGCATGTTGCCTTGCCGAAAAGACATTGATATTTTTATTAATAACCATAGATAACGCTCGGGAGATTATGGCGTTCCTGGTATTTTTGAGTATATTAATGTTATCCGAAGGTTTGCTAAGTAATGGTATCTGTCAGTGGGGATCTGGGAGAAAAAAGGGAGAAACTGCTAAGCCCGTTACATTTGCAACGTTAATTTGATTTCTGAAACTAGCGGAGTTGTTTCAAGTATCTTCGAAAAAATCTTTGGTTATAATTAATAGTTTATCCTATCTCTACGTCGACAGTTATTCATGGGGCTCATTTTTTTTTTTTTTGGAAAACTAATTACATCTCTATCTCACGATTTTCTTCAGATACTACATATTTCTCCAATAAAAAATACATTTTATTGACTTATGACTAGACGGTATCCCTAGGGAGGTAGCCAGTTTTATGATTTTGGGATGCATATTTTATGGTCAACTTTTCAGGCGACTGATCGCTATATTTTCTCTTAAGATATGTTTTTTTAGCCTCTCAAGTAACTACCGTATATGGCAAATTTTTTCAAATTTTTTTGCTAAGACTTTGAAAATTGCACCAAGAAGATTCCGGCCCATCAAACAATGGCACACAGTGAAAACCCGAATTTTATTATTTGAAAATGAACTTTTTTTTTATACAGTTAGGACCCAAAACTGTACGAAAGATAGTTTGTGAAGGCATCGATGGCTTAATATGGACTACGAATAATGATGCCATTGGGAATCGAACTCAATTCACTTTAATAGCCTCGTAATGTATGTATATATATATATATATAACATAAGAAAACAGGTTAGGGTGACGTGGAAGCGAATTGTTCAGGA
This sequence comes from Dysdera silvatica, assembly GCA_006491805.2. Taxonomy (NCBI): domain Eukaryota; kingdom Metazoa; phylum Arthropoda; class Arachnida; order Araneae; family Dysderidae; genus Dysdera; species Dysdera silvatica. The sequence goes on from QLNU02015360.1 coordinate 227,414,876, forward strand.
TAGACTTGTGTGGAAAGCATTTGGAGATACCTTCATCCAGTAGTGGATAGATAATGGTTGAATATGATGATGATGATGATATACACACACACAAACACATAAGTTGTCTCCCAACCTTCTGAAAGGACACCATAGTGCCTTATTATATTATTATTCATTATTATATTAATTATTATATATATATATATATATATACTGTATATACACACACACACACACACACACACACACACACACACACACATATATATATATATATATATATATATATATATACACACACACACATATATACACACAAATTAAAATAAAATATGCACACATATATAGACGCATAAACCAAATATGCATGATATATATACAGAAATATAATTTGAACAATATTAAATACAAAAACGTTTTTGAACATAGAGAACTCAATAAGTGTGCAAACAACAGCTAGAAAAAGCTTACTATAATTCTCAAACCTGATATCAAAACACTTACCTACATTACAGAGATAAACTTGTTAGTATAATAAATAAAAATGTAAGAAAAACAATCCAGAGGTGACAAGAAGTATTTAAGAAAAAGTACTGAAGGATTAGAAGTAAGAAAGTAGGTAAAAGAAATGAAATTTGTCGTGTTTTGGGTGTAGGAGAAAACACCAAAGCACTGGGGTTCTTTTTGCTAGAAAAGTTGCCTTTTGTCCACTAGGACTTAAACTTTAAATGGTGAAAAAACAAGCAAAGGGTAGAATATAATAGATGATAATAGTGGAAATAAGGACTAAGAAAGTTAAAGATATGTAGAAAATGAAATGAAGTGGGGGGTTTAGGATCAAGAAAGTTTTTTAACAAAATTATGAACCAGATTCTTGGTGAAGTAATGTGGAACATCATTGTAAATGCATTCGACATTAGTGTCTGAAAGTTTTTTAATTTGAGGTTATTGTTACTACATATCCTGTTGATGCGAGAACATTGTGAACAGATAATATTTCTGTGAACTTCTTTGGCTATGTTGGAGTCCCAGTTTGTGAGGAAATTCACTTTAAATCTGAAGTCTTGCCTTTTATCATACAAGTCAATTTCAGTAAGAGAGTTGTCGTTGATGCTGATATTTAAATCTAGGAAAACACCACTCTTGTTGTCAGTATTGGTTTTAATTAGTTTTAGGTTTGGCGGGTAGCTGTCAAGATTCTTAGTGCCATTGAGTGTTATGAGGTCATCAATGTATCTGAATGTGACTTGTTGTTGAATGTAAGCTTTTCCGTAAAAATGAAGGTATAAATTTTCCAGAATACTGGAGTAACTGGCTCCTGTGGGAATTCCGTGGGTTTGTACACAAAGCCTGCTAAACATTTTTATGATGTTTTTTTTGAGGCAAAAGGAAAGAAGGTTTTTGCAGTTGGATGCTTCCAGCCCAACGAAATTCTGTTTTTTCAAAGTAGTGAAAAATAATTTCGGAACATCATAAAATGTCAATGGAATTGAATAGGTTTTCACAGTCATGGCATTCGCTGCTACATAACTGGTTATCTTGCAGATATTTGATTATTGAATTATTATCATTTATGAACCAGGTTTTTTCTTGGCTTCTAATTTGGTCTTCAACTTTTTTTAATAAATGAAATAATGCTTTTGCAGCAGAGGATCCATACGAATTGCTTACTTGAGTAATAAAACGAAATTTTAGAGGGTTTTTGTGGAATTTTACCGTGGCAAAGAGGAAAGGTTTGTTAAGAGATTTGTTAGTTAACTTGAGCCTTTTATGAAAGGCAAGGATTTTTTTGTCAAAGATTGTTTCACTTTCATTAAAAGGAGTATAGGCTGATGAAAGTTCTAGCCGCTTTTTTAAGTTTTCAATGTAGAAGTTTTTACAGATAAGTGCAAAATTTCTGTTGCTTTGTCGGTAATATATATATATATATATATACATGTACATATATAATATGGTATACACACACATACACACAATAATACACACATATATACATACGAGGGCTTGTTTTAAGTAAGGTTCGTTTTGCAATAAAACGAAGTATATTTTTATTAAAAGAGCATTCATATTCGATTGATTGATTGTTTGGCTTTTTTATGGCGCAAGAGCATCTGGGCTATACTGCGCCAAACAAAACTGAATTTGCATACAGTTTTTTCTTTTTATACATAATTTCCTCGCAGATTAAAACATTTATCGTAACGATCTACCAGTTTTTGGATACCGTCGTCATAAAACTCTGCCGCCTCTGATGATAGCCAGTTATTCGCGGTAGTAGTATCGGCCCCGGTTGAAATCCAAGCGTCCCCCAGTGCTTTCCCCCACCCCCGGGAATCTGGTCCCCTTCCCTGTCGTGGTGGTTAGATCCCTGGCCGTGTTTGGTCCGTGTTTAATGTTTTTTTTAGGAATTGCTGTATTCTAGGATTTCTGTTTATGACTTATTATTAATTTATTGGTTAATTAACATTATCTTTAATGATCGTTGGTTGATTTTCGCAAGATTCTTTATAAAAGTTTAGTATTTAAGGTAATTAAATTCTTTAACTGTTTTTTCGAATTTGGTATATTATACGATTTAATTAAGGTTTTCATTATCTTTGAGGATTGCTAGTTGTTCATTTTTCTCTTTTTATAAAAGTTTTGTTAGTAATTAAAGCCCTTTCTCGGTTTATTCTATGTTTTCCCTTTAAGGCTTATTATTATTATTATTATTATTTTATTTTGTTAATTATCATTATCTTTCATGTTCCCTGCTGATTCAATAAGGTTCTTTATATAAGTTTCATTAGTAATTAATTAAAGTCCTTTTTCGATGTATTCTAGATTTCCTTTAAGACTATTATTATTATTATTATTAATTTATTTTATCATTATCTTTTATGATAGTTGGTTGATTTTCAAAAGGTTCTTTACAAAAGTTTAGTACATAAGGTAATTAAATTCTTTATTTGTTTTCTTAGGAATTTTTTTGTTATTGGTATATTCTAAGGTTTAATTATTAATTAAGGTTTTTATAATATTTGATGATCGCTAGTTGTTCATTTTCCTCTGTTATAAAAATTTCGTTAGTAAGTAAAGTCTTTCTTTTCTCGATGTATTCTAGGATTTCCGTTTAAGACTTATTATCATCATTAATTTATTTATCATTATCTTTTATGATCAATAGCTGTTTTCGTAAGTTTCTTTATAGAAGTTTCGTTAGTAATTTATTAAAGCCCCTTTTTCGGGATGTATTTTATGATTTAAGTGTTATTTAAGTTTTTTTAAAAATTGAAGTTCCTTAAATTTTAGTATTAATTAAATTGTTATTTTACCTTTCATGGTCGTAGGGTGATTTCGTGCATTTCTTTTTTTAAAAGAAGCGTATTAGCGGGTTTTGCTTATTCCTCGACCTGGATAAAGGGAACAGTAGCTCTTGATTCCTCTGAGAGGCATCTAAACATTTTTCTCGTGGTTCCGTTCACTGTGCGTGTGTTTAAGTTTTAGACCGTGGTATATAGTTTCTTCGCAACATTTTTTCTGAGGAAAATATTTCCTTTTATACACACAATATGCCCTACGTTTTAATGTTTACAAGCCAGTTTTTTATATCCTTCTAAAAGTTTTCTTAGACGGATTTAGCTTTGATATGCTGCATTTCTGCATCTCGATCGATACAGTGCCTACTAGTGCGGAAGCTGCTTAATTGAAGAAAAATGAAATTAAATATAAAAACTATAAAGGCTATTGAACATTTTCTTTCAAGTTATTTACCAAAGCTACCCTGTAAATTGCTGTGAGCTTCTCAAAACGTGTACTGTATGTATGTATACATACGATACTTGAACGATTTTCAACGATCGAACTTTGTACCTTTTGCGTTTTCTAGACAAATATGTTTAAGTGGTATACTGCAGTTGTTGTATACTTGGACACTTCAGCGTCTGTTATGATTAAAATAAGTGAAATAATTTATTCGCGAATAATAAATTTCAATAATTACATCACAATAAGCTCATTTTCATATAAATTTTGATGATTATCAAGTGAATAATAATAATAATAATAACAATAATAATATCTATCGTAATAATTCCATAATATTTTCTTTAAAAATTATATTTTCCGATTTTAAAGAAATTTTCACAGAATGCTTTACGAAACTCCATGAATACGAACATTCGATGTAAACTTCGTTTACTTTAAATATTATGGGATATTTTGTGATAGAGTAGGATCTAGCACCTGTCCTAGTCGCACGGATGTCGTTACATTCGCGTGTTGTAGAATGGCATGAATAACACGTCCAGCTACAAACGAAGCGTGCCGTACCATAGTAAATTCCACAGCTCGTCACACAATCGAAGAGAAGCCGCTAACAAATAACGTTCGTTCCACCGACCCACAACTTTTGTCAAACCTTTCAACGGCACCATCTAATGATGATGAATATGGGGACGAAAGGAAAGCGTCATTCATTTTCTTTGACAAACGGACGAGCGAGCATGGTGGCGTCCGGTTCGATCTCTTCTTAGTCGAGTTTGGAAAAAGAAATAGTAGAAAAAGAAACCATCATTTTGCATGGAATTACTTCAGTCGGTTTGTTTCGCCGATAAGTGACGAAAACGAAGAAGTTTTGAAAGAATATCCCATTCATCATATTTTGACGTGTCTTTTGGTTTGTTTTCCTTTTTTCTCGAAATGAAACGAGTGACTGTTTGGTGAGAAGAGAGAAAATTACACTTTATAAGGATGGACGGTGGACGTAGGTCGACGTCTTTAGAACAAAATTGATATCCATTGAATAGAAGCTTCCCGTAATTGGGACTTCGTTGACAGCTGTCATAATTTGATAAATATTGACTATTTTGTCTAGAACACATTTATGCTTCTTAACTTGTTTTCAATATTTAATATCTCCTTAATAAACAATGAATATCTTTGCTAGCAGGGTACATATGTGCATTGGCGAATAGGGGAAAAACCCTACACACAATCTTCTATAATAAATATATCTATAAAATTAATTCAATTTTGAAATAAATTAATCTTAAGGGTGTTCTCGAGAATATTATTCTCTAGAAGAGTTAGTAACTGTTTATGTCATTGTGAAAATTCATAATTGAAAACGGCATGACTAAATGATCATTATTTTATATTCGCGACATTTCATGATATCTATCAATATTTTTTGCATTAATGGTAGCTGATAATTATGAAATATATTTTTTAAATAAAAGTTATCCAGACGAATTAATTTAATCTCGCACCAAGATTTTGGCCCCAGCTAGAAATTTTTTCTTTTTTCTTTTTTTACTACAACAATTAGAAAATAAATAAAAGATATACGCTGTTTGACTATTAAAAAACTGTTCGGACAGACTTTGACTATTAAAAAACTGTTCGGGTGGTTTTATTGGTGGATGTTTCAAGAGGCTGTATGGCAGCATAGCCCTCCTTGTCCTTCTGCCAAAATGCAACCAACTAATTGGCTTTGTTTACTGAGCCACCGAAGCGCCGAAATGCCTGGTCAGCTTCGTGCCTATAGTTTTAATATTTGAATTTTGTTCTTTGCGAAGAAAGTTCATTATTATGGTTTGAAATTTTGAGAATTTAGGAATTTTCAACGTAAAGCGGAAGTTTCGATTACAGAAACCATATATACGAAGACCATGCTTCTCTGCGCTTCGGTTGCTTAGTAGGCAAGAGCGTTAGAACGGTGGCCTATATATAGGGCTATTGGAAATCAGTTCGGAGCCTTTCTTTTTCTAACCGTTAAAATAAAAGTACGATCAAATTTATACCGAAGATTGATTCGTTTGATTAAAATTCTACTGATCCTTCTTTTTTATGGTGGAAGTTACAAATTAAAAATTATTATAAAAAGAAATGAGGTGTCAGTTTCAGGAGGTACCTCGAAGGGGAGAAATTTATTCCCCGAATTGGAATTATATACTTTGGAGGCTACTTACGAGATAGAGGTGATGCACATCGTTCTCTAACTGCCCCCACTAAATGATTCTACTCATCGTATCATCGAATCGGTCAGTAATTGATTCTCAGTTCACGAGTGTATTTTAAGAACACAATTAAATGAATTAATACAATAAATTAATTATTCGAGAAAAACGGAATATTATTGCTACTCCACTCACAAAAAGTATGCTTGATAATATTCCATGAGTTTCCTTTATGTGATATATGTCAAAATTCCTAAATCATGGAGTGCATTTATACGAGAAACTTACATCGAGTACACTAGAACCCAAATATGCCGTTTTAAATCTTTAACCAAGAATATTTCTTATCAAGCTCAACCATCTAAAGGTCGAAGGAGAGGATATACCAGCACCGACGTTATGCCGAGTACTTTTGGGTGGGCTTGCTTAATAGAAGGCAATGCGTCAAAAGTAGCATCCCCTATGTATGAATATAAATACAAGGAAGTCAGTAGTGGGGTCATGGAAAATTGGGGGAAAGAGCCGCGATCTTATGAGCGACAAGGGAGATATAGACAGTGCGTGCTTCATTTGCCAATAGAAGCAGGGGAACTGAGCCAAATTAGAATCTACTGCGATAGCTTTTTAATGATAACTGCAGAGGGAATTCAGGCGTACAAGCCGAGGTCTTAAACGGGAATGGTGGAACAATTTTTTCTGAGGAACCACCCTTACTGGTACTGGCTCAGGTGTGGTCTCCGTTGAGTTAACCTCCCGTGTCGGGAAATAATAGAAATGAATAAACGGAACAATGCTGGCAATCACTTGACCTGATCTACATCGACTCCTGGTTCCGTTATTATACTGGTTGTTTTGTCGGGAATAGAATCTGTAGCATGGGCAAGCAGACGCAATCTGATAAGCATGTGAATCCACCACGTTCAGTTGAAGGAGATGGAATGGTGAAGGTTCTAGGTCAGCAATTAAATTTCTGGCTATTGAACCCTGACGAAGGGCTAATTCTTGAAGCCAGATTTTTAGCAATGAAGATATCAGCAAACAAAGAATACGTTAGCACTCACTTTATATTTGATGACTGAAAACAAGCTAAAAGTTATTTATTTGCACAGGAGGTAATTCAGAACTAAAAGGTAATGAATTGATAGATATACTTACTGTGTTGGGAAGAGAGTTGAGAATGAGAAAAAATTCTTAACAATGATTCTCTGTTGGAGCAAGGAAAGTTAGTTTGCCTTGGCAAAAAGTTCAAGCGATTGCTTTTGCAGCAATATTTTGGTTTTCGATGAATAATTTTCGAATAGTTCAGTATATTGTTTATACAACAATGAAATATAAAGAGCAAAAAATGGGTATTTGTTGTTTTATTGGTAAAGCAAGATTACCGATGACAGTCCAAACTTCTCTATACTACCATGGAATTATTTTTTTATTTACTGAACCAAAATACGTTATTAAAAAATGTTCGATAATAATAATAATAACAGATATTCAAAATGTGCAAAATGGTGTTTGAATCCTCAGAACTATAAGAGTTTCAATCCTGGTTATGAACACTATGACTCCATAAAGTAATAGAGAATTATTTAGAAAAGGGTGTATATCACGCGGCTATTTCATAATTTAGTAACAAATATGATTAATAATACTTCCTTTACAAATATAATTACAGTTTTTTCTCGCCGTTGATCTGGACAGATGTCCCTTATAATTTTCTTTTAAAGTCATGTTATTGCGATAGCAGCCATTTGGCGATTAGCACTGCATGAAAATTTTCAGTTTGACCAAACAGGTAAGGGAAAGGGCTAAAATACTGTTAAAGATTGATTTCAACACTGTTCTATCTACTTAGTTCTGTTCACTATTATTTTCTACAAATTTTAGGATGTATAATCACCTGTGCTGTTATTTAATATTAGTGTTCACTTTGTATGGACTTCTTGACAAAATAAACAAATTTCAAGTTACTGTCTATTTATATAAATCGAACACTACGCAGATTAAATTAAACAACAATATAAATCAACGTTTATTGGCGTAGTGATACCAGCGCCGATGTTATGGCGTGATTAGATGGTGAAACGTTCGAAAGAAAATAAATATTTCTGCGTTCGGTGGGTGCTGCAACGTGCATTTCGATCAATTTAATACCAGTCTCTTTGCAATTTGGTTTAAATAGTAGTCCATGTACTACACCATTCTGCGAAATAACTGGCAACAATATATATACGTTCGTAAAGAGATTATATATTGTCCTTCGTAGCTCAGTGGGTAGAGCCTCCGCCCGGCAAGTGGAAGGTCGTGGGTTCAGGTCCCACCGAAGGCAGAAATATTTATTTTCTTTCGAACGTTTCACCATCTAATCACGCCATACCATCGGCGTTGGTATCACTACGCCAATAAACGTTGATTGATATTGTTGTTTGATTTACAGTCCATTATCAATAAAATTATTTATTTTAAACACAGAATTATTGGAGAAAAATATTTTAAACGGATATTTATACACGTCTGCGTTTTACATCACAAGGACCGTTAAGGTCATGGTACTCCGTGACCACTGTTTTCCGAGGAATCCGAACCTCTTATGGCCTAGGGAACCAACTCCCGGACAAAACTGATCAGTTAATCGGTAAGCGACGGTTTTTTTTGTCACTGTTGTGAACCAAACTCGGGGCGGGGAAATAAGCGAATTCCACTGCATCATCACGGGACCATTTGTTTTTACAAGTTCCTTTAAAAATAAGAATATTTGTGTAAAAAATTGTAAGTACAGTTAAATAGCAGGAGTTTCAAATTGATCTATTCTCTAAAAAATCTAGGAACATCGACTTCTTCACCTGCCGATTTATGGTTGCGATCTACACTCCAGGAGGTTGGCTAACAACATGGACAATAGTTCTCTATTTTGCACTTACAGATAATTTATTTTGTACTCCGTCAGTGCTGTTCAACTCTTGAAATCATGCATCTATCCTTTTCTTTTCTTGCCTCTAAGTCCCTTCCCCATCATATTCGCCTGTAGTATAATATAAAGCTACGTGATTTAAAAGGAGAACGTTGATCAATACGTTGATTCAGGTCGGAAACAGAAATAAGGTTAATAAAATAGAAGCAAGGTACGCTCCTGATGAAGGACTGCTGCTGACGCGTCCGAAACCTTGGGCGATTTTTACATCTGCTATTTTAACCTTTTGTATGTAAAATTGATAAAAACCCAAAGGATCCGGACCTTCTTAATAACAAAGAAGAGAGAGTGTGGTATCTCCCCAAAACCTCTCCCAACTACGGTTTGTAAGATTTCATTATTAAAAAATGGAGTGCGCATAAACTTCCGTATTACTTTCATAAGAGAGAGACAAGTAAAAAAAAAAAAAATCAGCTATTTCTGAAAGTGTGAATATCCACAACATAAACATTAACTTTGATAAAGAGAAACAATATAATTCCTACAGAAGAAACTAACACTTGCGTGTCTACTAGACTAATATAAATTTTATTAGCCCTAACTATATTTGTTCTTGTATAAACACGGTACGTTACGACTAAGGAGAGAACTGGGAATCTAAAGTGCAAAGCTCAAAATATATATTCTTAGATTAAAGTCGGTCGCAGCATGGACAAGCGAAATATATAAGAAAAGGGGGGTTAGAAAAATCCTTACCTTTGTCTTTGTTTTTTGATGGATGACGTGCCGTGGAATGAAGTCGAACTCTCCGGAGACTTATATGCAATACTTTCCGTCTTCATCGTATGTTTCCTGTTCTCAATAGCCATCCATCATTCATAGTCCCTAGACAATAATGACCAACAAAAACACTCGTCGCTTCCGTTTCGCAAAGAAAATCATGGAATTAAGGTTTTACCTTTGATCTTTTTCATTTTTAGAAGATTTTACATCAGATAACTATTTTGCTGCAATATTTTAATGCAAGTTGCTTATTTAACAACATATTTCTGGAGATTTAAAGATAATTAGAAGGGTTAGATTAAGGTTTTGTATAGCCTTAGAGAATTTTTTCCGGGCCCTTTATAGAATAAATTAAACCTGAGTCTTTTTTTCTTTTCTTATTTTTCTTTTTCTTTTGGAAATAAAGGAAAGAAGAAACTTTTATTAAATTAATCCTTTGTTTGATTAAAATTTATTTAAAAAAATACGTATATATGTACTTCCAAAACTTTTTATAAAATTGAACAAGATAATATCGGATTTTCATTTATTATATATATTTTTTAAAATTTATAGTAAAAGTCTTTTACCTTGCTTTTTTTGCCACCAAAATTAACAATTCTTTCCATATAATTAATATTATTTGGGAGAATGGGCGCTGACGGCATAAAAATATTGAGGGGACAGTTTGTCAGTGGAAGGCGGTTTGTTAACCAGGGCCGTAGCCTACGCGTGGTCCCAAAGGCCCGTCCCCCCTTCCGTAATGTTTTTGCTACCAATACTTATTCATTAGCGAGGCTGTAAAAAATTTTTGCCTCCCCGAAATAATTTCTGGTTAAGGCCTTGTTGTTAACAACTCTTTACAGGGATAACAGACACCCACAAAGCAGTGTTTAATTTAAATGTGCTTCTGCTTGATGACGTTCACTTTACCATAAAATTAATATTCTAGTTACATTTCCAGTTTCATTTTCACATGCAATGCTCCTTACTAAATTTCGTATTTATTACGCTGATTGTGATGATGCAGACAGTTCTTTTAATTTATGTCGTTGATAATGAGCTTAGAGGGCCAAAAATTTCCTTGAGCTTGCGAAATTAAAATAGAGAAACTATAGTTGTAACGTTATTAAAAACGTTCCGTTTGAAAGTTGAAATAATAACACGTCAATGAAAACGCTGCCATGCAGAAAAGAGAGCTATATAATGCAATCTAACAAAAGGTATAATTACATCAAATAAATGACAAAGTGCATTTTGAAAAAGACAATAATGCTCATTAAAACTAATATATAAAGAAAGTATATATTAAAGTAATGTATAA
>QLNU02015360.1:227425887-227440859 GCA_006491805.2 Dysdera silvatica
AATGTTTTACTTGTCGCAAAGTTAAAAAAATGACCTTTCTCTAGTTGCACTGGAAGTGGTGATCCGACTTTATCACACCGGGCCCCTGAAGGAAAGCAGGTCTTAGATATTTAATTTTTTCACCTATAAGCTAATCCGGCCGCGTATATTAGGTTCGAAATAATATATGTCAGAAAAGTACAAGGGAACTGTTCAAGGTAGCTTCCATAAAATAGTAAATTTCAGCAAAGCTTTGTTGAATAGAAATGTTGAAATAATAACGATTCATACCTCGTATACTGAAAGTTAAGATAAGTAATTGCCGGGGCCAGCAGGGGCGTGCCCCAGTTGCCCCACCGAGCTATTTGCATTTATATAGAGCAATCCTCGGATGTCCTTTGCCCCATATGCTCTTTGCCCTGCCCAGTTGCCCCTTCATCCTGGTTAAAGGCCTGGTAACTGTTCCGGCCCACGAACATTTTCAACACGAAGTCTTTTTACAAAAAAAAAAACAACAAAAAAAAAACCAACTTATATGCCGCTTTTGTAAAAGCAATTTAAATACAAATTACTATGCATAAATATGGAAAACGGAGAAGTAATGCGAAAAATATACGAGTTTACTATACACAGTCAAGAAGAACACAATGCAGAATTTTCTTTGAAAGATCAAATGCCAAACTGATATATTTGATGTCAGGAATTGCCTTAGGCAAGTATATGTATTCTCCAATGATGGTTTACTTCAGTCAGCGGAAGATCAGCGACAAATCAGACATTCAGAATCGATATGCATATAAATGACGTTATTTGAAGACGAAAGAAGGCTAGGGTTTGTTTGTCAAATGACAGTGCAAAAACATCAGATTCTTTTGCTTTAAGGTACCGATTCAAAATAACCTTTACACATGAAAGACCCCTATCAAACGATCTCTACTGAAGCGCGTTGGTTATTCGTAATAAGGGCTTGTGCACGCAATGTTTGTAATATTTGCCATAATTCCAATTTCAGAACTCATAGAGCAAGTTTTTTACTTTAAAACTAAAAGGGAAAACTGATTTCGAGAAAAATATGTATAATAATAAATTATTAATATAAATTATAATTATATAATTATATTATAAAATATGCATAATATAAATTATTGATATATATATATATATATATATATATATATATAAATTAATAATATGTATAATATTATTAAAAACTGCTTTATGAAGGAACACGAAGAAATTGCAAGATTTTTTTTTATTTAAAGAAGTTTACTTACGCATGTCAAGCATGCATTTAATACACACCGTAAAACAATTGAAAATACAACGACACGTGTGGGTCCGGAGTAAATACTGTAGCATTTTGCAATAGACAACACAAACGCACACCCACATATGGATTCAAATAAGGATTATATCAGTAATCGTTGAAGTATCCAAAAGAAGTGTTGAATCGTCATACACGAATATTGGACCGTCTTCACAAGGGTATTCAATCAAATATCACGAATGATATAATATACAAGGTTACAGGTAAAAGATCCGGGGTACATACTTATTAATGCAATATCTCATGTATATTGTACGTTCTTTATTAAAAAAATGTTGCACCCAACACAGATTATTCCTTATAGATGCAACAGTTTTTAATAAAGTAGATACATGATATACCAAACCTATTGACCAAATATGGATTAATATTTATTGCTAAAAAGCCATTAATGAAGCATTCTTGACTAATAGTGGGCCTGTACCAGGCATCCAAAATATTTTCCTTATAAAGTATTGCTTGAGAGATATTTAAAATGTATTAAGATTGTAAACATTAGGGAAGGACTTTCACCTAAACATATTCGATATCCAACGTTAATATATCGTTGGATAGCAAACACCTATAAATATATAGGACGGTATAATAATTTAACGATGTGTTTAGAGAATGATAGCAAAAAATCTAATGAGCCAAACTGAACCAAATTTGGTCCTCATATTTCTGGGACCATGAGAGTTTGCTTTCTAAAAAAAATAAATAAATTATAAAAAAGTTCAAATTCTGCCACGATAAGGGAAATTGACTCTGAAATCGAGCAACTGTCCATATTTTTAGTCAACCTCAGCCAGATAATTGGTGAATATAAGAAATGCTGAAAAAATGTGCTCGATTTCGTCTGGTAAAACTGACGCGCTATGCTCAATCAAGGTAATCTTGCTTTGTTGGTAAAATCCTGTTGTCAAAAAAATGCTAACACTAATTCCCTACTTCCCCGGAAAAGTTCCCGATTCTTTCTCATTAAATAAAATCCCATGGTCCCAGGATATGGGGGGGGGGGGCAGAGAGGGGGCTCAAGCCCCCCCTAGCCGTTTAAAAATTTGATTTGCCCGAACCTGCTATGCATTTACTTTCAAAAGTTTTATAGTTACATTTTAAAATAAGGTACTTTTTAGCTCATTACGAATTGTCAAGCAATATCAATTATAGTAAAGATGAAACGACACACTGCGCAAAATATTAAATAAAATAAAACACATTAACACAGTTAAAATAAATGCGATGGTTTATAGCTATTTCGGAAGCGCGTTTAGGCTTCCTTCTTCAGAACCCTAGTTACACTAATGTGGCACACGTGCTAGAAAGTCTGGTGTTGGATGTCAAGAATTTGGCATCGACAGTCTTTCTAGCACGTGTACCACATTAGTGTAACTAGGGTTCTGAAGAAGGAAGCCTAAACGCGCTTCCGAAATAGCTATAAACCATTATATTTATTTAACTGTGTTACTGCGTTTATTTTAATTAGTATCAATTATTTTTGTAGCATTTTAGTATCTTGTACATTCACTAAAATTCTCGACAGCTTTGAGAAGGAGGTAATAATTTTTCTCAGCCTCCCTAGAAATACTTCTATGGACGTCCATGTCCCAAGAGTATGCACACCAAATTTGGTTCAATTTGGCAAAATAGATTTTTCGCTATGTAGCTCTAAACACTTCATGCTAAATTATGCCACCCTGTATTTGCTAGCCAACGATATATTAACTATTGAATTTCTTTACCTTTCTTATCTGGCATTCACCAACGACATAACATTAGTTGACTACGTCAAAAAGAAAGATTATTTTTTTTTTTTTACTGTATGATAAGAAATAAGAAATTTTATAACGTATAGTAGATATTTTGTTTGCAGATGACATGCTCTACTCAATCATTTTTCCATTTACGTTAGGCAGAGATGATCTCCACATGACAGCTAACGCAACAAACATAGTAATATCTAAATTTCAGTAATGTTTCCATTATCGAAATTAGTTTTGTCGTTGGATAAAACTTATTGTTCATGAAAGCTGGTCTGACAGGCCTTTCTGTCAGCGAATTCAGATGTCCATGCAGCTGAAGGAAGATTTGAAACAATTCCCCCATCTCGAAGCTTACAGAACTTTCAGAAGAACTTTTTTATTCCTCCCGCATGTGGCATTTTTTAAAATTTCTTAAGCTTTGAAACTGCATATTGCAAATGCTCATTTAATTACGTATAGCACAAAAGGAGTTTAATCTCAGAGCGTGTTAGGCTTATTAATGACACATATAAAATCTGATGACAATTCGCTATTCTGAATATTTTTCTAAAATGTTATACAGTAAAACTCAGCTTAGCGGACACCTCTCAGGCACCGTCATCCGCTTTTACGGTCAGATTAAAATTACCCGGCAGAAACTGATTTACAATAATGTATTTCAAACCCTTGCTTAGCGGTCACCCTCAGATAGGGATACGGATACAGTTTTCATGATTCATTCCATTAGACCTAACCCCTGTACGCACAAAATTGAACTTCGACCTTTAAGGCGTTTCTCACAACAAGAAACTAAGGATAAACAGGATAAGAGTTAAGGAGAATTTTTCCTCCCATTAACAAAGAATGCCAATTGCCTCGGATTCGCCGATTCAAATGACTAATGCTTAACAAAGACTGATATTAAACAAATCACACAGTGATATACTGCACGAAACTAGTAAGCAAGTATCAACACAAAACTATTGCAGTTCAAATTTATTATTATCGTTTCCTGGACTAGCACGCAGGTCTTGTAAGCTTAAAGACAGAAAAACGGTGAATTTAATCTCGCAATTAAAAATACATTTCGAAGGAGGACTGGTGAGTAAAACCCCAAAAACATTTATTGATAATTTTTTCTAAGACATATAAATTTTAATATTTAATGTTTTATTGTAAATTTATTTGTTATACAGTAAAACCTCCCAAAAACGATATCCGATATAACGATAAATCCCTCTACAACGATAATTTTTCTCGGTCCGTATAATATTGTCGTAGATAGGTTTTCCTGTATTTAACAAATGCTTATGTTCATTATCTTAAATTTATCTCATGTGCTTAAAAATACATAAGTTCCGAAACAAAGAATTAAAAAGACTGAAATGTAATATTTTAGCTACTGGAATGACCTCCTCTTTTACGGTCACCCCTCTTTTACGGCCAGATCTTTCTGTCCGGCAAGTGACCGTTAATAAGGGGTTTCACTGTACATTGCTATTTTAATTTAATTAATGTATGTGTTCTCGTGGCGCAAAGACAAGATCCATGTTGCGCCGAGACTTGCGGTTTTCCTAAGAAGACGAACCGCTCCTGCCAAGAAAACTAAACCCCGGACTACAGTGGGTAAAAAAAAGGGATAAAATTATACATTAGGAGTCTAACCCGGATTAATCGAACGATATACGCGCTACTGTAGAGCAGTGACTCTACATTTTTCAGAGGAAGCGAGCCTCTTAAGGCTCCGGAACCTACCTTCGAACTACAGTGAGTAATGAGTTTGCAGGCGTTTTTTTTTCTTCGCAACTTTGAGATTCGAACTCTAGTTACTGCACGCTATGCGAACGCATTGCCATGACTCCATCGCAGGCTCTTTAATTTAATTAAAATAAATTTGGCATAATGCGGATCTCTTGCTCCGTTTCGTTCACTTTTAGATTTTAAAATGTGTGTTCTGTTTATTATTATGATGTATTTCTAAGTTTGTTTTTCTACGTGATCGCATTTATCACAAAAATTCTGTAAACAGAAAAAGTCGGATATTTTGTAAAATGACATCTGCTTTAGTTTTATTCCCTTAAAAAAAAGTTCAAATTTACAGAATTTAGTAACTTTTGGGAAACATGAAAATCCTTTCATGAAATTATTGTAATAAGTATATAATTAAACTGTCTAATCTTTCAAATTTTTCATTCAATAATTCGAAGATACAACTTTTGTTTAAAAAATTATCTTCAGTTACGAAATATTTCTACATTTCACTTTCTATGTGTCTATATTTTGCTAATGTTTTCTTTGATGTCTCAAATTTACGATAGCTACTCGAGTATTAATCGAATTTCTAAAATTTTAAGTTATTCTAAATATTTATTCTCTGATGACATTCATATAAAATTTCCTTTTATTTACTCTGATTAACTTCTATTAATAAAATTGTAAGACATGTACTAATGGACTTGGAGAGTTTTTCCAAGCACTATTCGCTTGTAAACTGTCTTCGAGTGGAAAGCCAATCTATAAAAGCCCAGAGGCTCACAGAAGTCACACTGTAAATATTTTATGATATCCGCATCAGTGAACAGAATTCGAAACCGAACTTTGTACTAAAACAATATTTGTTACGAAAGCAATTTCATTTGAAATTTAGGGGCGAAAATATTTTGCAGTTAGAGTCATGGGTGTCCATTTGACTTCTTCTAGACGGTGGGGTGGGGGGGGGCTGAGGCAAAACTATTTTATCTTTCTCAAGGCTATCAAACGTTTTAGCGATTGGGCAGATTTAAAATGCTACAAAAATAATTGATACCGCTTAACAATTAGTAATGAACTAAAAAGTACCTTATTTTAAAAGATTGGACTGTAATTTTTTTTAAAGCAAATGCATAGTAGAATCGGGCAAATCAAATTTTTGAACGGCTGAGGGGCTCGAGTTCCCCTACCCCCCTATATGGGTGCCCATGCTTAGCGGTAGTTCCAGATATTTAAGGTGAATTATCATAAATAAAAAAAATTGAATCTAGGATTATCATAATGAAGTGAAAAAACTTGTTTTTATTTAAAAGATTAGGATTAGGCTGTTTCTGTGAAATTAATTTATAACACACACTTACGAAAATAACGAAAGAGCTGCTAAGCACTTACTTCCAAAGAACGTTAAAATAATTTCAATAACCGTTTTAGTTTAAAAAGCACAACTTTCTATGAGCGTATATTTGAACTTGCCAACGTAATTCGAAAGGTTATAATTGATAAAGGATGTTTTTCATGATGAAATTACTTGAAATGGATCCAATAAAATGGATGTACTGTAAACAAATGGTATTTTACTATTTTACGCACACTTTACTTGTGTGGTAGCAGTAACCCCCTATTAGTGGCAAATGTTATAGAAAGTTTTGGACAGTAGTTTTCGATAACGGGTTTATTGTTAGGTGCATTTTAATAAGGCCAGCCAAGTGCGGCTGAAGAATGGAGTGGAAGTTTGGTCATCCACGACATAGTTAGAGTAAACTTCTACAGTTCAACTCCAAGGAGATGCATCCTGACGAAAATGTTAATCAAAGCAGATCGATTTTTCTACGGGAAAGTTGGAGAGGCTGTGCAGTGGATAACCGTTTTTGTTTTTGGCGATTTCTTGCCAAATATAACAGCAATGACAGGTTCTGTACAAACTTGATAAACAAAGCTCCTGGGATAGCTAACCTCACCCTATTTTGATTAGTCAACTGTTCCAAGTTAAGCTAGTTTAACAATTTTTAGGGTTCATATCCTCAGAGTTACACTGTTCACATATTTTGTGACCACAACAACTGAGCAAATCAGACCAACAATTATAGAATATCTGGCAGAACATAAAACAATGACAATATTGGACCGTGATTCGACTTCATGCTACGGCATATATCGGGTTGCATTGTCATCAGAAAATTTTTTTCTAATATTATTGTTGCCACTGACTGTAATAAAAAGTTTTTCAATGGAAATGTATCCTTTTCATTATCTTTATCTACTCACTGCGTGTGCCAAGTTCATAGTAATAGAACTCTTTTTTTCTGAATGTGTCTTTTTTTAATTTAACAGAGTGCATTTATGCAAGTTAATTTATTTCGATTAATTATTATTAATTACTTTATTACTTAATATACATATGCCATATTTCTTTATTGCTATTTAGTTTTTCATTTCATATTTTGTCCAATTACTTTTTATTGATTTCTTATATTGAACTGATTTAATGTTATTTTAGCAAGCATTCAAGTGTACTTAATGATATAATGTGTATGTATTTCGTAATGTATTGTTGATTTCATGTATAATAGTATATCTTATGCCACCGCAAAGCATTAAAGCACAACCATATTAGGATCACGTTACTTCTTCAAGCATAACGAAAGCCCAGGTGTGAATGTGGCCACCACTGTGATCTAATTTACATACCTATAAGTAGTATAACCGACGTAAACACGTGTGAGGAACACCTGAAAGTGACTAAGCTCACGCACGTGTCCATTTCAACCTGGGTTAAGCATATATACAGGGTGATTCTTAACTCGAGGAAAAAATTTTAAGGGGTGGTAGGGGACCCGAAATGAACCATATTGGCCGATATCCCCATGTTCGAAACGGAGGGGAATGGCTGCAGAGTCAATTTATTGTTTACGTCAAGCTCTTTGCTACGTAACCAATCACGCCAATTAAAATATTTTTTTCATACAGAATTTAAGTGATTGGCCTAATAATACAGCAGAGACAAAAAAAAATCAAGAATTCCCTTTTGTGAAAATAAGCATAAAACTGCATTTTTTATCACACTGAAAAACAGTTGTGAACTGCCAAGTATGTGCAACAGGTGAAGGACATCAAAACAAACAATTTTTGTTCAGTGATTTCTTTTCTTAAAATTAGCCGTTCGGCCACTACAGTGTTCACTACCGTGTTCAAGGTTACCACATATGGCAAAATGCGCCATTTCAAGAATTTCTAAAATTATTTAATGCCAACGGACCTTGTGCTCTCTCTATTTGGCGACTTTCTAAAATCTGTTAAATTCACCGGAATTGTAAAGCGTAAAGCGCAGTACATCTTGGAAAAAAAAGATATCTTAGGCAGGGGCGTACGTGTGTGGGGAGCGACGTGTTGCGTAAAGTTGTAGTGCGCATACTGAGAAATTAGTTTATGGTCGCCCTTACATAGCAACGAGGTCGTAAAATCCCAGACCAAAAATAAATAAATAAATAAAATAAATAATAATAATAATAAAATGTGTAATAATAATAAAATTTTGCAGAAGAAAAAGCTGCTTTTTCATTCGTACATAATTGATTCATGATATTATTTGACGAGCGAGGTCTACTAACTCGAATATGTAATTGTTTATTTACAGTGAGAAAATTAATAATATGGTATGTCAGAAGCCTCTACACACAGTGTGAGCACTAGTGGAAAATTCCCCCTTTTCCACTATCACGGAGAAAGATTCATACACACCCATTATTGTAAAATTTGGTTTCATCGCCGTTAGATGTTGCGATCGCCTAATGTAAAAAGACAGAGTTCTACCCACATCAAGAACTTTACAATACCTCTTTGATGAGTACTGATGTATCCCATAGATTTAGTTCGGCGGGGAAGGCATGTAACGTGACGTAATCAACCGCAGACCGACCTCCTGATGAAGGACTGCTGCTGACGCGTCCAAAAGCTTAGGTGATCTTCTTCGTTTGCTATTTCACCAATGTTTGATCTTTTGTATGTAAATTTCCTCCCTGGTACTCTCTATTTTTTTTCTATCGCAGACAATATGTTCGCTCTGAACTTGAGCTTACTATATCACTTTTTCACTAACAAGACTTTTCACAAATTCTTGTACGGGAGGGGGTGACTTCGAGAAAGTGCATTTAGAGGTTAAGTTATGAAGACACTCAAGAGCAGACCCAGTAGCGAGACGTTCGTCTCCCTCGATCCGAATATCGGACCTTCACCTTTCGTTTTACGGTAAAAGTACCACCAAGCTAAGTTACCAAATACCGTGTGGAGACTGTGACAAGGTGTATGTTGGACAGACGGGAAGATCGATACGTCTACGAGGGAAGGAGCATATGCGTACGGTGATCAGAGGAGACAACTCAAGTCAATTAGCCGAACATGTCTTCAGGGAAGGTCACGAACCAGATTAGCATTCGATGAAAGTATTACATCAGAATGTGACAAATCTGGGAAGTAGACTTTTTCTGGAATCATGTGGGACTTACAGCTTAAGGAGTCATGCTATTAACATCTCAAAACCTCTATCGGGACTTTACAAGATTTTTTTAAACCTCGAGTTGGGGGTAGCCATCTGATGTCGTCGTCTGTGGAAGTTTTCCCGGCTGGAACTGCTCCGCACCAGATGACGTCAGATGGGGATTCCCAACATGCGGGTATATAAGCTTAGGACTTTCACGAACTCTTCATTCTGCCTTCACTTGACAAAGGGAGCAGTTGGCTCTCGAAACGTCGTGTTTTTAAACCTTACGCCAGTGTTGAAATAACTGTTGTTATACCACCAAGCTGTATACTTCTATTTCTATGTCGAAATCTTTGTTCTCCGATGTAATGTGCATAGTTTTCTGTAAATAAAAGGCTTCGTTCAAACGACTGTTTCCCTCCAGATTTCGCACTATACCAGATTGGTGAAACACCCACTAAGGTACGCCTCAACCTTTCCTAAAGGGCGATACGATTCGGTTAATTGGGGTTATATATCATCGATGAGTGAAATACGCCTTTAGAACGTATAAACAAACGGACATATGCACATAGGTGGTCCCATACATCACTGCGTTTTGCTCTCACAAACCCTGGGCTGCTCGTACTTCGGTTCAGATGATATGCGAAGCATTACATATTAAAATTTTAGTTACTACCTTACGCAAAACAACGTGTACTAATCCAAGTCAGACAGACTTTATAGTAACTAGTTAATGTTCAACAATTTGTATGATAATATCTACTGAACATTGAAGCTGGTTTTGTGTTAAATAATTATGAGTAGATATGTGTACATATTAACGTTTTGATAAATGTTATTGTTATCTGTTATGATTCATATAATATGATTGATATAATTTTTATGTCATTAGTTGTGAGCAAGAACCGTGTTTAACTAACCATATACGTTTTAGGCTAAACTTAGAAATAATTTAGATAAGAGAACAAAAAAATTAAGTAAGTTTTAATAAGCTCGTGACAGAAGATTGGAGACATTGGTTTTCGCTAAGTAGAGATACTATATTGTAAAATTAAAGTTGAGCATGAAACGTTTGCGAAGTTTTGTTTTGCACGTATTTTCATATGGTTCGGAATATTTCATAGATGTAGCTGAATGGAGACGGTTGACTCTTATATTAGTCTATGAATGATTGCACCTATATAGCAATGCAGGTTGTTCATCTTTAAGTTTGAATTCTATGGCGCGAAACTGTTAGTTTCGCCACTATACCACAAAGACAATAAAAAATGTATTTTTGTTGATTCTTCTGGGAACTAGGGCCCAGAATTATCAAATAAGGTCTTTGTAATTGAGTTTGGTATCAAAATCACTGTATAGTTCTAACGATGTCAACAGTTATACTTTGTTTATGGTCCTATATAATTATCACTATCCGTTTGTAAGCTTTTGTATATTTCAGACAGTTTTTTCATAATTTTTGTGATGGCTAATTTCAATCGCAATAAATGTTGGACTATTTATTGTTATCAGACGTCCATAGCATAGTCAAAGCTGTCTTTATAATCTGTGCTTTATTTCTAATAGATAACGATTATATGAGAAAATAAGTCCCAGCGCTATATAGTTTGCATAATAGTAGCTACATCTATAACGTAAGAGAGAGCGAGAGAGAGAAAAAGCAATGCTTATTTATTTAAAGCGCATTATGAAAGTGTTTCACCATTGTCTTGTTAAATCTTAATTAAATTATCGTAGATCAAAATGTAGAAAATTAAAGCTAGGTGTAAATTACACAGAATTTTTTTTAAGAAATTTGTCTATGTAATACATACTTTTATTACAGTAACACGTGGTTATATTTTACAGTATATACCGAGACGGCCCAAGCTAATTTGGCGCCCTAGGCGAAGGACCTGTGCCCCGTCCCTTCAAGAAAATCGACCTACCGACATATTGTAAACAGAAAATAGTGATATGCTTTACATACATGAAAAGCCCTTAGACAAATTATTAATTCTGTCGTGATGCTGCCCCCACCAATATGGCCGCCCTAGACGGCTGCCTAGTTCGCCTTATGGTTGCGTCGTGCCTGAGTGTATATGCCTATGCTTGCAGTAGTGCAATACGCCCTCGTAATATTTACAATATACGATTTTTCTTTTGTGTTTAAGAGTATATAAAAATTGTTTTCTGATTTCGCCGAAAAAAACCTATTTAGATAACAATTATAAACCTCAGTCCTTAAATTTTAATAGAATGTGGCTATTTTAACGCCATTTGGAAAGTTTTGTTAAGAAATGTAATCACACTCCTTTGATTGGTTGTAAATCAGTAGCTTTCCCCCAGGTCCGAGTAGATGTAGCTTTCCCGGACGTTAGCAAGATTAGCGATCTAGAACCTTAGTGATCAGATCTGATTGGCTCATTGTACAAATTATCTAATTGGTTGATGCTACGACCAACTTTAAATGTATATAAACCCATATAAACATAATGCTGAGCATGAAGCTGAGTTCAACTTCCGTATTTGGTTTGGCTTCGTTTGCTCACTGCTTTATTTTTAACAGTTTTTAATTTCCATTTCCTACAATCGAGAAACTTGTTTAAGAGAACAATAAGAATATTTCATTCATCGTATCTTTGTACAGATACTTTTTTGGATAACTTTTATGAAAGTTTGGTAATATAATAAAACACAGGAAAAAGTATCTAAAGTTAGAAATATACTCAGGATTTAAATATTTTTTCCTTGCATAAAAATATAAGCAGAATTTTGTAATTCTAAATCCTTTTAAAGAAGTCCTCTACTTCTAAGAAAATTTTGTAATCTTAATTTACATCTGTAGTGAAAATGAAGGAGACACATAAAAATGCAGTATAAGAAATGGAAAATCTACTTTATATTAGGGTATAATAGTATGCTTTGTGTTTTCTGACGTGAGTGTTAAATGTAATGGAATAATAAAAAGATTTAAGGACGTGAATTCTTTTTCAAACTCCCCTAAAATCTTCAAAATAAAATGCAGAATATTAACTAACTTGAAGAAAAATATAAATAAATGCAGCATCATAAACATCGGGGGATAATTGATTATTAAAAAAGGAATATGTCGCAAAAATTGTCATTTAATGATAAGCTATATTTTTAAACATATTTATTAAAATTAGTTTTTTCTAGATTACATACTTGAACAAAAAAAATTAAACTAAGAAAGAAATTAATTACAAGAAAAAATAGATGTAAATAAAAAATTTTTCGAAGTAAGATTCTTTAAAAGTTTCATTACAATAAAGAGACGAATTTAATTCGCCCAAGATTAAATTAGTAAGTAAGATTTTGTATTACTTTTTTGATAATCCCATCAATTTTCTTTTTATTTATAAAGAAATGATTGAAAAACCCTATATATAGAGAGAGTCCATTGTCCATATCGTCTGGAAATTTTAAACTTAACGCCTTGGTTTACCCCATCCAATCTGTAGTTCTATTTTTCCATGTTTTTGAAAATTCTCAGCATGGTTTTCTGATTTTAGGGCAGTCTAGTTTGTATAATCTATGTTTTATGTGTGTCAGTGTAGCTTATAATAACGAGGACTACTTTAGGAAAAAGATCCGTAAAGACTTCAGTATTCCTGTTTGCTGCTGTCTTTTCTCCTAATCTTCGCTAAGTATCAGATTTGACGTATCAGCTATCCCTGATCCGCTGATACTCCTCTTCGTTTATAAACAGACCATTGAAGTTTCGCTAATGAATACTTTATCAATCTTCTTGTAAGGGTCTTCGAAAACGGTTTCTGATTATTTTTTCTGATTTCCGTTTCTCGCAAAACTTCTAAACCGTCAGACCTTTATAAGTCAAAGTAATGCGACGATGACTGTAGAAAAGTGGTTTTCAACCTGGGGGCGTGAAACGATTTGAGAATTTAATATTAATAACGTTTTTGTTTTTCAATTTTTAAAGTATATTTGAAAGTGAGTATAAAAAATAGTGATTAACAACTTAAGAATAAAATTCAGTTACATTTGAATTCTTTAGATGACAAATTCAATTATTATTTCACTGATATTTCATCTGATGACTGGTCTAGGATATTAACTAGAAATCCTTTCCTTTTTAATATTGATGTACTGCCACAACGTTTTCAAGAAGAAGCCATGGAACTGAAATTCGATTCAAAAGCGAAAGATGATTTTTAAACAATGGTCATGGATGGATTTTGGATACATTACCTTACATCGTATGCTAACGTCTCTAATTTTGCTTTAACGTTATTGTTCCATTTTCGTCAACATATCTCTACGAATCAGGATTTTCAATACTAACTGCCATAAAAACAAAACAGCGTTGTGGTCTAGAGGTGGAAAGTGATCTCCCTTGTGCGTTATCCAACATCAAACCAAACACCAAACGTACACGACACAATGAAGACAAAACAGTGTCAATCTTCAATAATGGCGAATAAATCAAGTTTCTTTAAGAGGTGATCAACGTCTTTGCGTCTATTGCTAACAACGGTTGTAGTAATTTTTCATGTGTCAACTCGTAATCGGAATTATAAATTTTGCGTCACACGCACACAATATCTCCTTAGCTACCCTTGCGCCATAGATCACATACAAATTTTTTCCGGCATATGAACGTGAGAAGAGGGTAAGGATATCAATTCTAATTTTTTCGAGTTCCTCTTGTAAATATTCTGTCTGATTCATAAGTTAAAGTAATTCTACAAGATTCAAAGGAAATCCTATGGGAGTCTATCTAGTCTAGATAACTCTATAATGGTCTTTCTTAAAATAAAGCAATGCTAAATCTGTAAGTGTCTCTGTTTTGCTGTTCACAGTGTATTTAGAATTGTGAGTTAATAATAACTAATAGAGTCCTTATTAATACATAGGGCATATTGTTACTTCCCTGTCTTTTAACACAGGTTATGATAAGATTTGTACGTAATCAATTTAGTTCTAGTTTATTGCTCAACTACATCAATGCTACTTTTTGTATCCATATTTTTAATGATATTTAAGCAATTTTGCTATAAAATTAACCAAAGCCAAATTAGTAAATCGTTATTGAACAGTATTAAAATATATCTAGGTTGATACAAAATATTGGAAAACAATTAATCTGATGTTAAATTTATACAAGAGATATAAGCTATATTGCAGAATGCAGAGTATACTCACTCGTCGGTAGTGAAGAAAATCTGGGCTTGATACGGAGAGAGAAAGAGAGAGAGAGAGAGAGAGAGAGAGCTTGGAGCTTTTTAACCAATTCGTACATTGGAGCTTGATGTTCCAGGCGCAAAAATGATAGGTCCTGGGCGCAATATAATTTTAATTGTCCTCGCACCATAAAATACAAAGGTGCAGGGCATAGAAAACTATCCCCTTGAATTTTCCTAAAAATTGTCTCAAAGGGGAATTTGTTAGGAAATTGATTTAAACTTTTCGTTCATCACTTTCTCCTTTTCTTTAGTCTTACCGCTAGAATTGTTTTAGTGATTAAAATCGCATTTAGTACCGTAATCACTGACTGTGACCAATTAGCGATGACTTCTTTATGGTCAGTATAAACAGATAACTCCAACGATAATGATAACCTTATTTCCGTTAAGTGCAATTACAGAGTTTATATTTGTTAAATAAACTTTTTAGATCATGATGAAAACCACCCATCTAGATTATGAGAGGAAAAAAGACAGGAAACGGACATACAATAGTTTTAAAAATCCAA
>QLNU02015360.1:227440959-227476243 GCA_006491805.2 Dysdera silvatica
TGGATATGGGGAAAGGAATGAACGTGGCGATCAACTCATCGAATTTGCAGAAGCTGAAAACCTTAGCATCATGAATTCATTTTTTAAGAAGAAACCGCAAAGAAAATGGACATGGAAACACCCAAATGGGGGAACTAGTGAAATTGACTATATCCTGGCAAACAAGAAATCAATTATTGAAGATTGCAGTGTACTGAACAGATTTAATACTGGAAGTGATCATCGAATGGTGAGATGTAAAGTGCACTTAAATACTAAATTAGAACGACAGAAGCTCATTAGGAAACAAGTAAGTAAGAGGGTGGATTTAAAGAAATTAAAAGAAAATACCGAGGCATTCAAGTTGGAATTAAAAAATCGCTTTTCTGCACTGGAAGGACTTATTGAAGAAGTTGACATCTCAGAAGCAAATGAAAACATTGTTAAGACAATAGTTGAAACTGCTGGGGAAATTGGTGGTGTAACCTGTAAAAAGCACAATAGCAAATTATCTGAGAAGACGAAACAGCTCATGAAAAGGCGAAGAGATATGAAGGTGGACAATCAAAATACCAGTCGCAAGATCGAGTATGTAGAACTTTGCAAAACTTTGCGCAAAAACATGAAAGAAGATATAAGAAAATTCAATTGTGAGTTAGTAAGGAAGGCCATTGAAAGCAACAAGAGCCTTAGGGTTGTTAAAGGGAGTTTGTCTATTGGGAAGAAACACATCATTGCATTAAAAGGAGAGGATGGCACTGTAACAAGAAATAGGGAAGAAATACTTAGAAGAGTTGAAGAATTCTACAAAAATCTATACGAAAGTAACAGTGGATTAAACGAAGACTCTGAGATAGTCGAAGGAACAGCTCCTAAAATCTTAAAAGAAGAAGTTTCATTTGCAATAAAAAGTATGAAGAAAGGAAGAGCCCCTGGTGATGATGGTATTACATTAGATATCCTAAAAGAAGCTGGAGAATATGTAGAAGACATACTTGCAAAATTCTTTACCAAATGTCTTAACAGTGGTAACATAAACAAATGAAGTTCTTCAACAGTAATTCCTTTGCATGAAAGGTGATAAGAAGGATTTGAAAAATTACCGACGAATTAGCTTGTTACGCTATTTTATAAAAATCTTCACAAAAGTGCTAACTTACATCGCCTGCGGAAAAAAAAAATTAGATGCAGCTCAACCAAGAGAACAAGCTGGATTTCGAAGTGGATTCAGTACAGTGGACCATATTCAAGTATTAAGAGAATTAATTGAAAGAACACATGAATATGAACTTCCATTGTGTGTGGCATTTATTGACTATGAGAAGGCCTTTGACTCTATTAAAACATCAGCAGTCATCAACTCTTTAAGATCAGCAGACATCGAGGATGTGTACATTGACATGGTGAAACGTGTGTATAAAAATGCAAGTGCAAAATTTCGGTTACATAAAGATACCGAAGCTATCAAAATTGGTAAAGGTGTGAGGCAGGGAGATACCATTTCTCCAAAACTTTTTACTTCAGCTTTACAGATGATTTTTCAGCAGATAAATTGGAATAACAGGGGAATAAAAATAAATGGTGAATATTTAAATCATTTGCGGTTTGCTGATGACATTGTTATTTTTTCAACGAACCCATCAGAACTCCAAGACATGGTACAGGAGCTCTCAACTAGAAGTAAAGAAGTTGGACTCAAGATGAACCTACAAAAAACTAAGATCATGTTCAATAATTTCGTAGAGGAAACAAAAATACAAGTTGACAACATTGAGCTAGAAATTGCTGATTCATATATTTACCTTGGCCAGCTGATTTCAATGGATGGCAACATTATGAAAGAACTCAACAGACGTATTAAACTTGGCTGGAGTGCATTTGGAAGAAACAGTTTTATCCTGAAGGGGAAATTGCCTTTGTGTCTAAAAAGAAAGGTCTTCAACCAGTGTGTATTGCCAGTCCTCTCTTATGGATCAGAGACATGGAGTCTAACAGTTGGAGCAATACGAAAGTTACAGACAACGCAAAGGAGCATGGAGAGGTGCATGCTTGGAATAACTAGGAGAGATCGAAAAAGAAACACTTGGGTGAGAGAGCAAACTAGAGTAGAGGACATCATTGTTAAAGTAAAAGGGCTGAAATGGCGATGGGCTGGGCATATTGCAAGAAGAACTGATCAACGATGGACAACAGAAATTCTGAACTGGATTCCAAGAGACCACCGAAGACCTAGAAAACGTCCTCAAACTAGATGGGTGGATGAAATAAGAAAACAGGTTGGGGTGACGTGGAAGCGAATTGCTCAGGATAGACTTGTGTGGAAAGCATTTGGAGAGACCTTCATCCAGCAGTGGATAGATAATGGTTGAATATGATGATGATGATGATATATAAAAAATTTTCCTCGCCCATTCTTGACGGAAACAGGCTTTGGGACGGGCATAGCGCCATGTTCCCAAGCCTTTTTTTTTTTACATCACTTCTTAATGTGCCATGCTTAGAAACTTCCTGACAATGTGACACGTGTTTAGGATTGTGGCTTTTTGTATTTCAATGTAGGTGTTTGGGTCAATGTTGAGTATTCCCAAATTCGTCGCAAGCGTTTTTGGTACTATCCCTGTTGCTGAGATGACTAACGGGATGATGAAGATCTTTTCCATACCCCATATATCTCGTACTTCATGTCTGAGATCTTGGTACTTGGTGATTTTCGTTGTGTAGGTTGTCTGTATGTTATTGGTGTTGGGTACTGCTATGTCGATTAAGTACGTGGTCTTATTCGATTTATCGACGAGGGTTATGTCAGGACGGTTATGTGGGACTGTCTTGTCTGTTATGATTGCTCTATCCCAGTAAAGCTTGTGTGTTTCGTTCTCATGCACGGTCTCTGGCTCATATTTGTAGTATGGGCATTTTTCTGTCAGAAAGCCAGCATTCGCTGCCAATTTCTGGTGGACTATTTTCGCTACTTGATCGTGTCTATGTTTGTAGTCTGACTGCGCAAGGATCTTGCATCCTGCCATCACGTGTTGGATTGTCTCCGATGCCGCATGACAGTGTCTGCATTTGTCGCTTTCTATGTCTTTTCTTTGGATGAATTTCTGATTGTTCCGTGTTGCGGTCACTTGGTCTTGGATGGCTTGGATATATATATATAAAATTCACGGATGCATGTGAACCTAGTGTTGTGAGCATTAATGTAACTGGTGGGGTGGGGGCGGCGGGGTGGTTAGCCGTCCATAGGAAAACGAAATACTATAAATGAATACTTCGTGCCGAGGCTTGAAGTGGAAGTCTGGATACAGCTCCCCTAAATCTCAAGGCTAACTGGTGGTTGTGACTGAGCGTTCATGATTACAAAGCCTAGCCCAGATCTTCCTTAGGGGAAGCATTGCACGTTTCTAGTGCCAATACGCCGAGTGGAAATAAACTTGCCGATTTTTAACGTGGGTTAGTCAAGACTGTCAAATCAATAATACTTTAATACGCAATATTGCAACCAAACTAAACATTCACGAGTTAACGGTATCTGATGTCATTGAAAAATGAAAGAAATACGATGTCACTACAGGAAATAAACTCTCTAGAATACTGTTTAAACTCAATCATCACTCGGTAAAATCTTTAGTTGGAAATACATTAGGCAGTCTCTCTCGCCCTTTGCAATTAACCTCCCTGCTTAGATAAAAATGCCTTTTGCAACATATAACACATTTGTTTGTAATATAAAAACCTTATTTACTTAACCATCTGCAGAGGGTTGCACATGTATTTAAACGTGATAGCATTGTTGCGCATAAAATGTCGCTGCACATGATAATATTATTACACATGATAACCTCTCTACCAAGATAACGTTGGTTATCATGGTAGAGAAGCCTCAGACAAACCAAACATCAAAGCTTTAAATGAGAAACGACATTTAGATTGGTGTCTTACTTGCTGTTCCTGAACTATTGATGAATGGAGGTTGGTGGTTTGGAATGACAGACGGAAAATCACCAGTGCCGAATAAAATTTTCGTAGGCCTTAGGCTAGAAGGACAAAATGTGGCCCTGGCGATATTCAGTCAAAAATCATAAGCTTTTAATTTTGTTCTTTTGTTTATCATCTTCAATATTTAGGTTTATTAATAACTTGAATTTCTCGGGCATTTGCAAACAAAATTAAAGTAACGCTTAAACTTAGCACAAAGCCCCTGCGGTTCTCAAAATTACCTAGTCCTATGCCTGGGCTTACTTAGTCTACACGTAAATCCGGCACTGCAAATGACGCTATTCACTATTCTGTTCCGATTGACATATTTGAGTATGGAGATAATCCGGAGAAAGATTTGCAGACAATCATGTAATTCCGACTGTAGAGAATGGAGAGATTTCTATTTCGTAGTTTGGAGTTATTTTACTTGAATGGTGCTTAGTCTCTTGACTGCTGTATCTGAAATCCTGCAATTGTATTCGTACCTAGCAATTCTAATTCGGATTTCCCACATTGTAGTTGTATTTTCTGAATTGAGCGCTTCCCTTTGTAGCATTTCAAAGTTTTCTGCTAGGGAACTCGGTGTGTGCAGAAGTAGTTTGCTGGCAGTGCGGTTAAAATATTGCATTGGCATGACTATATTTCGAATATAAATTAAGCTGAACATCTTGGGATAAACGCTACTTTTGGGGCTATCTTTTTGGGACTTTCACCACAACGATATTTTTCAAAATCATCTCTGGCAGTTGCTTTCCAGACGGACTGAATTTAAGTCTACCGAAAGTTTAAGTCTAAGTTGTTAAATTTAAGTCTAAGTTGAAATTAAGTCTACCGAAAGTTGGGGTAAAAAATATACCTGAGTTGCCCCCGCACCACTGTAATCGAAGCCAAACGCGGTCTCATTAATTCAAAAATAAAGCCATTGTTTCAAAAGAAAAAGTAGAAAACAAAGTTCCAATACTTTTGATAATATATCATATATATATCGGATTTAAGATATTATTACCCTCCGCAGGGATAACACAATTGCCAAATAATGGTCAACACACAAAGCCACCGGGGCGAGTTTTTTGTGAGTTTTCGTGGGGGAATTTATTATACTATAATTTTTGCCACCCACGCTCAAGCTGGAGTTTTTTTAGCGCTAGGAGAAAAAAACCTTTTGCTAAAAAACTAAATTGCAAACTAAATTGCTAGAATCGAGTTCCTCTCGTTGATTCGCCGATCGATTGAGTAATTTATCTACGCAAAGTGATGGCGGACTATACTTAAGTAGGAATTTTACATCGTCAATTGATGATGCCGCAATGATGGTCGCGTGTTCTGGCTCTTATCAAATGCTGCAAAGCCATGTTGTCGTTGAGAAATCTCAAGTGGCCACCCAGTAGAACTGCAAAAAAAAAAATCCCCTCTTAACGAAAGCTCGTCGAAATATATTTTCATTTTTACATTCCAATGGCAATAAATGCGACGAATTGAATATTTCATGAAGTTTAAAGTGCAATCTAAGATATGGTTTGGCACTTAAATTCTATATTTAACCAGAGAGCACATTCATTAAAATTCGCGACGTTTACAGACGCTTAGGTAAAGATTATCAAACTACGTTCATACATGCTTTCAAGTCAGTGGAGGCTCGTGACTTTAGGGATAGGTCACGCAGATTCTGTGGCTGAAGCCACCTCAAGCATCGACAAATGCGGATTTTGAAAAGGGGGTCGGATTTTTGAGAGGGGGCGGCTCTCATTTTCAACTTTGACCCCAATTGACGTAATGTTGTTTCTGGCCGTAAAGGGAGGGGCCACTCCCTATCCCCACCTGCCCCAAGCAATGAAAATAATGTTATTGAATACCTGTTTCATGAAGATAATATGTGGAGACAAAATTAAAATGTTATATAGGTAATTATAAATACTTACCCAGTCTTATTTTACTTCTTGAATATCAGGTCAATTCTTCTGTCTTTCAGACTTGCGAATTTATCCATGACGCCGTCAAAAAGAGCTGAGTATTTAATAAGTTCTTTTCAATTGAAAATTTTTATATTTTTGTAAGCCTGTCTTCTGTCATTGAGTTATGGAGGTAGCTTTCGATTCTGTTTAAGCAAGAAAAATTTGGTTCTACGGAAACACTAGTGGACGGAATAGTCACTATTAAGCAAAAAAGTTTATAAGCTTCTTTAAAAATGTTCCTTTTCTCAGTTAAAATTTTCATGAACATTTGTTATTGCATATACATACTATTCATCTCTATAAATAAACTGTAATTTATTTTTTAATCATTGAAGGTCTGCAAATGTATTACGATAGTACACATTTAATTCATTTAATGCGTCTATAGGAAATTTACCGCAATACGCAACGAATTTCGAGGTATCCGCTAATGTAACAAAATGGAGTTTTCCATATCTTGAAAACGTGTGGTAATTTGTAGTGAAAGAATATTTAAAATTTTATAAAATAAAATTTTATAGTTTTAAAAACTTCATCTCGTTCTAGTGTACATTTGTTTTTGTCCCTCATTGTGTTCAGTTGGATCTGTTGTTGTCAATGAAACTAATTCGAAAATTTTCGTGAACGTATAATCATTTCCGGTGCTGTTTAAGCTTATTTGCGTATTTTTAATTTGTGAGATGCAAAAATTAATGTCAAATGACTTATTTTGTAGTACATTGAAGAGAACATCTGTAAGTCCAAAAATATTGATAACGGTCAAAAGCGAAAATTCAAAATCATTAAACTTATTTATTTAACCATCACTCTGTCAAACTAGAACTTGATCGGATTTTGAATGGTTTATAATTTCAGTAAACATTTGTTTTAAAGAATCTTTGACTATTTATAATACTCAACATTTTAGAGTTTGATGTCCATCGCGTAATAACAGAAGTAGGAATTCGTCTTCCGACGACTGTATCGACTACGTGAGTTCGTTTGACAGAATGATAGAAAAATGCAAGTATGCCGCTTACAGTTGCAAAAAATATGCGACACTGTGAAATGTTGTTTCAGCTTTGTTGTAGCACTAAATTCAGAGAATATTCCAAGCAGTAAACAAAAACTGTTTATTTAACAATTTATAATTATATTTATTTAACAATTAAATGTAAGATTGATGAAACATTGTGAATGATGAAACATTGTGAATGATGAAACATTGTGAATGATGAAACATTGTAAATTGATGAAACATTGTGAATGATGAAACATTGTAAATTGATGAAACATTGTGAATGATGAAACATTGTAAATTGATGAAACATTGTGAATGATGAAACATTGTAATGTAAGATGTAATTGTAATGCTTTGCCAAACGCACAGCACTAAATGAATATCATTGAAAGATCGCATGACGCGTGCCACAAACGCTATAACGATACAAATGAATCTGAAAAAGTCGCTAAATGATTGAAAGAGTTGCCAATATAGAAGTTGCATGGAGTCAAAAAATGTTGGTGCCTCAGTAAATTCTCTTTCGTCTGCCGACAACACGTGTCATCATGGCAACGTTCTGTTACCAACTGCAGAGCTGGCCAGTATCGAAAATACATGTATTTGAAATACGTATTTTCGATACATTTGTATTTTGTATCGAAAATACAAATTTCTAGGTATTTTGTATTTCGTATCGAAAATACAAATTTTTAGGTATTTTGTATCGAAAATACAGATTTCATCATATTTTGTATTTTGAAAATATACTTGGTTTGCAATTTTTAACTTCGAATTCTAGCCACTTGGCTAAACAGATGATGCCTAAAAGTCGGTTTCATGACCATCTTGAAGTAAATAGCGTAGCGTTGAAGAGTGAGGGAAGGGACTGGGACGAAAGCCGCTGGCGTAAAATTTCAAAAGGGAAAAAATGTAGTAAAAATAAAAGACTTGTAATAGATAGGTAGCGATGAGGGACAGGGATGGATATTTTCTCACCAATACTCAGAAGATAAAAATCGCCTCCCTTACTTTACCGACCACTTTAAGCAGTAGTCAAATCTTCCTCTTTCTGCTTTAAGATATCGGCCTGGATTCGCAACACCTCCAAATGATTGAAAACTAATCAGTGAGGGGCTATTCCCAGAGGCTCCTTCGACAAAAGCCAGCCAGTTACTCGTGTAAATTTCGGTCCGACTGGACAACGCAATTGCAAGTGGAACTCCGTCTTAGAATGTAACCAGCTGTAACCACTTATCTGCTAAATATTGGTATATAGATTTCTTACGGACGCGAACCTGACTGCCCCAAGGTGTGTATATTTGCCGTTAAGTATTTGATTGAGAGACTGGTGAGCGCGTTTTCGTGGAGCCCACAACTGGCCAATTACGAAAAGGAAGAGTTGAAAGTGATCAATAAGAAGATACAAAGAGCAATTCGCGTATATAGTAATATCACTAAGGTCGTGCTTATGTTAAGTTTTAAAAATTAAAACTCGAGAAATTTCGCATTCTCTGGAAATGTCCTTTTGAAGTTAAGTTCTTAAAAAAATTATCTTAAAATACAATATCTAGCCGATTGGTTTTGGTGATTAGGATTTTGATATTTGGTCTAGGGTTTATATCTGATGACCTGACGCGATCAATTTCAGTAGTTCCCTGCTTATGTACAACTAATTGTAAGTAATATTACTTTTATTATATCATTGCCTTATTTAAATCAATATGCAGAATAAGGAATATTGTCTGTATGCCAATGTTTAACATTGGATAATTATAATGTACATGTATTTCCAATTGGTAGCGATGATCATAGCGTATCCTTATTAAAATAAACGTAGTGAATATAATCTATTTATTTGCTTATTTAGTGCATTTTAATCGATTACCAATTACTTATAGTAGTTATAAAAAATTCAATAAACATATTAGTATTTTGATTTTTTACAAATAGTTCTCTCAATTGATAAAATGCCCATATTCGATAACAATTACATTTGGTTTTCAAACTGAAAGGGATTTAAACCTATCAAAGATCTACGATGAGCCAAGAAAGAATAAGTAATCTGGCAACAATATTTATCGAGAGAAGTAGCGCAGGAAAAGGATGAGCTTAGTGGGCCCAAGCTCCAGTGGATATCAAAACACATTATTTTCTCTAAGGCTGCATCACATAATTTTCGTTAAAGCCACTTGAGCCCCTCATCAGTTTCGAATTGCTACGCTGTGGATTGAAAGAGATTTCAATATTGTCATTGAAAAATTTGCACAAATTAAAACAAGGCGATTTTAAATACATTTGAAGTTACAGGCATTAAATGCATATTACTTTAAAAATATTTTATATATATATATATTTTTTTTTCGAATACATCAGTATTTTCTTAAAATGCAATACACGTGCTTGGGGGAAGGGGTTTAATATTGGACTGGTGGAAGAGAGTGCTAACGAGGTTTAGCGGGCGCAATACTTAACTTGCCCCGGGCGCTGGAAACCTTCAATACGCCGTTGGTAAAACACAATTGAGGGAGGACCGCGTATTACTTTAGTTCTCTAGCATTTTAAAATATTTATTACAAAATGTGAACAGAATAAAATACATCGATTTAAGACTCAAAGGAAGTAATTGGCCTTATTTTTGTATGAAACAATTTGTATTTTTACATGAGCCGGGGGGGGCTGTGAGTTGAAAACCTCTGCTTTAATTGTTGTTATTGGATTTTCATGTGAGGGTCGTAAGGATAATTTGCCTCTTACTGTTACCTTCAGATTTAATATTTATTTATAAAATATAACCCAGAATTAAAACGGAGTGGAATATTGAATAAGTGAATTTGAATTTTATATTATGTTTTCTGAAATATAATGCACATTTCACATAAAGTATTAACTTCCTCATAATTTTGTGCGCTTGTTTTAAATATATTTATCTATAATACAGAGTTTTTCAGAGCCACTACAGTGCTATAACTTTGACATGAATGTCACTGAGGACTACCGTTGCACTTTATCCGATATTTTGCTGTGCTTTTTCAATTTATTTTTAAATGATTATTTTTTCTAATCAATTAATTATTTTACCATTATAACTAGGGACAAAAACGTGGATATTTTGCTTTTAAATCCTTGTTAGAGCAAGGGCTCTCTGCTTTCTCTTCTCCTTTAAACGAAAATCGCCTTTCTGTTAGTGTCTCTCTTCTCAGAGTGCCCATAAACTTAGATTCGCCATCAGATATATGTCTAGTAATAAAACTAATTATACTCTATAGAGTACATGTAGTTGTTCTAATGGCGGCAAGTTCTAAAAAAAGATTTCATTTCTTATCAAATATTTTTACAATTGTAATTGTGAATTCACAAGCAACGTGGAATGACGGTGACACACGAATTTATGGTGACATATGAAATGATGATGACATACGAATTTATGGTGACATATGAAATGATGATGACATACGAATTTATGGTGACATATGAAATGATGGTGACATACGAATTTATGGTGACATATGAAATGATGGTGGCATACGAATTTATGGTGACATATGAAATGATGGTGACATACGAATTTATGGTGACATGAAATGATGGTGACATACGAATTTATGGTGGCATATTATGGAATTACGGAGTTACATATTACTATGATAATATGATTAAGGTCATGAAATTATTAAGCCTAAATGTCTGCCCAAGTTAATTAAGGTCAGGTTAAAAAAAGCTCTTTGGAAAATGTAATTTTTATTTTCGAAAAGTATTTTAAAATACATTTTGCATTTTGTATCGAAAATACATATTTCTATGTATTTTGTATCGAAAATGCAAATTTTCAAGCATTTTGTATCGGAAATACATAGTTCTAAGTATTTTTCCCAACTCTGACCAACTGAACACATTTTTTGAAGGCAAAACCTGCGATGGAGCAAGTTACTGCCCTTCCGTAAACTGTTTCACGACGCCAAAGAATCATTTGAATTCCCTTTTCTTCTCCAAAATCCTTACTCCAGGAATTTCGTTTAAACGATTCAATGCAATATTGGCCGTCGAATGGATATAAGTTATTCTCATTATCTTAAAGGAATTAAACGAAACGAAAAAGAGGAATTTCGGCTGAGGTCAAAATAATACTTTAAATTTAACAAAAAAAAAAAAAATAATTAACATTTAACCGATAATTTTTGGTGAAACGCTGCCTCACTTGTCTCACCCCATGTGCAACCACCGCTTTAAATTAGTTTTTTCTATCTCAATTTTAATATCTATTGCTGTTATAATACTTATTTTCAGCCTAACCATAAATCCTTTATATGGAAAGTTTTCGTAAACTCTCGTGCTTGTTGGTTTATATACAACAGTTTCCACTCTAAGCCATTTGGTTTGTTTGCTTTCATCTCTACATCTCCACTACGATCAACAACAACAACAAAAAAAGCTAATCACCAACTTCGAGTTTTTGTGAAACATTGAAAAGTTTTAAAGGTTCATAGTACCTATTTAAAGGTGAGATTTCCAAGGTATAGGTCTACATAAGCTGTATAAGCTAAGTCTACATAAGCTATAGATCTCCAAGATAGAGGAATTTATGATGTTTTTTTTAACTTTAGTTTTCTCAGTAAATATAAATCTAATTAAAAAATTTTTTGATCAACAATAACAAACCATTTATTGTGTATATAAAATGTGACCAAGAATAATTTTAAATGTCAAATATTTTCTTTGATTTTACAAAATATTGAATATGATTTACGAATTGAATATTGCGTGGCAACAGACTACGCGTAGAATTGCAAATAAATTCTGCTGCTAGAATATTGCTCATGGGTTCAAATTGTTCAGAGATATTGGGTACTCATACTGTACCTAAAAAAATAACTAATTATAAAATTAGTTATGAATTTTTTTTCCCTAAATATGATTTTTACTCATATTTTTAAGACCCTATTTTGTCCATAATTAATAACTTATAAATAAAAATGGCAAAAAGCAGATACAGACCGTAAAGTGCCATATAATAAAGTTTTCTGGAAAATTTTATTCAATTATAATAACCAGTTGGCAAGTTATCATGCGCGTAAGCTCGGAAAAGCACGTTCTGAGAAAATCCACTTTCAAGTTTTACGGGCACTTAAAATTGCATGAAATGTAGTATTATTGTTTTCATCACTGTCAGTCTCGTAGTGGACAGTTTTTGCTCCGGTTTGTTTCAAAATACTTCTAATGGTTTAAATTTTTTTTGAAGTGATAAAAAAAATCAATTTTTTGAAAGTATGAAAGGACCTATAACCCCAATAATATGAACTCAACACTTATGTGTCATCAAAACAGAATGCTTTTTCTGGACTGCTGCGCAGTCATGTTGAAATAAGAATAGGGCCTCCTCAAATTGTTGACAGTGTGAAATTGTCTCAAATATCAAGATAAACTTCTCGTTCATAGCTTCTATTACCAGAATTAAAGGGTTCAGTCTGAATCATGTAAAACAACTTTATAGGAAATTGCTTCTTCCACCCAACTTCATATTCGGCACAATAAAGTCGGCCAGGAATCCTTCAACGGGTATTCTCCATACAAACACTCGTTCATCGGTCAGCCAGGTAGTACACTATGATTCATCTCTCCAATAAAGGGAATTTCACGAGTAGATTTTTCATAACGACAGCACCCAATAACTTTACCACGTTCGATGTAAATAAGCTCTCCTGTACGTCTCATACAGCTATATCAGTTTTGCAGATTATTCCAAGGCATTTCACCTTGTGTCGTTTATGGGATATTATACTGTTTAGAAAGGGCGATCAAATACTTTGGCTCATATAGTTTGTGAATATATATATATTTATATATATACAGGGCTGAATAAATCCTCAACATTGGCGACTAAATTTATAAAATTGGCGAGTCGAAACTATCTTCCTTTTTCCCACACTATAATTTTAATAAAATATGCTAAGTATATATCACAACTATAAATGTGTACCTTTGTGCGCTTGTGTGTGCGTAAATGATTAATGTTCTGTAGGAGATTATATAATAATGTAAATTATATATTACTAAATAATATATTATATTTTGTGATGAACTTGAAATGTACGTTATGGGTGCGAATAGCTATGTAGTTCATTTAGATGCGATTGTCTTTATTTTGACAAAATAGGGACAACTAACGGATTAAATTTTATTCTTAAGCAGGCAGTATCTTTTGGAGTTTTATTTCCAGCTGTATTCTTTGGGTGGAGTAAAGATAGTGGGGTCCAGGAAATAATAAACCTTGGCGAGCTGAATGAATAAATGAAGCATGAAGAACTGGTCAGCCGTTGTCCATAACCTAAGGCTGGTCGTCTCCAGAGCAACCATAAACAGACAATGACCCCATAAATACTCTAAGATGGTACCCAGCCAAAGAATTCGTGGCATTCCTTAGCAAACAATGGCACCAACAGCCCAACGGAATACCCGCAATGATAAAAAAAAAAGGAGAGTGAAAGGGGGAAAAGTAAAACGCATCTCCCAAAAAAGGCTCCAAACGAAAGATACTAGGGAAGAGTGCAAAAAATAAAAACACGTGTTGGATCAAACGCCAGCGACAAAGAATTTCCGTAGCAACTTTTTTGCTTTGAAACGTAGGAATTCCCCTGGAAAAGCTAAGAGGGAACGGTACTAGATGGCACTAGGAAATGATCCAAACCTAGTTTTAATGATAATAATGAATAATTTACATTTTCTGAGACTCTCCTGAACACTATACCAAAGTTTAAGTCGCAAAACTTATGATAGAGCTTCATTGTATTCCCGATTCTGATCAGCTAGTCTGTCCAATGAAATATGGTTGAAAGAGTTTATAAATTTAAAGATGCCATGAGGCATGTTTTCCAGAAAAGCATGTGCCTCCAGTGAAATTTTAAATGCCCGAGAATTGTGCGTGTCCGCTTAAAAGAAATAGTTGGAAGAAGAAACTAGTTAGAAGTGGAGGTTCCTGGCAGAATTGCGTTTAAATGCTGATGGTTTTTCATATGTCGTAGGCACTCTCTATAATAAATAATTCTAAACTTACTTTTAACTACTGGAATATAATAAAGACTAGATAAATCTAATTATTTAATATCCAGAGTTAATAAATTACGGTTCAGTGATTTAAAAGAGATTTAACAACTTTTACTGGATAACATTTATTAATATCACACAAGGCTGGAATTTTCAAAAAGGGTTTGAAATCGCTATTCCGAAAAATATAAAAATATGTTTTCATTAGCGATGCTTATCTTCGAACGTTTTGGTATTCTTGTGATTAGAATTCCAATCTACCAATTTGTAATAAAATTTTGTATCAATCTATATATATGTAATCAATTTTTGTATCAATCTATCAATTTGTAATTAATTTTTGTACCAATCGAAATTAAAATTCAATCAAAATTTGTATAAATTTTGTTGTAAAAAATTATTTTATATGATACTTAGAGTATATAAGAGAAATATTGTGTACGTAATTAATGCTGCGATACGCTTAATTTCTAGGACTACTGAAATAACATAGAAGCCATTTATTTTTATTACCTTGCTATTAACTCCGCAGCTAAGTGATGTGCGCTTGTTTAGAATTTACTATTTTTGCTATATTATATATTTCCATGTAATGACTTTTAAGGCATTTTATTTTGGAATTTATTTTTTACATCGTTTTAAATTATTTTATCTTCAAATATATTTTTGTACGCATTCTTATAGCTATTTTTTGCATGTGACCACAGTTTTGAATCTTAAGCAACACCAATTTAAATTTTAATGTAATGTTTACATTTGCATAAATGTTATGAGAAAATAACAAAATTTTTGGCCAATTATTTTAGAAATTGCACATCTTGGTATCAATTAACTATATTTGATGATGGCTAAATTTTTCGTGGATTATAATATTTAAGCTACGTGAAATAATATAGCATATATCTCGATTGTTTGAAAAAAAGTTTCAATCATGAATGTTAGTTAGTTTTCAATTTTAAAAGTAGATAATGGTATGTGTCTGTATTTTGATACTACACTTTTGCTGGAACAAATGCTCTGTAAATGGTTTTAAACTAACCCTAATTGGTATTAACAAATGCAAACTCCATGATAATTGGTTACATTTTATTTACAATTAAAACAAAAATTATTGATTTTTCGCGATTTTTGACATCGCACTCTTATGTTAAAATGCGTTAAGGAGCTGAGCTTCCTTAGCGCTCGGGCTATGGTGGGTGGTCCAGACTCTCCCAGTGAAATGACCGGAGCTTGTCGGCGGTTCTGATTGCATACAGTCCGGACCTCGCCCCTAGTGATTTCCACGTTTTCGGTCCGCTGAAGAAGTTCCTGGCAGGACAGCGATTCACGTGCAACGTTGAAGCCAAGTCAGCCGGACGAATTCTACCACAGGGGCATCTCAAATTTAGTGCTGCGATGGGACAAATGTCTGAACCGGTGTGGGGACTATGTGGAAAAATAGTGTAAGGTACGTAGAATAGTACGTATATTTGTAATTACCTGTATGTACCTTATTTTGGCTAATAAAAAATAGGGGCAAAGTGAACACTTGATTAGCCATAGAATTCAAGCAAATAATCTCGTTGCCGTATATTACTTGCTAAACGTTATAAAAAGGAAATATAACATTCTAAATACGTTACGTAAAATCCTTCGTAAAAACTTCGAGATAATCCGTTTTAAATTGCTTCTTAGGTAAGTAGAAACAAGCCCAAGATTTCAAATTAACTAAATGTCGTTTAAAGTAAATTTGAGGGCAGGGGTATGGATAT
Source organism: Dysdera silvatica (assembly GCA_006491805.2). NCBI lineage: Eukaryota > Metazoa > Arthropoda > Arachnida > Araneae > Dysderidae > Dysdera > Dysdera silvatica. The sequence continues at coordinate 227,456,640 of QLNU02015360.1, forward strand.
CAAGCTAGGATTGTGCAGATTTTTGAATGCTGTTCTAATAAGATCCATGGGGAAAATATAATAAATATATACGTAGAGAGGTATGGTCATAGTTAAGTCTAGAATTCATCATCGTTTTCAAGGAAAAAAAAAAGTAGAGCCGAACAGGAGCGAATCTTTTCGATACGGTTTATGTTAACGAAGAGAAACATGCTTATGCTATAAAGCCAGAGTAGTTGCAGTCAGTATAACAGGTTTAATCAGAGTAATTCTCTCATCACAGATGAAGATATGGTTGTATTAAATGAATATATGTATGATGTATCATCTAGTATATTATGTGTTGGCGAAAAAAATCGTTTATTAAAAACTTCAGAAATATACAGGGTGTTCTCGAAGTCTGACTCCGGATCCTTTTTCTGGGAAACGGTTGAGTAGATGAAAAAATCGGCGAACATGTATCCTATTATTTTTGGGGTACACTTTTTGAGCGAAAATTTTTTGGTGTGTGACCTCGGAGGTAGGGGGGGCGGGTCAACTCAAAAAGTTCAAATGGAAACGTATGTCAAGTTGTATGTCATTCGAAAGATGTGACTAAAAAAGGATTATTAACGTTTGTTCCAGGTCGATACACCGAACCAGTCATGAATGGGGAGAGGTGAAAATTTGGGTTCGAAATCTCTTTCTTTACTAAAATTCCCCATACATAGGTACTTAAAATCCCGTTCTATACTTGTTTCTGTAGAGAGTGTGCATCTGCACATGTGTAGATGCAGAGGAGATTTCATAGATTGGGGGACGGGGAAAATATCCTCCGCCCAATAGGATCAAATTCCTATTCAAATTACACGGCGTACTACTAGATTGAACTTTATATCAATAACTGCTCAAAATGCGTAACATTTACCTCCTGACAGTAAAATAAACTATTTTCAGATTCCTGGCACACGTGCTGAAAAGTAAGTAATGGTATCTCCCAACAAGCTGTAGTAATTCTGTTCTTTAATTTGAGTAACAAAGTTTCTAGTATAGACTAGAAATTTCAGGTGTCCCCATAACAAAAATTCATTCATAGACAAATCTGTGGATCGAGCCTGCCACTCAATCGCCTACCAATCCATTTGTTTGGGAATCTGTCATCTAGATAGAGATGTACGCCCTAGAGTGGTCATAATGTGCAAGGTAACCATCTTGTTGCAATACGATTCCGTCTACATAAAATTCTAGCTCTCATTCTTCAGTCATAGCTTTTTCAACAACATCTGTAATTAGATGGTCTATTAAATTTTCTAGAAGATCTAAATAACGTTCCCAGGTTACAGCACTATCAAAAAAAAATGTCCTATAATATGGTTGCCTAAAATTCCCGCCCAAACATTTAATTTTTGAGGTCGCTGAGTATGTACTTCTCTTAAACTATGGGGATTTTCATCGTTTGATTAACGCACGCTTTGGGTATTCACATGTTCATTAAGAAAGAATGTGCTTTTATCGCTGAAACAAATGTTTTGTAAAAACTGATTATTTTCAGCGATTTCTGCGTTTATTATTTCACACAACTCAAGGCGACGGTTAAAGTCATTCTCAATGAGCTCTTGGGTAGAATTTTATACGGATAAAACGAATATTTTTTAAGGATTTTGCGGATTGTGTTTCTGAGAACGTTCGCGCGATGACTCATTGTACTCATGGATTTATGTGGTGTTATACAGATATTCCCTATAACTTCCAGCGTTGTGTCCTCATGCACCTTAGTTCAACCAGAGCGTGGCCGATATTTTACACTTTGTGTTTCGCGAAATTTTTTTACTAAATCGGACACGCACTTACGATCGATTGATCGGTCAGGAAATAATTCATCGAACCTTTTAGAGGTTGACCCGCAGTTTCGACCACATTCCCCATAAAGAAAAATTATTCCCACTTTGTCTTCCACTGAGCATACCATTGTATGGCCGTTAAATGATAAAACAAAGAGAGTAATTACATAAGAAATGAAAGTTTAATAAAGATTTATTTAAACTTTAGTTGCTTTAACCCTTTGGCTACTAACGAGATACCTATGTCCCAACCAAAAGAAAATTTGGTAGTGTAAGGGTTAAACGAAGCCAAAAACGCCTAAGACAACGTACAAGTAATTTTTAATTACTGCCGCATCTGTCGATGTTTCTAACTAACACGTAAACGAAGCACAGTGGCTACACATGCACAGAAGCACACTCTCTTCAGAAACAAGCACAGAATGGGATTTTAAGTACCTGTGTGTGGGGGAATTTTGGTAAAGAAAGGGATTTCATATCCAAACTTTCACCTTTCCCCATTCATGACTGGTTCGGTATATCGACCTGGGACCAACGTCAATAATCGATTTTTATTCACATCTTTTGAATGACATACAACTTGACATACTTTTTCATTTGAAATTGTTGAGTTGACCCCTACCCCCAGGGTCGCATACCAAAATATGGGGGCACAATTTTCTCTCAAAAAGTGTGCCCCCAAAAATAATGGGATACGTGTTCGCCGATTTTTCCATCTACCCAAACGTTTCCGAATAAATGACCCGGGGTCAGACTTTGTAAATACCCTGTAGATCAGTGTTTCCCAACGTGGGCCAACAGGGGGGCAAGTTGAATGTTAAGGGGGGCAATTTGAAAATGGACTCCACTGTACATAATGTAATAAAACTGTAATAAATTTTAATAAAAAAAGGACCACTCTACGTAATTGATGTAATATATAAACTCATAGTGAAAATGAAACGACACATTGCGCAAAATATTAAATAAAAATACGACGCATTAACACAGTTTAAAAAAATATAATGGTTTATAGCTATTTCAGAAGCGTGTTTAGGCTTCCTTCTTCAGACCCCTAAATACACTAACGTGATTCACGTACTATTGATAGACTTTTTAGCACGTGGACCATGTTAGTGTAACTAGGGTTCTGAAAGAGGAAGCCTAAACGCGCTTTCGAAATAGCTCTAAACCATTGTATTTATTTAAACTGTGTTAATGTGTTGTATTTTTATTTAATATAAACTCATGTTTGTAAAAATTGCAACACCATGAAGGACTCGTCCGAATTGAATGAAATTTAATGTACAAACGACCTGTGTTGATACAAATAAACGATTAAAATTACAAAGCAAAAAAACAATATTACATGTCGAAAATCAGTATTTGGTGAAGCCACCACGCGCTGCAATAAGTGATGCTATACGACGTGGCATGGAATCAAACAGATGTCGAACGTGTGCCTGAGGAAGAGCATTCCAGATTGCTTGTGTAAGACGAAATGTCGCCCTCTTTCTTCGTAGAGGCATAGTGACGTCTCATGTAACGTTTACCACTAGCAGATAACCATACACGCCCCGCTACAGCCCTCTATTTATACGGATCCATCAGCAGTTCAGAGGGCGCTGCTCAGCCCACGCATGCGTGATGACTCTGAAATTCTAATCATTTGAATAGCATACCCTAATTTGCATTTCCTGAAAGTTTCAGCTCAATCACATGATTCCTTCATGGTGTTGCAATTTTTACAAACATGAGTTTATATATAATATAATTTTGTATTTAATGTGTTTTGGGGGTTATAACTAATTGTAGGGCGCGCGGATCTTTTGGTTACTATAAAAATGGGTCGCGGCTTGAAAAAGGTTGGGAACCACTGCTTTAGATGAAGCTATATACACACACACACACACTCTCTCTCTCTATTTTCCTCTGCTTTTCTCCTTTGTACATTTTTGTCGAAATCTAACTTACCGCATATACCTGGATAAATGTTTCGATATTTCAACTTTCCAAGAAGGTTAGCTAGACGAATCACTTTATAACATAATTTTAGAGAAGGATTTTTATAAGGGCAATTGATATTTCAGGTTCTGTTTCTCCAGTTTTCACCGATCTTGAAATTAATACATCAAGATAACTTATATATTAAATATCTTCCAAATTTCACCAGAAAAAGTTTAGCACATCTTAATTTTATAATATTGCATTTTAATGCCAATAACAAATTCTATGATAAATTGGTTCACTATATATTTGATATTATAATAAAACTACGATAATTATCTAGTTTATGCAACTGTTTCTCTTTACCCAAGTTCCTTCTAAATTTAGTTTCTTCTTCTTAAATTTATTCCTTTATTTTAGTCCTTAAAGTTAATTCTTTAATTTAATCCTTAAATATTTAATTCTTTAATTTTATCCTTTAATTTAATTCTTCCGTCAATTTAATCATTTTTTTAATTTTATCCTTTAATTTAATAATTTCTTTAATTTTGTCTTTTAATTTTATCCTTTAATTTAATAATTTCTTTAATTTTGTCTTTTAATTTAACCGTTTCTTAAATTTTATCCTTTAATTTAATAATTAAAGAGTCCTTTATTTTAATCCTTAAATTTAGTCATTAGACGCAGCTATAATCGTTCAAAAATGATACCATCATAACGCGATGCATTCAATAAACACTAAAGCCATAGTAGACGACCGTTCTTCAAAGAGTAAGTAATTAGCAAATACACAAAAAAAATTTATATTATAAATAATTTTTTATAAGTACATTTTCTTCTTACTTCTGAAAATGCATTCAAAGCAATGTTAGGGAAAATATCATTAACCTACTATTACCTAATATAACAAAGCTATATTAAACTGTCTGAAATAGCGTGTTCCCATTGCAAGCAGTTTATGGGTGCTTAAAATCCAATGAGGTAAACTTTCCTTTATAGCACCGACGACAGTGAGGATATAAAATTATTTACTGCTTCAAATTATCGGTTACCGTTTCTTCCTTACACTGACATTTTGATTTCATAATTTAAAAAAATACCTTTTCATTGGAAAATCATTTATCAAAAAGTCCAGTCGATAGTGGTTGAATTCAGAACTTTATTCAGTATTTCCCTTATATTTATATTTTTTATTTGTTACGCATCTCACATCAACCCTGAAAAAATATTTTAAGACTACATATAGAAAAGTATTTTAAGAAAGATATAGAAAAGTATTTTAAGAAAGATATAGAAAGGCTAAGGTCCATCAAATAAGAATCGATTAAATATTACAAACAATGAGAACAGAATAACATCTTGATTAATGGTTCGGAAATATATTGTCACCATTAATAATAATAATATTAATGGCTTTACTCGTATATTTAGACTACTGATTCTTAAGACAAATTTCATTTAGCTGGCAAAAAACTGTTTTCTCTTTGTCCTACATGCAAGTGTAGGACGTTTTACCGCAGCAGTTTTTATTCAAATTAGCATATTGCATTTGGTGCTTTGTGTCAGTGGGTTGTTTGGGTTTTGGAGCTGCTGGGTTGGAAATCCAACAACAACATCCTTCCAAAAATAACAAACAAAAACTGGTACTCACTTTAATCTTTTAAGCATATATTCATTCTATTTTTTATTTTATTTCTCTAATTTTCAAAGTGATTTTCTAAATTCCTTTATGTGATTTAATATGTATGTAGTAGTTGCTCTCTGCTCTGTTTAATTTTTGTTTCAGGTCAGCGTAAACCTAAGAACGCTTTGCATATCAGATAATTTCAATCTTTTCCTACACCCCTAGGGGCGAAAAATTCCTTCAGATGTTTAATTATGTGGGAATATTTAAGGACATTCATAAATAAACATTATTGGACATTATGGATTATACAGGGTGATTCAAAACTAATGGAACAAACTGAAAGGGGTGGTAAAGGACGTCAAATAAGCCATATTTGGCGAAATCCCCATGTCCGCAAACGAGCCAGTTTGGCTGTGGAGAAAAACTATTGTTTGCGTCCGTATCGTTGCTATGTAGGCAATTACGGCAATAAAAGAAATTAATGTATAAATGAAATGATTCACCTAATAATACAGCAGAGACAAAGAAATCCGGAATTCCCTTTTTTAGATCCTGATTTGGGTCACCATGTAGTGAAAATAAGCCTAAAACTGCCTTTTTTAGCACACTAGAAAAGGCCTGGGAACTTTCAAGTATGTGCAACAGGTGAAGAATATGAAAATAAAATTTTTTTGTTCAGTGATTTTTTTTTTGTCTAAAAATTATCCGGTCCGGTACTATAATGACTGTTGTGTTTGCATCCACTCAGTTCACTGTTTCCACAAATGGCTACAATGCACCATTTCAAGAATTATTACTAACAAATAATAACATTAAATATTAAAATTTAAATTTAAAACCGTTAGACCACCAAGACACAGAAACGACGCTTCCCTTCTTCGCAGTGCCGGATTTATAAATGGGCACGTTGGGCATAATGCCCAGGGCGCAAAATTTCTAGGGGCGCAAGAGGTTGCGGATTTTGTTTTTTAATTGCGAATTATTTACCGCAGAATTCTGTCGATTAGGTCTCCCCAAGAAAGCGCCCCCCTTTTTTTCTAAATCTTAAGTTCTGAAAAACTGCGTGAAACAGCCACTGCTCCCCAAGATCGAATCCAAGAACGGGGCGTGTACCCACCCTAAGAATAATGTTTACATTAAAAATAATTATTTTCAAGTAAAAAATGCTTAAACCTAAGCTTGCAAGTGAAATTTTCAAACCTTGTGCCTTCCCCGACATTTTGTTCTGCATTCGCCATCGCTTACTTCCTCCCCCCCCTCAATATAAAAAAAAACACCCAAAATTGTAGTCAAATAAACTAAATTTATTTTAAAAAATATCGTTATTATATCTTATAATAATGCATATAAGGTAGGCTAACCATAAATGTCGCTCCTTCCCTATCGTCTGCGATTTTTCGTCGAATTTGAGGGGGCGGAACGACAAAATTTTATTTATTTCTGCTAGTGCGGCGGGGGAATAACTAGCTACGAAGTCTAAGGGCTAACTTTTTTTCTAGGGCTTAATCATATATATACCTCAAGAAAAAAGAAAAATTTTCTAGGGTTAGCCCCCAGTTACGGCAATAGATGGGACGACAAAAATCGTTGTGCCCAGGGCGCTTCATACTCTAAATCCGGCCTTGCTTCTTCGTATATAAGGTTTTTGCAAGATATTATTACCCTCCTCATGATTAACACAATTGCCAAATGATCAACACACAAAGCCACTGGGGTATGTTCTTTGGAACTTTTCGTAGGGAATTTTTAAAGATACTAATTTTCGACTCCATAGCCAACCACTTCCAAAGGTTAATGATTTTTGTAATACTACCTTACAAAAACCTTATATATGGAGAACATGAGAGTCATCTTTACGCCTTGGTGGCCTAGCGGTTAAGACACTCCGTATATAACGGAGAGACTCTAGTTCTACTCCAGTCCATAGCGATATTTTTACTCTCCTATACATTGAAAGCTCTAATTTGTTCCCAAGCGTGGGCATCAGAAACTAATATCTATAAAAATTGTTATTATCAGAGAAATCTTAACGGCTTTAAATATTAAATATAACTAATAAAGTCTAATAAATTACAAAATCTAAGCAAATAAGTTACAAAATACCTGAAATAGTAAAATTGTACCCGATAAATTAAATTACTAAATAATTAATTAATAACCATTAAATAAATAACCCTCCAAAATCTTCATAACAGAGCTAACAGGTTCTATATCCTGTGGAGATTAGAAATATATTTTTAAAGGCCATTAAACGACCTAAAATTTTTGGTGGATAAAAAACATAATATTTAGTTACGCATTGCTATTATAATTTGAATAACGTTTCTAATAAAAGAGATAATAAAACCACATAGAAGATAATAAACAAATCCAATGGTAAAAAAGGAATACAAGCTACGGAAACGCAAAAAAATACCACTTATGCAAAGCAAGTTTACGTTAAGGATTCCACGAAATGGAGCTTAAAATAATTTACATCTATTGTAAAATAATGTAGAAGAAATCAGTTAAAACTCAATGGAATTTTGTGTGTGTGTTGAGGAGAGAGTTCGCGATATTAACCTATTTATTAATACACCGACGTTTTCATAAATTTTCCCTCTGTTTTAAATACGAGGTGGATATATTTCGTTATATGCGCTCTCTCTCTCTCTCTAGCTAGTTTTTATAGTAAGAAAAATTCCCAATTATTGTATCCCGTACTAAACTTACATACAAATATATATTTTTTTCCGTCATTAATTCCAGTTTTCTCCTTAAAATTTGAATGATCTTGAAAAGGTGAATTTATGTTTATCGCCTATTCCTTCTATTTCTTCTATTGCAAGAGGCAGTGCTTATTTTTCGTAAATGGTTTTTGTCACGAAAAGGGTGAACAAGCTTTGTTCTGATTGGCTGGATTTCAACTGCTAATAACTTCAAAAATATTAATTTCTCAGCATTTTTGCATTAATATTTTTGCTTAGAATTTTGACAGGAACCGCGCTATATACTTTTCCTTACGGCCGTTTATGACACTCTGTACACACACACACACACACATATATATATATAAAGCATGTGTAGTTTCTTAAATGAAAAATTAAAGAAAATTTATCTTGTTGAAGAACGATGAGCTTTCAGTAGGAATTTTTGAATATGAAATGAGAACAGAGTTCATATAACTAACAGACGTCGATTGTTTACCATGCTTAAATAATATCTTAAGATATAGCGAAAGCTTGAAACTTGATGATGGGAATAATATATGGTAATGTATGCCGAGGATAATATATGCGGAAAGAAGGTAACATTCGCATTAAAAATACTCAGACATATTCATGTTGGCAGATACATGAATATTTATGTCTTATTTTTTTAGAAGCTAACACATACAGATATTTCGGGGAGTTTACGGAGAACCTCATTATATGTGCTTCCGAGTATTTGCTTGCAAAGTCCACCATATTTTTTCATGTTTTAATATTCTTTATTATGTAAATTATATTCGACTTTCTTTTATTTTTTTTACCTTTTTAACTACAGGCCGTAACTGTATTCTAGCTGCAACTAGTTTTGAATATTTGGTTATTGCTTTATGCTAAATAAGCGTCCAAAAAAGGTGAGGTTTTTGAGCTTGAGCACAAATGAAAAAAAAGAAAAAAAGAAAAAAACCTATTCGGCTGCTACGGGATTGAATTGTATTAACGTCGAAAGTGTCCTTCTCCCTGGGGTCATCGGATAAAAAGAGCACTTTAGAGAAGTTCGGTGATATGTATGCTTCGGTGTGTAGTACTTTCGATGCATGTACGGCCATTTTGTTTAACGATAACATTTATTATACTCCGATCACCTCTGATAGATGCACACCTCCCTTCATAGTAGCATTTTAGTCCAAAATATTTCAAACTGACTGCAGAGTATCGCCAAAAGGAGATAAGAATATTTTCAACGCTATGTTTTTCTCGATTTCATTTAAAATTCTTATATAAGTTTTTTAAGCAAATCTGCGTATGTATGTTCATTTCAAATTACAGAGAAATTAGAAGTTTAATTGAAAAGCATTTGAGAAATTCCGAGTCGAACATAACCTGCAGGAGGTATTTTTCGTATGAAGTAATTTTAAATCTTTACGGGCTGTTATTTTAAAGTGAGAACGTAGTCGGAAATGTACCACGAACAGTTCTTAATTTAACTGCTGAAATCGCGCATTGTTCTAGTGAGAAACTACGAATACAAATAATTGGAAGAAAAAACAATTTGACATGGGCACCAACACCTTGCTGAACAGATATAGCTAACATTGTGGTTTAACGAATAACGCGAATTTTTCCATTGCTACTTATTGAATACTGACAGTGGCGTAAATAATGGGGGGGCGGTCGCCTCGGTGCCAAAATTCTGGGGCGACAATTAGCCTTTAAAAAACAAAATTTGTTTTGTTACCATATTGGAGGGGGCGGCAATGAGAGTCACTCACCACGGGCGGCAAAATATCTAGCTACGCCACTGAGTACTGATACAATATTTTTAAATCCTTTGGGAGACAAAATGTCAGGCTGTGATGGAAATACCATTCCACGTTTTACCACCGATATGCAAGCAGCATTGCGAGCTATCGGGGAGGGTGACCATCTGGGAACACCCACCACACATTGCTGACTATGGATTGATTTCAGTGGCTTACACGGTTTCTTGTTGAACGTCTAACATTTATTCGTCTTCACTGTAAGCTTGACTTCCAGTCATTTCATTGGCAGATGATGACCCGTGACGTGCTTACGAGGGGCAAAATACTTTGAAGGGAATATCCTTTTGAGGTTTTTGCATCGACGGTTATATATTCATGTCTATTTCCCGTTCTGTGTATACAGGGTGTTCCAAAAACATCGAGTCAAAAGTATATAGTCGTGATCCTTGTGCAAAATGGACCATAACGGCCCTGTACATGGGGGGTCGGAGGGTCGGAAATGAATATCCACGGAGTTATGCATACTTTTATTTCGCAGAGGCGGGATCTATAATGACCAATGGCGCTTACAAACCATGAAGTTGTCTCCCCCGAAAATTTCAACTCCGGCGCGGGGTTGCTACATTGCATCCTCAAACAGGTTTCCAGGCGTGTTGGCATTTTTTGTGGTTGCTGAGATTGGCGACTTGATTTTATAATTGGCGCAATTTCATAAATAAAGATTTTAAGGCTCCTACGTAGGGCTGGAAACTTCCCTCAGAGGTGCAGTACAAACATAGGATGGCCCCAAGATCCGTGGGAGCCCTCTTGGTTCTAAAGCAAGAAATTTAGTTTGAAAAATAAATATCTCGAGACTCGCAACACCGATTAAAGAAGTTTACCTAAGGAATGTTTCAATTTTTGCTACGAAGGGCAGGGCAGGCCATAGGGGGAAGGGTGAATTGCACAGGGACCCGGTGCGGCCAAGGGAGCCCGGTACTAAAAGGAACAAACCTCCCCAGCGCTCCAGCAACGATCAGTACACGGACGCCTTACCAACTGCGCTACTGGGACGCCCCCTCACAAGGCAGTTTAAAATTACTTTGCGTACTTTCATACAAGTCGCACCCCACCTCTGGGGTTCGTACTGTATCCGTCAATGCCCTCCACCTGCCAATCATAAACTTTTATGCTCCGAAGAATCTTTTATTTTCGTTCATGTTTTACATATTTTTTAAATAATAAATAGCTTGATAATAAAAGTTAGTATCGAAAAATTACCCTTGATCCAGTAGCGTACGCAGAAAATTCCTAAAAGGGGTTGGTTCGAATGAGAAGGTTTATCTCTGCATCATAATTTCTCGTAGACCTATTCAGGGGCGGATTGTGCCGTCGGCCAACCGGCGTCCGGTCCGGTGCGCCCTCATGGGCTATAGGACTCGCGCCATACCTTTAATCCAAATTATGCGCCCTTTGATTGAGGAAGTCCGCCCCTGGACTTTTGTTAATATTCTCCTAATTGTGGTGGGGGGTTATGGCCCACATGAATCCCTCTCCCGTACGCTTATGTCTTGATCGATTCTGAATAATGACGACTATAGGCGCCAGCATGGTGGCCGGGTCGCAGGACTTGTATTTCCATTTACCATGGAAAAAATTAAATTTTAAAATTTCAAGTACTATGTAAGCACTTTCGGGAGGGGGGTTGCTGTTGTGCTTATTTTCCTATGTTAGTTTATTTTCAATGTTAATTTTTGCTTACCGGGGGGGATAAAATGGACAAAAAGTCAATGGTTCGATACGTAAATCGTAAATAGCTTGCCAAAGTTTCGCTATTCTCTCTAAAGTTTGGCGACGGCGAAATTTGGGAAATTAAAGGTCAAACTTTCAAATATAATTTTCATTGGCTTGAAATTGTTAATTCCCACATTTCAGAGATGCAAAGCGAATAAGATAACCAGTTTCTTGATAATACGGCCCAGATGCGGTCTATTGCAGGATTCCATTCTTCATGGGCTTAACTTTGTTTCTCATCCAATCATGCTTTGTTATTTGTTTATAGCCATAACTCCGTGGTTATTTATTTCCGACCCCCCATGTAAAGGGTCGCTATGGTCCATTTTGCACAAAGATCACGGCTATATACTTTTTGTACTATGTTTTCGGACCACCCTGTGCATACATCCAAATACATAATTGACGAAATTATTATACATGTGTAGATGAATGGAAACATCGAGGTCCATAATTTCTACATGAAGGAGGGGACTGTTTTTTCATACTGGAATAAAATAGTAGTTCTAATTATAACGAAAGTCATTTTAGCCTCTTGTGGAAGTTCTGTGTTTGTTCTTGCTGCTTTTTAAGAGGTACGTGCATTCGCTCCTGCCATGAGACTGTTCATTCTTTTAAGAAACATGCCAAATAACTGGTCAATTTCAGTCTTTTCTATATTGAACACTAAGGTGCTTGTTATGATTAACTATAAAATTTTTACATTAGTAGTATGATAATGATTTATCAGTATATGCATGATCATTTGTGGTTATTTTTCGACACAACAAAATAGATTGATATATAGCAAAACGCTATTTGTGGAATCTACACTGAAGGCATTCCTTGTACGCATTCATATGTATAAACTTGTCTGTTTTAAGTAATAGGTGTGAAACTCTTGTTACAAATGAGGCTTGTCTCCAAGAGCTAAGAATTTTTACCGAAGGCTCCCCTTTGCGTAATTTAAATGCGGGGGGAGAATTGCCTTCAGAAAATGAAATTTACATGTCCGTAAATCTTAAAAATTGTTTGCTTTTTGGAGAACAAGCGAATTGCGACAGTTTTGGTTGTGGCAGTTGGGTTGGAAAACATATAGCATTTGATTGTTCTAAAGGTCTTTTAGATTTTTCGCGCGTGACATACCTGCTCAATATTTTTTTGAGAATAAGCAAGTGGGATCCTAAAGTTCGCATAAATAATCTAAGACAAGTAGATAAATAAATTACGAGAGAATAAATCCTTTGGGGGACGATATTAGAGCTCATATTATTTGACTATTCATGTTCTGAGGCTGGACGGATGTGGCCTTATTTTAGGGTCTAATGGTGTTTCAATGTACGTCATTACCAGCATCCCAAGCGTCTAAACCCTCCCAATAACCTATTTCGAATGGCCCACAAGACGACTCGTAAAAGAGGGAAACAGGCTTCGATAAATTCTATTGGTTTGTGCAAGGGAGGCTTTGTCTCTGATATTAGCCACAGGGCATTAAAATCCGCCTCTAAAAGAATGGGATATGTTTATACGTTTTCGTGCAATATCTTTCTAGATCGCTTTAAAAATCTTACAATGGATTATTCGATCCCTGAAGTTACTAAAGTATTATATGCTTATGATTTCATATATTAATAATGACGCGAAATCATAAAGCAACGCTATAGGTTGGAGAGTGTTTAGTCCCTTTCGTAAACTAACAGAATTGAAAAGGAGAACAGCGAGGAGAAAGAAAATGCAGATAACCATTGGAAAAGTGTTCTTTTCGGATCTGGTGGTTATAGGGCCCAAGTCAGCAACAAAAAAGTAATTCTGCAACTGACTACAGCACGAATGCTGCTTGAAATCGCGATCATCGGCACACACAACCGACGAACTTTTCTCGTCCATTTCCAAAGAAATTTCGTTCCTTTTGCTGTCGCCTGTTTCTCTGATTATTTGGTATAAACAGGGAAGAAGAGTGTCTCAAAGGACGAGCGCCGTGTTTTCTGTTTCATCGAAAATTCGAGAAATCTCGCTGTCCTCCAAGGAGGGTCGTGCAAGTTTTGAAGCTCTTAAAAAACTTTCGGATTTGGGAATTTAACAGGAATGAAAAATGTTGATGCAAGATGTGTTTATCTTCTTGTTCTGTTGGGGTCGTGCTGTAAACAGTAGGGACAACTTATTTTGTTTCTTTATAAAATAACAAGTCTCAGTTTGGCAACAGTCAAGAAATATTGTAAAACATTATTGTATAAAGCAAACAGAATTTTCTCAATAACAAAACGGTAAGCAACTTTATATCTTCTACATTATTTGCATATTTATCTTCATCGTATCTAACGTTAAAGGAAACTCTTATATATAAAACGTATCATCGCAATGTATTCTCTCGAGTTTTGGATGTAAAGTATGATAATATAAGACGATTATAAAAAGAAGTCGCTTTTTAAATAATACGATATTCCAAAAATATATTTTTATATAAATTTCATATTTATTTAATTGCTGACTTTTCAGGCATTTATTAAAAATTCCAATAATCTTGAGCAAACATAATTATTTTTTTTCTTCCGTCTCTCTTTTGCGTATAATAAATATATCTTTAGTTGTATCGCTCCAATCCATAATTATTATGAACAGGGAAATACTCAATGGCAGGAATATGTATTATTTTTTACGATCTTCCACCAATGTACGTTTACACAAATACATATTTCAAAATTGATTTCTTAACATTTAAATGGTAAGATTTGTGAAGAATCTAGTTTTAAAAATTTTTATATTAATAATTAAACAAACCATCAAAATTTGTTTCTAATATTTATATTTAATGTTTCCCATTCAGATAACGTATTGTGTTATTTTATATTGACATATATATATATTTATACAGGGTGGTTATGATTAAAGTGACCCTACTCAGACCCTTCTAGAACCCCTTCTACTGATCCGATTTTGATGAAATTTGGCATACACGCTATATGGACCATGGGGAAGAGATTTCTGCAATAAAAAATAGTTCAAATTTCGACCACCAGGAGCAATTGTGGCCTCTAAAGAAGGGCAAAAAATTCAGAAAGAAGGTTAGAATTCAGGTCAGAACCCATTAAATTTTAATCACTCACAGAAGTTGTTTAACATGCGCTCCATCTACGTCAATTATGTGTTGAAAGCGCATTACAGCGTGTTCAATGGTAGCGTGAAGGAAATCTCGAGGGATTGCAGCAACATGGTATGTAATGCTGGTTTTCAGATCAGACAGAGTCCTAATTCCTCCTCCATAAACATGATCTTTTAGAAATCTCCATAACCAGAAATCACAGGGACTTAAATCCGGTGAACGAGGAGACCAGGCATCCGGAAAAGCTCTGGATATTACACGATCCTCGCCAAAGTTAGTACAAAGCAGTTCCCTGACTTGTCGTCCAATGTGAGGGGTTGCTCCACCTTCCATGAAGACAGTGGTCTGCAAACATTGTCGTTCCTGTAAAGCAGGAATGACTTGTTTTTGAAGGAGTTCACAGTACCTCACGCTCGTCACAAAGCACCTTTCAGGGCCTTGAGGAGTGAGATTTTCGTAGAAAAACAGTCAGATGATAAAATCAAAAGTGAACCCACACCGTGCAGCCGCGTAATCAAAATGCAGTGGCTGCTGGTGCAGAACATTGGGCTGTGAGGCACCCTATATGCGACAATTCTGAGTATTCACAGCTCCATCTAAAGAAAAATGCGCCCCAGCTGACCATAGAATATTCGAAGGCCACGCGTCATCAACAGCCATTCTCGCTAAAAATCGGACAGCGAAGTCCATACGTTTTTGATGGTCCTGAGGTTGCAGCATTTGCACCATCTGAATCTTATACGGACACCATTTTAAAATGGATCGCACGGTTTTTCGTACTGTCGACCAAGGTATCGATAACTCACGTGACACCGATCGAGCACTTGCTGAAGAGTAGCGGGAACTGGAGGCTTTGTCAACACCAGCAATAGCGACTTCTTCGACTGTTTCCTTCGCAATCGGTCTCCGTCCTCTTCCTGGCAGCACACCCAATTCCCCAATCTCTTCAAATTTCACAATCAATTTCTTCAAACCATTCTTCGACATTCGTCCTTTTCGCAGTCCTATTAAACGACGGTATTCACGCAGTGCAGCTACACAATTGCTGCCGTTCTGATAAAAAAGTTCTACCAGCAAAGCTCGACTTTTCTTTTATAAAAGCATGATTTACGATAACATAATCAACGCGCAGAATGATTTTCGGCCTCTGAATGACCTTCTTTTATACGTCTGACTAATTTGCACAGATTTTGTAGAAATCGCCACCTGGTGGTCGAAATTTGAACTATTTGCTTATTGCAGGTATCTCTTCCCCATGGTCCATATAGCATGTATACCAAGTTTCATCAAAATCGGATGAGTAGAACGGTTCTAGAGGGGTCTGAGTAGAGTAAATTTAATTATAACCACCCTGTATATATATATATATATAGTAAATTTATAATAAAGGAAAATGAAAATAAAATAAATAAAAAATAAAAATATATAAACAAATAAATAAAGTAAACTTGTATTAAAAGAAATTAAAACGAAGCAGATAGAAGGAAGCATAAATAATTTATAAAAGGTGACTGAGCAAAAGCTGTAAGTACATTTTTTATGATGCAAATATGCGCTTTTTAAAAATGTAAAAAAAAATTATGTAGCATTGAAATGATGGGAAGTTGATAAGAAATAGAAATAGCAGAAACAATGTAAAAGCAATGAAAATAAAAAACAACAGAATAACATTAAATTAACATAAAACCCACATACCAACAAGCTTGAAAGAAACATAAAATAGGGATTGATTAGTAAATAGAAATGGGACACCTCATGTAAGAATGTTTTCAGGGGCTCACCACGTGGGTCCTTAGCAACGAAATGTTTCTGTATGGAAACTAGCTTAAGCTAAAAGAAATCTATGCCCCCCGACATTCCGAACAAACAACGAGTAGAATTCAAAGGAATAGAAATTAAATTTAATTTGTTACATGATTGTGATAATTCATTACAGATTTATAATAAGTTATAATATTTCTGTAATAATTTATAACATTTTTGTAGTAATTTACAACATAACTGAACAACATATAAGCTACCCTGTACATGATCATGTAACATTAATCTATGCTTTAGGTATTATTTTTAAATTTTAAATAATTATTTAACGTCATCAATATCTTGGCATATTTAAATATACCTTGGTATATTTAAAGAGATCTCGGTATATATAAAGGTATCTTGAAGAATTTAAAGATATCTTGTTATATTTAAAAATATCTTGGTATATTTAAAGATACCTTGGTATATTTAAAGGCATCTGTTGATATAGGTTTAAAGATAACTTAAAGATATTTTAAATATCTTGATGCTATGATCTTTGCTCCAGTGGTTCCGTGCACAGCCCGCTGTCGGCTATCAATCCATCATCGTTAAATATGAAGTCCACCGACCATAAAAGAAAGCAATTATCTCTAAGGAACTTTCAAGAACTTTTTCTCTTTATGAACCGAAAAATTCTTTGTTCATAAAAGAAATTATATTCTCTTATTTCTTCTAGTATTTTTTCACCTAAGATCCCACGCCCTCGTAAAAACGCGATATAATAAATATCTCGATATTATAAAAAAAAAAGCAAAATTTTCTTCGCAGCTGTTTGGGCTTGCTTCCCCAATTCCTGAAAGTTAAAACTATGTATAATTTTTCGAATACTTAGCCTTATGATATCAATTCACTGCGTACGTTAAAGGTTATATAATTTGAATTATTAAAAGAAACATTCATTCCTCACTCACATACACCCTCAAATACAAGTTCCTTTTTATACCAGAAAAGCGGGTAAGAAATTTAAATCCGACGAGAAAACGTAAGAATGTGCAGTCGAGTTTCTACTGTATTTGCCACTCAGCTCCGATTTGGAGAAAGAATGCTTTTTCGTTTGACTTTTTTTTTTTGTAAACAAGGAGCAGTATACAAAAGAAAAATTACTTCCAAATGCTAGCATTTTTTGTTATTGCTGGGCCTTTTGAGAAGCATTTTGAAAGCAAATAGTGTCGGCTTTTCTTTTGATGCTCCAAAAAACGATGAAATTCTGCATTCGACTTAGAATTTTATAGTATCCACATACTTGACAAAGAAATAAATAATTTATTTGGTACAAAAAAGCTTTTCGTTATTCATTAAGCGGAGATAAATCTTTGGAAAGCTTAAATGCTTTTGCAACTGAGCAATGTATAAAAACAATTAGCCGTTTTCTACTTTTGTTGCCTTTGTGGTGTTTTGAATGCATCCAGAAAAAGCGCATGGAGTAGAGTTTTAAAAAGATATTTTCTTAGCTATACAAACTATTCAGCACTTAAACTCACTAATTTCCAATTTGAAATAGATCTTTCTTCCAATCACTTTTACCAGGACATTTTTTTTCATGCTTATATTTTATAAAGCTCTTTAATTTCGTTTTCGTTAAGTATTTAATTAATTTAATCTATCTGAGATGAAGCTATAACAAAATTTTTGAATATCTGAATTAACAAAGCAATATTAAAGTTAGTTTCATCAAGAGATTCTATAATTTCAGTTATCTTGACACTGGGGTAAGGTTTAAAAACACGACGTTTCGTGAGCCAATTGCCGCCTTTGTCATGTAAAGGTAGAATTCTGCCTTCATTTGACAAAGGGAGCAGTTGGCTCTCGAAACGTCGTGTTTTTAAACCTTACGCCTGTGCTGAAATGACTGTATTTACCTGATTAAACTTGATAAGTATTTAAATCAGCAGATGCTATGTATAATATTATATATTAACTGGGAAAACATTCTCAACACGGAAATTGAATTGTATATATATATATATATATATATATATATGTATTATGAAAATGTGGTATGATATGGAACCGGTGCTTAAATGTCTTCTCGAAATTTCAATTGAAGAATTTATATATATATATATATGGCCTGCAAAAGGGTTGCTGGTATCTAACTGGAAGGAGACCCACACGCTGAACGTATGTGACGATGTGTGGAACCGGCCAGGCCAGTAACCTAGTGTCCTACCCCGCCTTCAAGTGGTGCAGGCTGAGCTTTCTATTTATGTGGCAAATTAATATTTGCTACACGGATAGAAAGGCGGAAGGGGAGGGCTAATTCACCAACCCGTCTAGCCAGCGTGGTGAAATTATGGCTAATTCCTCCATTATGTTGACACACCAGAAACCATGGCCCCTAGTCTCCAGGTGCTGGAGTGCTCCTGATCAAGGCAGCGGTCAGTGTGGCATGAAAGCAGGGGGTGCTAAGAATCACTGGAATGGCCCAGGCTGCCGTTTGTTATTGACCTTGGCTACGTTTAATGGACGATCCCTTGCTTCTGAAGCAAAACTTCAGGAATTGGAAGAAGAACTTGACAAGATCAAATGGGACATTGTAGGACTCAGTGAAGTTAGAAGAAAAGGTGAAGAGTTGGTGGAACTTAAAAGTGGACATTTGTTTTATTATAGAGGAACGGAAACTGGAAGAACAAGTGGTGTTGGCTTCTTAATCAACAAAAGAATTAAAGACTACCTTCTTGAAGTCGAAAGCACGTCAGATCGAGCAGCGAGGCTCGTTGTTCAACTAACCCAGCGATACCAACTTCAAATAGTACAGGTATATGCACCAACATCAAGCCATACCGACGAAGAGGTTGAAGAATTTTATGAAGAAATCAAAGAGTTACACACCAAAGGGAAACAACATATCAAGCTCATCATGGGGGATTTCAATGCAAGAATTGGACAACAGGAACAAGGAGAGACATCGGTTGGTAAATACGGATATGGGGAAAGGAATGAACGTGGCGATCAACTCATCGAATTTGCAGAAGCTGAAAATCTTAGCATCATGAATTCATTTTTTAAGAAGAAACCGCAAAGAAAATGGACATGGAAACACCCCAATGGAGGAACCAGCGAAATTGACTATATACTGGCAAACAAGAAATCAATTATTGAAGATTGCAGCGTACTGAACAGATTTAATACTGGAAGTGATCA
>QLNU02015360.1:227488756-227520197 GCA_006491805.2 Dysdera silvatica
AAATTTTTGCATCTTCTTCATCAACTGGGGAATGGCTACTGACATTAAGCTTAAGGATTATATATTGTACAAGTATATAGAGAGAATTAAAGAAAAAAAGACTCATTATATTAAATGTTATCGATAATATCAAGTGGAAATAGGGGGTGCTGCAGTTCCACAGTGCCTATACGCGAGCCGCCACTGGCTTAGAATGATCTGGATGGTCAATCGACGAGTCGCAATTTTCGTTTGGAGATAGTTTGTTAAGCCGCTTTGCATTTTTAAAGATAGTGTATGAAAAATGAAACGATGTTTCATCTGTTATTTTGCTCTATTCAAATCGAGCAATCTAAATAATTAGAAAAGTATTCATTGAAAAAGATATTCAAATGTATTTTGCAAGTATATTAAAGAACATCCTATTTTTTGTTTCTGAAGCCATAAACTAAATGAATCTTCGAAATAAATAGAAGAGTTGTAAAATTTCTATAACACATACAATTGAAAATCTTCAAAACGAGCTGTTAATGCAAATGAAAATAGACAGAGAATATTAAAGAAAGGGTGATAACGTTAGAGAAGCCGACAAAAAGTTCGGAAAATTCGAATGGTTCTACATTGAAACAGAGACTGATGCAATCCTGAGATAAAAGCAGTGAAATATTTTAATACGCGAATATAATCAAAAGCTAAAGCATCGTACCCATTTTTAATATAGGTATTATAAAGAATCTCTATTATAAATCTTTATATAGACGTGATGACTGCTTATAGAAAATGGAATACAGTGCAAGTATTTTAAATTCTCGATTAAAATCTTAATTTTTTTCAAGTTATATATCTATAAATTACCCGAAATTATATCTGAAGAGAAATGTCTTAATAGGATACGTATATGTAAGAAAGCAAACACAGACCCATGCACAGCACAGACGTATGTATCACTTTTATCAAGGTAAGCTCTTAAATAATTTTAGAAGGTAGATCTAAAAATGTAGATGGACTTGCAGACAGACAAGCAGACATAGGTTATTTGATAGAATTAAAAAAAAATAAAAAATATGTATAAAAAACTCATTTAATAACATGAAGTTAAAATAGAAGTTTTTAGATTATAATGCTGTTAAATGCATTAAAATTCCGTTTATATTCACTGAATATTTTATAAAAAATAAAAAAAAAATACGTAGTTCGATTAGTGTATATCAATTTATTTTTTAATTGTACTGGGAAATTAAATGTTTCTCTACATGTTCTAAATATTAATAACAATTAAAATTTTTTTAAGAAATTTAACACTATACCTCAGTTTAGATAACGTAAGAAATACTTTTAGGCGCATATTTGAATTTTTTGATTTATTCTCACTGTATTATTAAACGGTGAATTTACAAGCAAAGCGTTTTTTTTCTTTTTTTTTTTTTTATGTTTAAAATAATACGCTCGCTTCTGCAAAGGAAAGCTCACAATGAAAATAAAACACGTCATTTTCTTTCTAAATGAAATTTGAACTGAAATTGTCAGTATTCAAAATAAATTTATTATTGCTTCCGGGATGGAAATTTCATTTCTTCGAAGTGGGAACACCACCCCAAAATTTCAATTTCCAATGTATTTATTTTCACTATATTTTTTCTTTTAAAACCCTTTATGTCTCGAGATGGTGAAAAGGATGAAAACAATCCTTGTCAGAGATCTCCTGCATTATTACCACCAAGAGCTTTTGTCACTTTGGACCCAAAATGAAAAGCCGAGAAAAAGAAGAAAGAAAAATCAGCTCCAAGGAAACCCAGACCTTTCACTTTTTCGCCAAGTAGTTGGGATTCCGAAAAATGCAATCTCATTTCTAATAGGTTCCCTTCTTCGTCTCAATTTCTTTTGAATTTATATCCTACATTAATGCATTTATCTTCGTGGACCCTTTCCTCCTGCAAATATTATGCATGTCATATTTTCTCGCACTTTAAGCAAACTGAAGGGTGTCACGACAGTTCAGCGCGGACAGTTCAGCGCACCGACAATTCAATGCGCGACAATTCAACGCACGACAATTGAGTGCTGCGACGATTCAAAGCGAAACGAAATGCTATAATCTAACTCATATATATAAAAATAAGTAGAATTGAATTAAAAAATAAAATAAACTATTTACGCCAACGCGGATACTACGCACCAACTGTGAAAATTTACATTGATGAAAGATATATATAATAAGAGACATGTAGATACATAGGAGAAAAAATTCCAATAATTCGAGGAAGAATAAAAAAGAAATTAGGTAAAATACAAAATTGGGTAGCGAAGTGAAAACTATTAGAAATAAAAGACATAGTAAAAAGTGATATAAATAAAGGGTAATGATATCTTACATGCTTATATACGGAGATAGAAAAGAATAGATACGTAAATTGATTTTGCTGTAGCTTAGATGATTCTATTAATTTAAATCGCTTAGAGACCTCATTTGAAAAAATTGTCATATTTCGCAAGATACAAGTTTGGGATATGAATGTTTTTGCTCAATGAAAGACGAATTGCGGAAACCAAAATAATATATTTTTTCTCATAAATTATATATATCATCATCATATTCAACCATTATCTATCCACTGCTGGATGAAGGTCTCTCCAAATGCTTTCCACACAAGTCTATCCTGAGCAATTCGCTTCCACGTCACCCCAACCTGTTTTCTTATTTCATCCACCCATCTAGTTTGAGGACGTTTTCTAGGTCTTCGGTGGTCTCTTGGAATCCAGTTCAGAATTTCTGTTGTCCATCGTTGATCAGTTCTTCTTGCAATATGCCCAGCCCATCGCCATTTCAGCCCTTTTACTTTAACAATGATGTCCTCTACTCAAAAATCTTTGTATCAATAACTCAAAATATTTTGCATACGAAATTTCATTACATCGGACATCTTCTTGTGCGTCGATTTTTTTGTATAGAGTGTATTTCACAATTATTTGCATATATTTCTATTTCAGTATGCAAATTAATTGTGAAATACACTCTATAACAAAAAAATCGATGCACCAAGAAGGAGTTGTCCGATTGTAATGAAATTTCGTATGCAAAGACATTTTGACCGAACATGCAAATGATTAAAATTTGGTGTCCAATGAATGAATAGCGGGAACTCCAGCGCATCGGAACTGCGCATTCAGCAGGTGTATATAAGGAGCGATTCTCAATATGTGGTCAAAATTTCTGTTGCATTTTGACTGCGGATATCTTACGTCGACTGTAACAATGCCTCGCCGAAAGATTCGTGCTCATTACGAGCATATGTCAGAGTTTGAAAGAGGTCGTGCTATCGGATTGAAAGAGGCTGGTTGGACGAATCGAAGAATCGCTGGACATGTGGGTCGAAGCGATGCGGCGATTGGACGGTGCTGGCAAGAGTGGGTCAACAACGGCAGATGTCAGCGTCGGGACGGCAGCGGTCGACCTAGGGCCACAACAGAACGGGAAGACAGAGCGATTGTCAGAGCAGCTGTCACAGCACCGGATTCGTCGTTATCAACTATCCACTGTGTGGTCCGCACACATGTGTCCAACATGACCCTCTGCAGACGACTGAGAGAGCGGAATTTACGCTCGCGCCGACCGTTACGCCGCTTACCTCTCACGCCTTTACACCGTCAAGTCCGATTACAGTGGTGCCGGGCTCGATCAACTTGGAACTGCGCTGACTGGGGACGTATAGTCTTTAGTGACGAGTCCCGTTTCCAACTGTGTCCTGACGACAACCGCAGACGTGTCTGGAGACGTCCAGGGCAGCGTGGGGATCCTGCCCTTACTATCGCACGCCACACATGCCCACAACAGGGTGTTATAGTCTGGGATGCCATCTCCTTTGATAGCCGGACCCCTTTGGTGGTCATTTCTGGCACACTTACAGCACAGCGGTACGTAGACGACATTCTACGACCGGTTGTGTTACCGTTCCTTTTGCGACACCCTGGACTTACGTTTCAACAAGACAATGCCCGGCCGCACACGGCACGTGTTGCTATGAATTGTCTTCAAGCTTGCCCAACACTTCCTTGGCAAGCTAGGTCTCCTGATCTCTCTCCCATAGAGCACATTTGGGACGCTATGGGAAGGCGATTGCAACCATCCCGGAATGTTGACGATTTAGCCCGACAGTTGGAGACAATTTGGCAAGAAATTCCGCAGGACACCATCCGGGATC
Organism: Dysdera silvatica; assembly: GCA_006491805.2. NCBI lineage: Eukaryota > Metazoa > Arthropoda > Arachnida > Araneae > Dysderidae > Dysdera > Dysdera silvatica. The sequence continues at coordinate 227,492,935 of QLNU02015360.1, forward strand.
TTTATCAGTCTATGCCACGCCGGGTGACAGCTTGCATCCAGGCCAGAGGTGGACCAACGCCTTATTGACTTCCTCCCTTTGTAACGGTCAAACTCTGCAATAAATCATTCAATTGTTCTGAAATTTTAATCGTTTCTTTTTCTATGTATGTTCTTCACATCCACCAATTTTTATCGCAATCGGACAACTCCTTCTTGGTGCGTCGATTTTTTTGTTATAGAGTATATTTGGATCTGGAAAAGGTCTATCAGAGGAGATTTCTCACAGACCAAGTTGACAGATATAAAATCCTTTGCGTTTGAAGATGAATATTTTCCACTTACTTTTACTAAAAATTTATAATGCAAAATTTTACTAGTTTTATTTCAATAAAAGTTTCATTTTTTAGATTGCATGTTGCTAATATTGGTGATAGTTTTCTGATGTAATATTAGTTTATCTCTTAATAGTTTATTTATTATTATGTTTTGGTTTAGAAAATAATTTTATTATTTGTTTTACGTTAATGCTGAATATATATTTGCTGTCATAATGGTTTTTTAAATGCTCCATAGAGCATAATCCAGGTGCATTAGGGTAGTTTTGGTAGTACACAACAGATTTCTTGACTCCTTGCGTTTACGACAGCCCACTCGATAACATTAGGCATGATGTTTTACACAGAACTCCCTAATATTTGTGAAATTGGCACCAACATATGCACAACCTTTTCAATTTTGCATTTTCTTCCTTCACGAGGATTATATACTTCCTGAAAAAAACAGATTTTGATTTTGAACACTGAGTCATTACCAAGTCTTCAACAAATTTTTTAATATAGTGATGCATTTTTATTTTCCTATTCATTGTCATCATATATATATTAAATAGCTGCTTAAAATCCCTCTAACTATAAGATGTAAGCCCCCCTTTTGAACCACGTATGCGACTTTCTATTTGGATCACATGGTTTCAATAACTGATTTGTCATATTTTCCACACCCGTGTATTAATCGTACTTTTTAGGTGTACGGCTTTTTATACACCTTTCTTGCTCCAACGAAACATGTTTGGCCTTTTCAACCGAGCTAGCAGTATATTTTGCTGTGATTACACTGACAGCCTTTGTGTCTTCTCATTTTTCAATTAATGCATTTTGTTTACGCACTAATGCTAACTGATAATCTTAATGTTTTTCATTTCTCAGTTCTGAAGGAAGGCTTATGTTTGGATGGCTTTCGCCATTCGCCCAAACGAAGGCCTTCCTATAGAACTGAGAAATAAAAAAATCCTTAGTTTATTCCTGCAATCCAAACTGAATGTTAATCTTGCACTTACGTCACGTGGTTTGAAACGTAGACGCTATAATCCGATTAATCATCTGGTAAAACTCGTAGCATGCTCCGAGCAGTATGATGTAGGTATGTTTTTCCAGTACATCGTGATGACAGATGACTGTCTGGGCTCGGAGTGCGACATTTTAGTTGACATAGCAGAGGGGCAATGGTTATCGTAGAGAAGGAATTAAGACCATGTATATTTTTTTAATAGGATTTAAATTACTGAAAAGAAGAAACAGAAACGAATGACTTTGGATAAGTTTTAAATACATACACTCTGAACACGTCTGTTTTAATCTCTGTTAAAAACTCCTGTTACTAAACTTTTCCATATTTTTTCTTAAACATTCAAGAAAAGACTTTATCTCAGACCCTCCCAAAGTGCTTCCAGATGGCATGGAGGCAGATATTTCGTCCCAACCGCAACTTCAACCTCCTTCATTATAGCGGGTCTGTGGGTGTTTGGCGCCCATAATTCATAGGATGCAGAAAATATTTTGTTTTCATTTTTCTTTTGTTATCTATTTATAGTACACTGTATTATTTAAACATTAAAAATGTATAATTTATTGCAATTTAAGCTCAAAATTCGTTTTATTTCAGTTTAAAATTCACTGTATCTTTTTGTTTTGCGTAATTTACTAGGTTTCGTTCACAAATTAGGGTACTTTATCGTGGTTGGTTCATTATTTGGAGTAGTTTACTAAGGTTCTTTCACTAATTGGGATATTTTCCATTGAAATACATAGTTCGACTTACGTACATCCTTTATGCAGAAGTTGCGTATGAAGTCGGTGTCCACTTCATTTCCTTGGTATCTTTAATAATCTATGCAGTGTAACATCGAAAACGAAAACCAACATCTAAAAATGAATTTTATCTTACCACTGCTTCTTGAACTACAGTTTGAAGGGTAACTCTTTTAAAAATATTTGCAATATCTTGGTTGAAATGTAGAGTAATAAATACATAAAACATAGAGAAATAAATACATAAAAGTTAGAGTCATAAATACATAAAAGTTAGAGCAATAAACACATAAAACGCAGAGTAATAAATACATAAAATGTAGAGTAATAAATACATAAAATGTAGAGTATTAAATAGATAAAACCTAGAGTAATAAATACGTTACTCTTCGTCGAAATTTCCCCACCTAAAAGAAATATTCGACTTGCATGTGGGACAATGTCATTGGAGGTTAGTCCATGTCATATGGACTAAAACTCGTTTAATAATAATAAGCAATTCTGCAATATTATGGACATTTCAAATATAGCATTTAAACGCCACGAAAGTCATGGTAAATGTGCAAAAAATGGAAAATCAGTGTATTTGTTATTAAAATACCATTTACTTTTTAAACTTCAGACGGTTTCCATCGTCACAGGAATCATGCCGGCTATATTTTCGTTTATTTGCGAAGGTTTTATGAGTCAACTATAAATAGAAGAAAAAATTAGCTAGCCAGAAAACACGTTCTATCGTTAAACTCAGAAAGGAGATAAAAAATCGTGTTCTTAATGATGATGAATTGCTTTCTGACAAGGTACTCGAACTGGAAATTCTCGCAGGTTCGTTGTGTGGGGGAAAAGATTTTTCTCATCCTTAAAGAAAGGTAATAAGTGGGACAAGTCGTTTATTTATAAAATATTTTTTATACTCTCTAGTTTTTACACTGTGAGATGCAGACAGAAAAAACAGGAGGTTAAAAACGCCGAAGTAAACAGGCTTTACCCTCGAAGATACTTCGTTGATTTTTGGGTATATATTTTACGTCTGCACAAAAAACATGCCACCAGCAAGTGCTTGAACGTTTTCCTTGTTAATCTGCTTTGTTAAAAACTGAAGGGGAAAATATTATTTCACAACGTGAAATATATATGCAAAAAAATTAAACAATGTTTTATATTACTCTAAGTTAATTTGTAATGTAAATTAAGTCATTTCTGCATGTTATTAGGGATAGATTACAGCGTGTGTATAAAATGGTACTATGAAAAGTCGATCCTACAACACTTCTGAATAAGCGCAAGTCTAACAAGGGAACCACTTTTGTGGAAGCTCGTACTCTGACACAAGACATATCACAAATGATAGTCCATAAGTACCTTATTAAGAATATGAAATCAGCATTTTGTGAATGGCGTATAAATGTTTTTTATTAATATTCAAATTCCAAAAATCGCACTTTTTAGGTGAAGTTTGTAATTTTTTATTTGCACTGTATATGAAGATAATGACTTTTAAACTCGATTCGAATGCAGAGAGTGATTGCAATTAACGGATAAAATTATAAAATTACCCAAAAGATTATTCAGAGCATTTTAAAAAATTATATAAAACTAAGCTTTTTAATACCAATATTTGGCGGGGATAATTGACGATATCGGCATGAAGTGAAACGTTTCGTAAAAAAAAAAAAAAAAAAAAAAAAAATTGCTCTGGATGAAATCAAAATTGATGTAACACATCAAAATGAAATTATAAAAATTCAGTTTTTGGTGTATAACCAATTACGTGCTGAACAATATCGCCCTATTACAATATTCTTGGTGTAACTATAATTTCATCTCTTGTGAAACTATTTAATTCAAAGATATTGACGAAATACCTTGTCGCTTAATTGATATGATTTCCAGTGAAAATGAATGTAATTTACATCCTTTTTAAAGTGCAGCCATTGTGAAGAACAATTACGTTTTGAACGTTTTTATGAAAAGTATCATCATCACAATTTATAAAAATAGTTCCGGAATCCGATATTTTGAGACATTTTTATAATTTTCTCATATCGAAAGTTTTTGATTTACAACATTCAAATTTTCCGCGTCAAATTTTTACGAGAGTCAGGCCGACTTCGCAAAAAATAGTAGACGTTCAGTATGATACAATGCTTGTCTACTTTTTAAAACAAATTATTTACGTATTTTTTGAAATGCCAGCTTCATTAAAACATTTTTCTTTATTAAAAAATTACGTAAAATATTTTGATGTTACGGCCATAAAATTTAGAAGATTTTTTCCTTTTTATTATGCCATTATATTTCCTAAAAATATTGTGGGTGAAGGTTGCAATATGAGCGTAATTGAATAATAAATGCTTCATGCCGATATCGCCAATTCTTCTAAACCATAGCCAAACGCGCCAAATATTGGTATTAAAAAGCTTAGTTTTTGTATAATTTTTTAAAATACTCTGAATGATCTTTCGTGTAATTTTATAATTTTATCCCTTAAATACAATTACCCTCTTTATTCAAATTGAGTTCAAAAGTTATTATCTTCATATACAGTGCGAATAAAAAATATCAAACTTCACCTAAAAAGTGCGATTTTTGGACTTTAAATATTAATAAAAAGATTTATATGCTATTCACAAAAAACTGATTTCATATTCTTAATAAGAAATTTAGGGACTATCGTTTGTGATAAGTCTTGTTTCAAAGTGCGAGCTTCCACAAAAGTGGTTCCCTTGTAAGTATAGGCGAGTTAGGTAGGAGTGGTGGCTTTCATATACTCCTACGAACTGACGCATGTGCGAATACTAAAAAACTAGCCTCCTATAACTAGCCTATACTCGCAATTGTGATTATTTGCGATTAGTGAGGGATGGTTTTAAGACCGAAGGAAAAATATCTAAAATATAAAACGAAATCTGTGATCCCCATATTTTTCTTTGCTTATACAGGGTGAGCTATTAGGTCAGAAAAGGTTTAAAAAAGCATTTTTTTTGTTTATTACCCAACTATCGCATCTTACAAGATTTTGCGAATAAACAACCGTAATGAAAAAAATTTTTTAAACCCTTCGTGATATACTGTCCACCCAATATAAGCCTATATAAATAATAAAAAACTGAAAATGACAAGGTACGGAATTTTTCAAAATTATTGTGGCATTTTAGTTAATTTATCACCGTGATAAATAATGAATATGATGATAAAAACTGCTGACCGTAATAAAAATGGAAATAATGAAATGATAAAGCAAAATCGTGTTGCAATTTTTAAAAATAAATGACGAGTGTATTCAATTTCAGTCGATTCGTGCCCATGCCGATAATGATCAGATTTTGTGTTCGTCGTCGTCATTTTCAAAGAAATATGTTCATTGGTGTTTAATGGCCCAAGGATAGCTAAGATAAAAAGCTGCGTTAGTGTCTGAAGTTTTCGAAATACCCAAATTATTAATACATGGGAGAATAAAATGTCCGACTACGTATTAGCAGAACAAGGTAAGCGTTTGGTGCCATCAAGATTTCATTCAAGATTCTAGATTTCCAGCGCCGTTGACATTCGCGTTACCAATATTTTGAAAGACTCTGTCAAATAAAATTTGGATATTTTAAAAGTCGTTATAATTAATAAAATATTAATAAATTTATAAATATAATAAAGTAATTATTAAAACAAACAAATTTCATTCAAGAAATACACAGCTACGTTTAAGTTTACATCCTGTAATCTTACAAAAATAAAATATTTCTATATGCTAAAATTAATCAAACGCTTTCATCAAAAGAAAAGAAATGAAAATCGCTTGGCAAACGGCGTCGTTATCAAAATATTTTCTTGCCAAAATTTAATACCTTCTCTTCAAAATGCGGTCCTGTTTTGCTTACCTCTATACTTTGCTTTTAATCAAATAAAAATTACATTTTAATATATTTTAATCGGCGTGAAAAAGACTGGCGATTTGAACTGAATTATGCAATTTCATCAGGAATCGATTTCGTGGTTGCCATTTTCCAGTGCTCTTGACATGTGGAAAAATGAGCGGAACTCATCCGTCACTTACCGGCTTCAGTATCTTCTTTCAGAAAAAGTGACATGCATTTATAGCTAGACTGTAACTAGAGCGTAACACTCTACTAGTTCCTTCCTATTTATTTTACTTTTTTTTTTTGGTAATTTCGCGTGGAGAAATTTTCCATAATTTTTCGAAAGGTTAAAAAATTGAATAAAATTAAGAAAATATGTTTTAGTTTTATTTCTATTTTATGGGGTTCATTTTCAATTGACTATGCCATCCTGAAATTAAAAGCTTTTCAGCGAAATTTCCCGCACTAACAGAGGACGTTTAAGAAATTATTTTCGACGCTAATTATTTGTATTCAAAACCAATCAGATTTTAGCGAAAACACATGCCGTATATCTCGAAGTTGCAAATGAATGAGAAATGCATAAATTGTATTTTTTAAACTGACGTTTTAATTCAACATTCAGCATTTCACATAGTGTTAATGGGATAACGAAAAATGCGTTTATGTAATCAATGGCGTATTTCCATTCGCGCAATTTTGATGAGAACTTATGGAGTTTCTGATGAAATTCGTGCTTTGAAGATAAAGTGGAAGATGAAAAATCGCGCTTGGAACAATTTAAAAATTTTGATGCGATATTTTGTGCAGTATATAATCCGTAGTCTTTTTTGAATACTATGTAATTATATTTCATAGTTATTTTGGTGTATTATGTAGTTTACAGAATTTCTGGTTCATAATATAGTTCATATTTTATAGAAGTTTTGGTCTGTTGTATAGTATATATTTTATAATAGTTTTGGTCTGTTGTGTAGTTTATATTCTATAATAGTTTTGGTGTATTGTGTATAGTTTATATTGTTATAGTACTTTGATATATTACGGAGTTTAGGTTTTGCAGTAGCTTTGATGTATTTTAGGGCTATTTTTAATTGCGAGTACCATAATTGTTTTTTTTTATTTCAGCTAAAAGATTTTACGGTTTAAAAGGATTTTTTTGTAAGTTTAATTTGAGTATATAAATCATCGTAAATACTTTTCTTTTTAAATAAATAAATAAATTAATTTTAATTAATCAATTATTTTAATAGATTAATCAATTAGTTTTAATTAATTAATCAATCAATTAGTTTTAATTAATTAATCAATCAATTAGTTTTAATTAATTAATCAATCAATTATTTTTAATTAATTAATTAATCAATTATTTTTAATTAATCAATCAATTATTTTTAAATTAATCAATCAATTAGTTTTACCACTAATCAATCAATCAATTATTTTTAATTAATTAATCAATCAATTATTTTAATTAATTAATCAATCAATTATTTTTAATTAATCAATCAATTATTAATTAATTAATCAATCAATTTATTTTAATTAATCAATCAATTATTTTAATTAATCAATCAATTATTTTAATTAATCAATCAATTATTTTAATTAATTAATCGATTATTTTTAATTGATTAATCGATTATTTTAATTGATTAATCAATTTAATTAATTATTTTAATTATTTGTTTTAATTATTTTAATTATTTGTTTTAATTAATTAATTATTTTAATTAATTAATTATTTTAATTAATTGATTTTTATCTAATTAATTAATTCTTTTAAATTAATTCCATTTAAGAAACCTTTTTATTTTTCCTCTCACTGAACACTGTGCGTAAAATTTTTGTATATATATTTTGCCATAATATTGTCAAAAGCATAAAATGTGTCCAGATACCATGTCGCTGTGCATGCGTGTATGTGCACGATCAGGGCTTTTAAATTCATTAATTGAGCTGGATTATTACTAAGCTTAGATATGTGTACATGCAGTGTGGTTCGGAGGTTCTCGATAAGCCCCCGTTCCTTCCCAGAAAATCAGCACTGCCCTTGCAAAACGTAGAAACACAAAAATTATTACTTAAATGAAGTTATAACGGGCCGACGAAAATAAAAATATAAGGGTACCTAATTAAACCCTTCACCTCATTTATTTGAATTACATGATACTAATAAAATATGAGCGAAGGATAATGAAGAAAAATGGGGTTAATGAAGAACACAAAATGGAAGGTTAAAACAAAAGTTATGTTCTTATAACTTGAAAGAGAAAATGATAGCAATTTTCTCCATGCTCCTTCAGATCCAGCTGTGGCGATCGAGATAATGTTAACGTACTGTAACGGTTTATTTAACATAGAAATGAGAAAGAAATAAGCATATCCTTCCAGACCCAGCTGAATTCTATTACCCGCATTAGACATATGAATCGCTCCAAATATTTGCATAATGCATATTTTATTGCGCTTTTTAAATAAACGGATGATACCGTTCGAAACTGTATTTATTTTGCAGGTTTAGTTTCCCCGCACAAAGTTTATTCGAAAGTTAAGCAGTAAAAGCATAAATTAAATCTATCAGAGTGCAGTTTCTAAAACATTAAACACCGGCAATTGTTTGGTATTTTTTGGTTGCATTTAGGACATTATGCTTCGGTTTAATTTTATTAATGGAGCATCATGTAATGTAGTGTAGTAAATAATGTACTAGTATTCTTTCAATTTGCCTAATGGAACTTCAGTTTTATTCTTCTGTGCCAGTCTCTATCTTTTTTTCCTTTTTTTTTCTCCGTGGAAATATTGCTATTAATAGTGACTTCAACAAAATACGCAAAAGTTATTAGATAGTTAAACTTAAATAGTGACTTACTTTTTTCCCTGGTAGTTCTGATTTTTATCTCCTTCATGCAATAATGCTGAAGACGATGCCTTCACTTCTCTAGTCAATTTTGCAGGAAAAAAACATAAAACTTTTCAAACTCAGTAGTTCTTTTTCAGCCGAGTCATTACGATCGATTGATGGACGGAATGAATGAATGAACGAAGGAAGGAAGGAAGGAAGGAAGGAAGGAAGGAAGGAATCTCTAAAATTGCCTGTAGAAAGCTATACATTGGCGTCAAACATACTGTATTCTCTACTAGATAGAAAAGATATATAAAATATTTAGGCTATTAAAGCACTTTAGTACGTGTTATAAGGGGTCAAAAGGATAAGCATTTCTGGATAAAATACAAAAATTAAGAGTAATAAAACATTGAAGAAAGTAAAAGCCGTGTTTATGTCATGTAAACTGTGAAGAGGCGTTTAATGAATGTTTTTGTACTTTATTAACTATTTCATCAAAGCAGTTGTTAATACTACGTCTAATGCGCATAAATTGTAATTATAAATAATTTCAGCTATAATTGATAAGTATATATAAATAAATACTTACAATAAATAAGTAATGCAGCTAACTAAATACTACCATGACCATAGGTGTAGCCAGGGGGCGGTTTTTGGGGTTATAACTCTCCCCCATCGCAATGAAATTTTGCATATTTAACATAGGAATATATGAGTTGTAGCTCTGTAACCCCTCCCATTAAGCCTATAACCCCCCCTTATGAACTTTCTGCCTACGCCTATGACTATGAAACAACCAAATTGCAACTACATACCTTTTTAAGTTTAGTTTTACTGGCATACACACCCCACTCTGTACTCATGAAAAACAATTTTTATTTTAGTGTAGCTTCTGTATGCAAGAAAGCAAAAATGCAATATGTTTGAAAATCCGTTTAATTAATAGGATCTTTGTACATAAGTACTTTATATGTGGAATTAATGATAAAAAGAGTGTTTTTCTACGGTACAGATTAATCTAAAAATATGCTGTGAACTTCTAAGGTATAGAACACACAGGTGTAGGTCACATATTTGAAATGATTTGAATCCATACCGAATAATCAAACTTTATGTAATACATACGTAACATAAAAAATGAATAGATGTATTTATTGTGCTCATTCCCATATCCGGGGGGGGGGGCCTTAGGGCTGGCCTCCCGATACTAAATTTTTAATAAGACTTGGCTCTGGCCTTGCATGCTGTGATTGCAACGATATATGCTGTAAAAATTTTCGAACTCTCGAAATTAAATTCTAGCTACGGTCTTGATTGTATTGCTTTGCTCTTCGTATATGCAAATTTCTTAAAATCCTTAGTCTTTTCGCTTTACCCAGATAGCAAAAATCGTACTGTGAACGTCGTGCAAAAGTCTAAAACAGTGGCGGCTCGTGTGTCCAGAAATATAGTGTTGCACACATATTTTTGCCCTTAGAAATACATTTCGAGAGTGCTGTTTTCCTTTTCATCTTTTCTCTTGCGTTTGAGAGGAGGTGGGTGGAGAGTTATCCAGGCATAAGGGTCCGTTTAAGTTTTACGTAAGCACATTTGTTGCCATTTTATACCCCCTTGTAAAAAAAAAGCAAATGCCTGTCCCTCTCATCCTTATGCTAATGCAGGGATAGATATAGAGAGAGGTTTTTTTTGGGGGGGAGGGGAATGCAAAATGCAGTAGGACTAGCTTGTAATGAGCCCGCATTTAGCGAGTTTTCAGATATAGCGAGGAAAATATGGATTTTGTTTGGTATAATAATTAAACGCAATACTGCTTTTAGTGAACAAGCCTTTTTTGGACCCCGGATTTAACGAGCAATTTAAAAAATAAAATAGAAAACCAAACTTTTGCAAAATTCCGTCGCTATATTCGGTTGGTCGTCAAAATCGCCCGTTTTAACCGATTTCCACTGCATTTTTATGGATTTGGGAGGGGAGTTTCCATTTCCACCGTGATTACATCAGCGCCACTGCGCTAATGTAATATTTCGGTTCTCTCAATTTTTGGTACATATAAGTTCTTGAAATAAAAATGCGATGCGTGATGCATATTATTATTATAATATTGAGCACTTATTTATAAGTTTGCTATAATATTAAATGCTTATTAATAAATAGAGAGTAATCACAACAAATTATCGCATTTAAAAAAGTTTCAATATACTGTTAATAGCATGCCACCACCATTAGAACCGTACATCAGCTTATAATAGCGTATTAAAACTTACGTTGTAAGCAAATAGTGTGTAATAAATAAGAAACCGATTTGCTAAAATACATTTATTAAAAATAATACATTCATTTTAAATGAATTGAAGAAGTACAACGTTTCAGACGTAGTAAAATTTTTTAGTAACAAAAACCGACATGCGTTTCGGATGGGTGTTGTCTGTCCCCCATCAGGAATGCGAATAATCCAAAACAAACCAATGTAACCTATCCTATATTGGCCAGATTAAACGTGCTCTATTTTACAAAATTAAAGAGTATCGACGTCACGTTTCAAAGGCTGAATTTAATAAATCCTCCATTGCAGTTCACGGATGGAATTAAAACCACCAATTCAATTTTCAAGACGCTTCGATCATACATCAACCGATGTCGCCAGATGAACTGTTTTTTTTATAAGCTTTCTTCATAAATATTAAATCTGAAAATATTATTAATGATCACAAGATGACTCCAAGTTTAAGTAAGGCGTGGAAAACCTAAATTTCTCTCCTCCAAGTACCAAATCTTCCACAACTTCTTCTAGTTTCCCTATGTTACCAACAGATGGAGCTAGCATCGCGCAAGTAGACCTGTAAACCCCGGCAACATTTAATTCTATTTAGTTTTGGACTACTCGCATTCATGATGACGGATGGCCATCGCCCGCCCGGAACGTACGTCGATTGTTGTTATTAAACAATTTTACTACGCCTAAAACGTTGTGCTTCTTCAATTCATTTATATTACGTAGTGTTACCTTATCTTACCAATCCTACATTCATTATACTTTAAAAATGGCAGGGAGGCCACGGGGAGCCTTGAAGGGAGGGCCTCAAGTGAAAAGAGTTGAGAGCCACTGATTTAAATAATTAAATATTTAACAGTGATTACGTATATTTTATATCTTCTACCCGCAGTGCGTCGTACATTCAAGTATTGCAGTTCTGCCAGGGCGGTTGTCACTTCGCGACTATGTGTAAGTTTTATTATTGTTTGTATCTTGTGCAAGCATGTTTCAGATCCCCTCCACCCCGTTGTTAGAAAAAATAATTTAAATCTCAAACCCTCCTTCCCTAAAGGTGCTTACGCAATACTTGAGAGGATATTAATTTAACATTGTTAAAAACAACGTAATTTAACAAACGACATTATCTGCGTCATTACATCTACCACAGTTCAAAATTTCGAATTACTTAAAAATTAATATAATTCATAAAAAAGAAAATGAACTGATTTGCTAATGTTATACACAGCACAGCATATATATCTCCATGACCGACACTTTACCAATTCCTAGTTCCACTGCTTTGTTATGCCCTAACACTCCCAAATAACGGATACCTCTCTATAATGGATAAATTCTCAAATCGCGAAGTGTGAATTATTCAGAAGGTTTACTGTATATGACATACAGTAAAATTTGCTTTAACGATAACCTTTTTGGTATTGGAGCGCCGCCTTTGGTGGTCACTTTCCCCCTCTTTCTTTCTTTTGCGTACTTCGTTCCCTAACGGCCACCTCCAAACAACGGTAACTTCTGAAGATAGTAATAGAACCTAATCTTATGTAACTTGTTACAAGTTAACTGCTTTCAGAGGTTCTACTGTACTTATATATATTTATGTGTATGTGCATGCTTTCCGCCTGATTTGGCAACAGGGTATGAAATATTTTTACGGGAGTAATTGTGGCATCAGTTACTCCATTTTCCTTCAGTTCCTGCTTCCGACAGGCATGCTTCTTTGTCATACTGCTAGTAATAATCAGTGTGGTGGTAATTGCTTACTGGCACGTTGTGCTCCGCAGTTTCCGCGTCGATTATTTGCAATAGTACCACTTGTCCAATCATGATACACTTTCCCAATAGCAGTAGCACGCAAACAGTTCACAAACCGCGCTGTTTCAGAAATACTGTCAACCTTGACCGATAATTGATGCTATTTTTCAATTCTGATAAATCGCTCCTTTCATCCATGGCGGCAATGATTGATACGTTTGCAGAATGCCTACAGCTCACCTTCTATACCCACCAAGCAAGCTCATAACACCTGCCTTATTCCATTGGCTACGCGTTACTAACATCAAAAGTAGGAGGTGGTCGCATTAATGTGACTACACTGTGTCATTGTATTTATGCATTATAAGACATAAATTCGACGCACTATGGAGGAATTGGGGCAAAAATTGGTGAGTGTGGTGTACATGTACAGAAAGGGAAATTACAATTTCAGAAAAATTGGCTTATTTATTCAACAGAACCAGCTACACAAACTGAGCAAATCAACAAAGCGTTGGTCCACCTCTGGCCTGGATGCAAGTTGCTCGGTTTGGCATTGACTCATAAAGTTGGCAGATGGGGTCCTTTTGAAATTTTTGCCAAATTTTCTTCAATTGTTTGGTTAAATCGCCGATATTCTCGAATTGTCGAAGGCGCCTTCCCATCAACTCCCAAATATACTCATATGGAAGAAAGATCTGGCGATAAAGCTGCCAAGGAAGTGTTTGGCAAGCACGAACACAATCAGTAGAAAGTTGCGCCATGCCCGGCCGGGCATTATCTTGTTGAAAATTTAGCCTGGGTTGGCGCAAAAAGAAAGACAACACAGCCGTACAATTTTGTCAATGTACCTCTGTGCTTTAAGGGTGCCACGGATGATTACAAAAGGGATTCGATTACTAAAAGAAATGGCACCCCAGACCAGAACTCCTTGTTGTCAGCTTGTGTGGTATGAGACAGTAAATGTAGGGTCCTAACGCAATCCAAGACGTCTCCAGACATATCTGCGCTGCCCGTCGGGACTCAGTTCAAAACTGGAAGTATCACTGAAGAAAATTCATCCCCAGTCAGTGCAGTTCCAGCTCGATAGAGCCCGGCACCACTGTAATCGCACTTGATGGTGTGCACTGGTGAGGGGTAAGCAGTAAGCGTCATATTGGGTGGTGACAGCTTGGATTCCGTTCTCTGAGTCGCTTATCAATGGTTCTGTAGCTTATTTGTGAGCGGGCCACACGTCGAATAGTTTATAGATACTAATCGGGTGCTGTAACAGCAGCTTTGACAATCACTCTGTCTTCCCGGTTTGTTGTCGCCCTATATCGACTGCGTTCTTGACGCTAAAATCTGCACTTGTTTACCCATTCCTGCCAACATCGTCTAATCGCAGAATCACTTCAACCCACATGATGAGCGAGTCTTCGACTTGCAAATCCAGCCTCTTTCAGTCTAACGGCACTGCCTGTTTCAAATTGGGACACTTGCTCGTAATAAGCGCGAACCAGTCGGAGAGGCATTTTTCAGTCGAGATAGGTAGCCGTAATAATTTTTGACTTCGAAGTGCAATTCCACTCAATATATAGACCTTCAGAACGCTCAACACCGTTGCGCTGGGGCTTCGGGTATCCATTTATTGGGAGCTGGATTTTAATCATTTGAATGTTGCCGAAAGGTACTTACATACAAAACTTCATTGAAATCCGATTATTTTTTCTAGGTGCTTTGATTATTATGTTTTAGAGAGTATATATGAAATAAGTAAAATAAACAATCATTTCCACGTATAAAAGTTACAATTTAAAGTTATTTCCTAAATAATATATTGTCAATTTCATTTACAAAATTACACGTATTCTTTACAGTTAGTTCACCAAATTTCTCACACATTTTATTTTTATGCAATAAATTAAATAACATATACTCATTACTTACATATTTAAATACCCCAACCGTGTAATACTAAATACTATAAAAATCAATTTTGTTTGGATTTCCATCGAAATACTAATTTTTTCATAACCGCTAACCAACTTTTAAATAGATACCGAATTCGTCATATACCTGGGGAAGGATTTGGCAACCATTTCGTTCTTCTCCTGTTTTCCCCCTTTCCTCAGATTGATCCTCAAAAACTGGCTCAAAGAAGAGAGAAAATTGAAGGAATAACAAAACCACTTTCGGAAATGAGCCGCTGTTAGACGAATTCAACTAGGTCGACGATCTACCGGAAGGAACTGGAATTACTTACGAAGAAAAATTCGGTCGTTTATCTACCGGAATGGCCGGTGACTGAGTGGATTTTCCTCCCACAATTCACTCATAAAAAGGAGAGGAGAGGGGAAAAGCATATAGTAAAACGTAGGAATAAGGAATGAAACTACTATTTAATAGTCTATAACTTTAGATGGTTATTTGCTAGAAAGAATTTAGAATATACATTAGCGTCTTTCCACTTCAATGCGTGGATGACACATATAACTGAACATAAGAGAGAGACTGAATTAATTGGTTTTAATAGAAAAATGATGAAATGTCGTAAAAAGTGCAAAATATTAAATAGATATAGATGAATTTAAATTATTTATATTTTTTGAAGAAGATTGGCTCTTTAGTCTGAAAAAGATTATACTTCTCTATCTAACTTTCCCTTGATTTTCGGGATGTAAGAATAAGAATACATTTTATTCAGCCTAATTACAATCCCGGTGATATATATTCTGCTATATCATAATCTTGATATTAAGTAGATATTCTCAACTTTGAGGTTGCAGATATCAACTGGTGACTAGGTTAGAAATGGAGGAGAGTAGAAAGCTATAGCTTGGTGCATGGCTCTCATCCAGATGGCCAACGTATTATACAAATCAAATTTTAAAGGCTTGTTGCGTTGATAATTTTAGCCGCATATCTATTAATTTTACGATGAAGAAAACTTAAAGTTTGTGTTACATCATGTTCTCACCTGAGAAAACTGCGACAAAGGACAGGGTGAAGCTTGAGTTGATATAGGTAATTTTAATTCAGATTGAGAAAATGGTCTGGATTTGATAACGCGAATTTCACAATACTTTGTTTACGAATTTTTGATGTGTTTTTAGCAGGATTTTCATGTTAGTGTTTATATATAATATACAGGTATGCACTTTATTGTCGTGAAAGAATGGGGATGTGAGAGGATGTAGTGATTTTAATCCTGACACAGTGATTTCATCAAAAATTGTTTCCCGATACTCTGCGCTTCTTTTAATTGAGACTAAAAACTTTTTACTTATAGAAAGTTTGAGAAAAAAATAATTAACCATGCTGGAATCGAACTAGCAATCTTTGAATTTCCATCCCAGTTCTTTTGACTGTGTTACCAGCAATTGAAGACATGTTCTATTTCTTGTACTCCAATTTGTGAAATAGAAATTCTCCAATTAATAAATATTGTGCCCGCTTGTGTAATAAGCAATCTAATTTAAAAATAAGATAGCGAATATTTAAACAATTTTTTCGGTTTTCGTTGCACAAATTGCAATAATTATTTTAAGAAAATTATTAAATTGGATTTTAATTATTGTTCATTCTGTGATTAAAATATTATTGGAATTAATAAAACATTTTTTTTATTCAAAACCCTGTCTTCTAATTTATATTTTGGCTTTATTTTGTACATGTAAAATAATTTTAGTTTTACCAGCATGACTATATGTATTTCAATATCTTCCATATATACATTTTCAATATACAGTGAAACACGGATATAACGAGGAAGTGATTTCAGTTAGTTTGATTTAATGTGCAATATAAATAATTATTTTGAATAACGGTTATAACGAATAACGAATACAGCAAAGGAATTTTTAGGGTCCCTTGATGTTTGCTGTAACAGAGTTTGACTGTATTTTACGTACTTTATCCATGCATTTCATATACCTTTTCATTTTTAATCTACTTCATATACTTTATTAATTGCTAATGCAGTTCACGTATTTTTCAATTTTCAATATACTCTATGCACCTTTTATGTTTCTAATATACTTCATGTATTTTTTAATCCTTCCTAAGCTTCATACATTTTTTCAATTTTCAATACGCTTTTCCAATAACTATAGATTCGAGCAATAACGAATGTTTCGGTAAAGTGCATCGGTGACCCTTCCGCTCCAAATAAAGGGAAGCTGCCTATTGGAAAGGAATGACGCTGAAGATGGCTCATATCACTTAAGGAGTGGGAACGGTCGGATAGGGGGTCTTGACGGACGATGATGGATGAAGAAAGACCTCATATATCCTCCTTCGACTCAAGCTTGAGCCGTGGTGGCGGCAATCTGCCAAGCTTGAATTGCTACGGTACACAGTCTGTGGGTTTTGCGGTCCTATGTATCATTTGCGCATTGCATAATTGGCGAGGGAAGGAAAATCATAATTTATCAAAGAAGGAAATGATGCCTCCTTGATTGTTTGATAAATTGCTATTCAGCTTTTTAAGACTTTTATATTTCATCGCGTTATTTTTAATGAATTAAATCAGTTCTATTGGATATTTAATTATAATTATGCATATCACTTTTATAGATAAACTAGTTAAAAAAAACGAATATAAAAAATATGCGACTCCTTCAAGAACAGTTTACAAAAAAGAATTTTTGATAATATACTAATATCAAGTATTTTACTAACTTCTTTAAAAGTAACTGTCTAATACTCAATACCTCAAAGACTAAACGCCTTCTTTTACTAACAAAAGATCTAGACCCTAACCATTTTAATCTCAGTATAACTAATACAATGCGTTCATTCTCACGAAATATGAACTTCATCGGTGTAACTCTTCAATCCAATCTTAAATGAGATATCCATATTAACAATATCTGTAAAATAATTAGTAGAAATATTGGAGTGATCCGAAATGTCGGCCACTACTTACTCGTCTCGATTCTTCTTCAACTTTACTATTATATGATTTTTTTTCTTTTCCTTCTTTAAATCAATCAATTAATCAATTTTATTTATGTATATCATACAGATTATGACATACAAGGGATACAAGACAAAATAAACGTACTTAAAATTCTTGCAACCGAGGCGATTAAACTCCGTGATGCTCCATAAAGTATTCTTTTAATTCGGTCTTAAATTTACTTTTTGGTTTCATTTCTTTTATCGTTGTTAAGATGTTGTTTCATAATTCAATTCAATTGTGATTAATAATACTTTTACCTATATTCGTTCTGATTTTCATTTTATTAAGTTCTTTTCTATCTCTTGTGTTGTAATTATGAAAATTTTCATAAATTGAGATTGAATTTAAGTGCTTATTTTCGTTTAATCGTTCGTATATGTATGTTTCTACTTTTAAGTTACGTATATTAGTTACGTTGAGTATTTTGTTGTCATATATTATGTCATCTTTTTGTTTCCCTGTCTTGTAGCATAATTTCTAAATTGTTTTATTAAGTAAATTATTAATTTTTTTCAAGTTTGTTACTGATAATTTCACCCACACTATATTTCCGTAGTTTAGGTAAATGTAAGTTAATGCAAAGTAAAGCTTAATTTTTATGTTTAAAGGTAAGATTGTAAAAAGCTTTGTTAAAATTCCGTTTGATCTATTGCCTTCAAATATGAGGAAACATTTCCATGTCTAATCTCATTAGACTTACCAGACTGCAAAAAAGATTCCTTCGCCTCATAAATTATCAAACTCATTTTTGAAGAACTACTTAATTAGCTTACGATCATCATATATTATTAATTGAAAAATTATTTAAGCACAAAACTTCCATCTTCATCTTTAACATATACGAAATGGTATTCATTCTGACCTCACTTCATTACACTTCGCTGATCATACCCACGTTACAAGAAATCTTAACGATCTAATAGCAGAGTATTCATGAAAGGAACTTCGACTCTCTTGCATCTGTTGCTTTGGCCCTAGGGTGTGGGATCTTCTTCCTAACTCACTTAAATCTGTTTATTCCTTTGCTCAATATAAAAGTCATCCAAGTAGACACATCTATTGACAGAATTATAATATCACTACATCTTTCTCTATTTATACCTTCCATACCTTTACTAATCAACCACCTCTTTTATCTTATTGTATTTAGTTATTTATTGCTTCCACCTATTATATCAAATTCTGGGCGACAGGAGCTTTGTCAGACCCCAAAGTATTTACCCTTTGCTGCCTAGATGGATTAACCTAACTGGTAAATTGTAAATAACTATCACATCCTGTAAAAAAATTTAATTCGTCTGAATAAAGTTTGATCTGATTTGACTTTATCCATCACCACAAAAAAAGCCAAAACTTTTGACCAGCACGTCAGCCGCAGCAAAAGGGTTAAAATACCAAGATATTGGTTTATATCAAAGTATCTAATATATTTATTTATGTTAAAGAATAAAACATATCGGTTTATATTAAAGTATCAAAGATATCGTTTCATGTTAAAGTATAAATAAATTAAACAAATAAATAAAATAGTGGTTTATACTAAAGCATCAAATGCATTGGTTTCTATTTAAGTATCAAATATATTTTCGGAGCATTCCTTTCGTTTCATTCAAAATAATTAATTTTAAAATAAAATCTTCCGAGAATATAAATTGTCTTTCATAATCTGTTAAGTAGCTTATTCCGGAAACAGGTAATTTTTTTACAATGTTGTGCGAAACGTAACAAATCTTTTGTATTTCATAGCACAAAAAGAGCTAAGGTTATACTGCGTCAGAACCAATGGCTTTCAGAGGGATCCCTACCTCTGTCACTTGGGGAATCAAATCCTGGAATCCTAAGTGGCAAAAGCATTGTATGAGCTCATACCGGTTGGTGTCAAACCCAAGTAGTCACTCCGATAAACAAACGCGTTACCCCTTCACATCACAGCTATCATAATAAATTATCGTAATTTACTTGCAGAATAATATTGACATACTCTGCATTTCCTTTAGAATTGTAATTCTTAATACATAAACTATTCAATACAAAAAGTTGTAATCATTTTAAAAGTTTTTAATGCTGAGTTTGTATAAGTTCATTTCTCTTAATTTATATATAAACTTAATTTTTAATTTATGGCAACTTAATTTATACAAATTTAATTCTTATTTTATGTAAGTTTTATTCTTACGTTATGTAAGTTTAATTCTTAATTTATATAAATGTAATGGTTAATATCTAGGAAGTCCCGAATAAATCCAGTACAAAAAGGTCCATACTGAATATAATGCTAAAAAGAGTGTCAGAATATTTCGAACACACGAGGAAAGTGGTAAGAAATGAAGAATCGATACGTGAAATATATTAAAAACATTTAAAACAACATTAAAGCCGTATCTACAATGATTTATTAACAAAAATCAACGTGTTTCGAGCGAACAAATCACTCGCCCTTCTTCGGGAATACGCGATACTAAAATGTCAACAATCAAGAGTGGTGTTTCCATTCACATGGTTGCAGAGTTGCCATCGCCATGTTTTTTTGAAAAAATCGATTATTCGTAAAAGAATCGATTCAAATCATATATTCGATCGATAAATCATCGAAATGGCAACTCTGCAACCATGTGAATGGAAACACCACTCTTCATTGTTGACCTTTTAGTATCGTGTATTCCCGAAGAAGGGCGACTGATTTGTTTGCCCGAAACGCGTTGATTTTTGTTAATAAATCGTTGTAGATACAGCTTCAACGTTGTTTCAAATGTTTTAATATATAGGAAAAGGAGAAAAATACAAGCTAGCCCAAATTAACAATAAGGAGAAAGAGACCTCGAGGCAAAGAAAGAAGAGGATGGATGGACTATTTGAAGTACTGGACTGGACAAAGTATGGAAGGCATTATTCATGCGACCAGAAATAAGGAAGCGAGGTCCATGTAGGACAATAACCTCTGAATCAGAGCAGACAAAGCAGAAGAAATTCTATAAATTTAATTCTTAAATGATTTAACTTCAATAAAATATAGACCAATTTCACTAAAGAAAATTCTATTATTAACGTGAATAAGAATAACAGATCATGCATGATAATTATTGGATTTGCTTTGTATATTTTTGGTCCATATTTACGTACATGCTCTTATCTCATTAAAAAAAACTATATTTTTTAGAATAGCTTAATTATTGTTGTCCGTAGCCAGAGGGATAGCAAATATCATCACATCAGATACACAAATTTCTATCTAATTTAAGCTACAGAATGCTGTTTCCTACAAAATTGGAAATTGTTACTTTATTATCTAAGTATAATTCCATTGTTAACTGCACGAAGCACTGATTTTGATCTTAAAATCAAATGAATACGTTTGAGCTAATGTAAAGGAGCCCTTATGCCACCGAGAAATAATCGTTGAGAAAAATAGGAAAATAAACAATAAAAGATTTATATACACCGCGAAGAAAGAAAATTATCTCTAGTCGTAAACTGAATGAAAAATTCCGTAGTACAAGCGAAATGCAACCCGAAGTTACCTCAAAAGCCACTCAAGGCATTTCTTGTTGTTAGACAAGAGGAATTGTCCCTCTTTTTTCTTGCAAAGAATTTCCGAACTCAAGGATCCATTAGACAGCGAAAGGGGAATGGCAAGTTCGGAAATGCTGGAGGAAATGGGTGAGTTGTGTTGGTAGCCCATTTATGCTCTTGTGTCGATTCCAACAATGAATACTTTTCCTTTGAAAGACCTTCCAAACTTTCTTTTAAACACCATATGAACAGAAAGTAAGGAAACACCCTAGTGGAAAATTAACATTCATAATTTAGTTTAACATTAAAAATTAAAGATAATACAAATATGGGAAAATAATGTAGAATGGCCTTTAAAGTCAGTTTTTCTGCTTATGCAAATTTTTAATGAAAAACTCGCAGCAAATGTATTTCTTCCTTGGTAACCATTAGTTGAAATTATTCATGCGTTTATTACGCATATTGATCATCATTTTTAATGATTTCACATCATTATTCACTACGTATAGTAAAACCTTCCTAAGGCGACCACCCTAGATTTCATGCAAGAGGTGGTCTCTTAATGGAGGTCTATGACTATGGGGCATAAATATAAAATTAAACAAAAAAATTTGGAAATACACACATAATCGGTACAATTTGTGTCACATTAGTATTCAAAATACAATTAAAAAATATTGGTAGTTTGAAATTTAACTGCAAGCTATGAAGTTTATAACTTTAAAAAAATGAATTTTAGTTTGTTTTGATATTAAAATTATTCTTTTTTGTTACAATTTTGTTTCTCTAAACAATCTTGACGTTCTGAAAATAAATGGAGTATTTTATAGTCTTTAACAGATATTCAAGTTCCCATTAAACTATTTACCTCTATAGTCCTAAGACCAAAGGACTGGGAGTTCTTACTGCAAAAGTTTCGATGCTGATTCTTCATCGGAATCGTACTGAGAGCCTGAAAGGCAAAATAGGGAAGTTTCTAAACCTTAAATTCAGTTTTAAATTTAAATAAATTTTGTATAATAATTTTATAATATATATCTAATATATATTTATGGCATATATATTCTCATGTATTTATAATATATATTTATAATGACAAAATCTTGAAAGGGAATTATCGCTAAATTGTTGACTTGGTTCAGCAACAGACGATAACAAGAATAATTCGCCCTTCTCGGTATCTAAAATACGATCCTTTGTAAGGAAGAGGAATGGTTTCTGATGTTCTCTGAATATAAGTAAATTAAGCAATGAATATATAGTGCAAATCCGTTTCGATTGAAAGTGCCCGTTAAGAGAGTTAGTCTTTTAACGAAAGTGATCATTCAGAAAGGTTTTATGGTAATTATCTTTTATTATTACCAGACGTCTGTTCAATATAATTTCATTCATCGATTGAGACATCGATACGCATTCTGTAAATTATATCACCTATTAATGGTACTTCTCAATCAAGGATCATTATCTATCTCAATGTCGTTTATTGTAAAGATTGCACCGATGCAAAGTACTATTAGAAAATTTAATAGAAGCCCATTAAGTGCAGCTAATGCAGAGGTCTCGGAAAATATTTTGCTTTCCAAACTTCAATGGGTTTCGAAATACCTACTTTCACTTCCATTCGACAGCAGTATAACGTATCTTCCTAAGTATATATTCGCATTTGGTGCCTCTGTATCTTTATCGTCTCTCTCCAACTTCATATTGAATAAGAATATGGGTATTATATTAAAGCTGGAGGATATTTACCTAAAGGGGGCACCCTTTCACAATAAAACTCCAGACTACTGATAGCCGCAGCCGCAAAATTTTATGTCTCTATAAATCAAGTTTTTAAAAAGGGGTTCTTTGCCACGTTTTGTCAAGTTCTTGGCGCCGTTCAGGCAAACTCCTTTTGTGATAAGCGTTTAGTGATTTCTCCCCTAAAAAAACTATGAAGTCAATCTTCAATCGACCCACAATTTGGCCCCTGGCCTTGTGCCTCACCTATGATGGAGGATAAGATGACTAAGAACGTTAAGGTGAAAGAAATGTGAAGAAAGATTGCCTAAGGAATATTGATATTTATATTTTGTAGCAAAAACGTTTTATACAAAAACGTGTTTTATGAAATATAATGGTATTTGATGTTGCACAGCTATAAATTATTTTTATTTCATATATAACTGTAGCACGTATTAAATTTATAAAAGACGTCAATTTCCTTAATAATAATATTTATTCAACCTCGTGCATACATAGTGGTGAATAGCTGATTAATTTCATGCATGGAAAAATTGGAATATGCCAAGATACAATATCTTTCTAATGGGGAGATTGGAAATCACCAACGTAAAGTTTTCAAAATTATTAAGAGGGGGAACCGTCAATCATCAATCAAAGTAAATTTATTCATGTATATCAAATACAAGTATATATATACAATGGATACAAGTTAAAATAATATATTTAAAACACCTGCAACCATGGCAACTAAATCTCTTGATGTTCTAATCAATATTTCTTTAGTTTAGTTTTAAGTTTACTTTTGGGTTTTACATTTTTTTTATTTGAGCGGGGATTTTGTTCCACAATTAAATCCCATAGTGATTTATGCTATTTTTCAATATATTCGTTCTTAATTTTATTTTATTTTATTCTTTTTTGTCTCTTGTGTTGTAATTGGGCTTTGTTTCATTTATTATGATCGAATTTATATGTTTATTTTCATTTATTCGTTCATAGATATATGTTGCTACTTTTAATTTATGTATGCTAGATATATTTAGGATTTTATTTTCGTATATAATTTCTTCTCTTGGTCTTCCCTGTATTATAACATAATTTTGAGTTGTTTTGTAAAGTAATTTGTTTAATTTTTTTAAAGTTATTTTGTGATAAATTTCTCCATACAATGTTTCCATAATTTATATAATTAAATATTATTGCATAGTATAAATTAGTTTTTATGTTTAATGGTATTATTTTGTATGGTTTTGTTAAAATTCCATTTTATCTTTTAATTTTCTTTTCAATTTCAAATATCTGGTAAGTTCATTTTAATTGTTCTTGTATTATTTTCCCTAAAAATGTTACTGAATCAACTCTTTCTATATTAGTATTATTAAACTTTATCACGTTCGATTAATCAATTATATTTTTATCTTTAGTATGAAAAATGATATGTTTTATCTGTATTTATTATTAGTTTGTTATCATTAAATCATTGTTGAAATAATTTTAATTTTTTAGTTTTATTGCTTATTATTGA
This sequence comes from Dysdera silvatica, assembly GCA_006491805.2. Classification (NCBI taxonomy): domain Eukaryota; kingdom Metazoa; phylum Arthropoda; class Arachnida; order Araneae; family Dysderidae; genus Dysdera; species Dysdera silvatica. The sequence goes on from QLNU02015360.1 coordinate 227,517,434, forward strand.
ATTCATTTTGGATCACTCTGTTATCCAGATAACGTCATCGTAAATAGCAAGAGTCCACCGTCTAAATTTTATAGATCATATATTGCCAATAAAAAAAATATGCTCCAACGATTGTTCCTTGCTGAACTCCTTATTTATTACGGCTTTTGTGTGTTTGTGTGTGTGTGGGCATGTGTGTGTGTGATTGGGTATTTTCTATTTTGACTATTTGATACCTATTTGTTATATAACTATTTATTAATTTGTGCATAGGCCCGCTTATGCCATAATTTAATAATTTTACTTGGAAAATATTTCCATTAATTAATTCAAATGCTTTGCTTAAAAAAATTCGTAAGTTATTTCCTTTTCTTCAAGGTTTTTTTATATGTTAGTAATGGCTCATAGTATTATTTCTTTTGTCGATTTATTTTTCTTGAAGCCGTATTAATTCTGATGGATTATATCTCATGTTTGTTTAAATATTCTATTAATCTATTGTACATTCATTTTTCAATTAATTTTAAAAATATTGGCATAATGGAAATTAGTCGATATTTTTTTTTGTATTTATTACCCTTTTTTTAAATTGGTTTCATTATTGCTGTTTTAGTTCGTTTGGGAATATTTCTGCATGAAATATGTCGTTTATTATTATCGATAATGTTTTTTTAATTCATTCTTACCTAATTTCAATATTTTTGGAGACAATCCATCTATACCTGGACCTTTTTTATGTTTATTTAATATAATTCTCTTTCTATCTCATTTTCAGTTGTTTCTCTTAAACAGAACGTCTCTATTGTACGCACGTTAAGTAATTTCTATAATTATAATTTATTATTGGGTTTATATATAACCTTTGTCAATATTTGTATAGTAGTTATTAAATTCTCCTGTCTTTAATTTTAAGTTAGCTGTTTTTCTTGATTTATTGTAAGTTTTATTGTACTTTCCATTTGTTTTACCCAGTAATTTGTTAATTAATTTCCATTTCCGTGTTGTATTCCTTGTTGATAATTTTTCCAAAGAGTAATTACACATTTCTCTGTTTAATTCATTTCTATCTATTTTGTGAAATCATTCCATTGTTTTTTCGTTCTTTCAGCAATACATTTTTTAATTTTTTTTTTTACTTTTTCTTTAGGTTTTCATTGAAACGTTCTGAGTTCTTTATTCTGTTTTAATTCTTTCGGGAAAATTTTCGTAGCTAATTTTATTACTTTTTTCGTATTTAGTTGATTGTATACGTGTAAATTCATGTATCCCTCACACTTTTATGTAATCCCCTACACACATCCCTTTAATACGAAATTCGTACAACAATTTTAATTAAGAGATGATAAGCAAATTTCCTTATAAGTACGTAATTGGGAATTGACGAAATGAAATGGTTTGCGTCCTTTAATTATATATAATTTTTCTACATTTTAACAAATATCCTATTAAATATATGAAAATCAGGTTATGTTTTTATTAAAAGAAATGACAAATATAGTTCTTGATCTTCTCCAGAGATGTTGAATTTGAAGATATTCTGTGTTAATTCTGTTGAACTCAAAGAAATTTTAAAATCAAATGACTTTACAAATCGAGATGAGATGTTTAGATTGAAATTTTAAGTTTAAAAAACTAATTGTTTATTTAATCCTAAACCTTTAATTTCTAAATTCTTAATATAACAAAATAATTTCACATAACTGGTATTTTTGAGTCAATACAAACTTATCATTTTAACCCTTCTTGTTTAGGGAGACTGAAAACCAAAAAACCCTCTTTTCCTCGGTTCTGTCCGTGGTAAAAACTAACCGTAAAAAATGAACCGTAAAAATACTGCGTACACGTGGATATTCTTACATTTATAGTGAGAATATCAGTTTGGCCTGCCCATGCAGTTGGAAATAGTTTGAAATTTTTATGGTAATTTTAAATTAGAAAATTCATAAAAAAATATTGTCTGAGGTTATCAATGATTTTATTAATTTATTCATAATCTTTGGTTCTGGTGTAAACGTAAAGTGAATGAAGAAGGATATCTATTTATTAATTTTGTTTTTACAAAATGTTCTCTTTAAATTATGTATGAATAAAATTTGCCTATGCATATCAATAAATTTATTATGTAACGTTATACAGTAAATCCTCCTTAAAATGGGCACTTTTATTTAACGGGAACTTTTAAGTTACCCAGTCCCAATACTCGTTATATTTTTACCCTTACGAATGTAGGACAGATACTCAAGAATCGAAGTGTCCGCTATTCAGAGGTTTTATTCTCCGATGTACTGTATTATCTCTCCAATAAATTTGGTTAAAGGGAATTTCTACAAATTTGTAGATTAAAATCAAACACAAGAATGGGCATTGTTGCAAAAGTTTTTTATATTTGTGTAGAATTTTTTAACATATAGAGAGACTTATCTAAATGTTTCTACCGATTGTTTAAAAACGAAGCTATGAAGTATTTTACATTTTAATCATATACAAATAATGATTTTTTAACAAAATAATTTAAAGGATACAAAATTTTCCATGAATTATAAAATAAAGTTTATGGACATTAGCCACATAAAGCCAAGATTAAAAGGAATTTGAATGATTTAAAGGAAACCCCCGAGTTATGACTCTATTCAGTGAGTTAGTTGTAATTCCGACTCACTTTGGTGAGTTAACTTTTTGACTAACACACTAACTCTTTTCTCTCATATCTCGAGACGAAATAAATGATAAATGCTAGAAAGAATGTCATATAGAGTAGTGATTTATAAATCGCGATACGTACACA
>QLNU02015360.1:227528415-227568997 GCA_006491805.2 Dysdera silvatica
CTACGCTAACATGCAGATACCCTGGCATTCATAAATTTAGGCGTACGTGAAACAATTATAATAATGTACATATAAAAGAAGCATATTACGCAGGGGCGTCTTATCCTTCCATTCTAATAACGGCTGTGGTAGGGATCTCTGGGTTCCATTCAAAGAAGCGTAATTTTCCACGGGAACTCTGCCAAAAATTGCGACAATATATTGAAATATAAGGGCAGTATCAAATTTGAATAAATAGGCTGATGCAAATTGCCCCATCTGTTGTACTCCCTCTGTTGTCGGATATAGGGGTGAGTAACATATTTCAAATTTCAAAAATTTAAATTGTATAGTAAGTGCCACTTATTTTAATTAATTGTATTAATTGTATAGTAAGTACGTAGAAATCGAAATTTGATTAACCATGTATATACTACATATATTTTCTAATAAGCATTATTTATTAGAAATATATATTCTTAAATAATTTTTATTATATTATTATATATATATATATATATATATAATGCACTTAAATACTAAACTAGAAAGGCAGAAGCTCATTAGGAAACAAGTATGTAAGAGGGTGGATTTAAAGAAATTAAAAGAAAATACCGAGGCATTCAAGTTGGAATTAAAAAATCGCTTTTCTGCACTGGAAGGACTTATTGAAGAAGTTGACATCTCAGAAGCAAATGAAAACATTGTTAAGACAATAATTGAAACTGCTGGGGAAATTGGTGGTGTAATATGTAAAAAGCAGAATAGCAAATTATCTGAGAAGACGAAACAACTCATGAAAAGGCGAAGACTTATGAAGGTGGACAATCAAAATACCAGTCGCAAGATCGAGTATGTAGAACTTTGCAAAACTTTGCGCAAAAACATGAAAGAAGATATAAGAAAATTCAATTGTGAGTTAGTAAGGAAGGCCATTGAAAGCAACAAGAGCCTTAGGGTTGTTAAAGGGAGTTTGTCTATTGGGAAGAAACACATCATTGCATTAAAAGGAGAGGATGGCACTGTAACAAGAAATAGGGAAGAAATACTTAGAAGAGTTGAAGAATTCTACAGAAAGCTGTATGAGGGAAACAGTGGATTAAACGAAGACTCTGAGATAGTCGAAGGAACAGCTCCTAAAATCTTAAAAGAAGAAGTAGCATTTGCAATAAAAAGTATGAAGAAAGGAAGATCCCCTGGCGATGATGGCATTACATTAGATATCTTAAAAGAAGCTGGAGAACATGTAGAAGACATACTCGCAAAATTCTTTACCAAATGCCTCAACAGTGGTAACATACCAAACCAATGGGATTCTGCAACAGTAATTCTTTTGCATAAAAAAGGTGATAAAGAGGATTTAAAAAATTACCGACCAATTAGCTTGTTACCTGCTATTTATAAAATCTTCACAAAAGTGCTAACACATCGCCTGCAGAAAAAATTAGATGCAGCTCAACCAAGAGAACAAGCTGGATTTCGAAGTGGATTCAGTACAGTGGACCATATTCAAGTATTAAGAGAATTAATTGAAAGAACACATGAATATGAACTTCCATTGTGTGTGGCATTTATTGACTATGAGAAGGCCTTTGACTCTATTAAAACATCAGCAGTCATCAACTCTTTAAGATCAACAGACATTGAGGATGTGTACATTGACATGGTGAAACGTGTGTATAAAAATGCAAGTGCAAAATTTCGGTTACATAAAGATACCAAAACTATCAAACTTGGCAAAGGTGTGAGGCAGGGAGATACCATTTCTCCAAAACTTTTTACTTCAGCTTTACAGATGATTTTTCATCAAATAAATTGGAATAACAGGGGAATAAAAATAAATGGTGAATATTTAAATCATAGTGACTTTTACAAGCAGACGACTCATTCTTTAATTTATCTGTTTCTATCGTCGTCTTTTACGTTTCTATCTTTTAAAGCGAAATATCATTTTATAAATCATTGACAGTTTCATTTTAATCACTTATTATCGAAATCTTTTTCATTCAGAGCTTTATTTGGTTAAATGTTTACAGCATAAGGAGGTCAAGGGTCATTCTGCATCAAACAAGGGGGGAAAACGTACGTCATTACAAGTTTTAATTTGTTTCGCCAATACCTTTTCTTTCCTAACGTTAAATTTCTGACCTAACATTTTAACGATTATTTTATGACAGCCCTTTATCGCCGTTTAGATACTTCATCGTGATTCACAATGACCAAGGTTGTGCATTTTTGCTATACGTCATCTTCCCACTCCTTGGTGGAGGTGTCCAAGTTCACGAAATAAGCTTGGAAATTTTAGACTCATACCCACCACTCTGGCCAAAAATGTTAGTGAATTATATATATTTAATGCTCCCCTCTTCTCACATTTATATTTTACAAACAGAAAATTTCCAACGTAGTAGGAAACAGCGTTACTATTCAGCCTGATTACATATATTACTAATATAATATTCAATTTTAATTTAATATTTTTTACATTAATTTGCTATTATATTAAATAAAATTTTTCAAGCGCATTTCATATAAATTAAAGAATAACAATTGTTGTTAAAGCAAAAATGATAATAATAATAATAATAATAGACCGAAGTTTAAGAGAAGACACAGTAGCCTATATATACATAAATTATAAGAATTTATTCACGCAGAAAATGGTGTTTCTGAAGTTTTCCTCTAAACATGAATTATCAACGCTCTTCAATATATGCGTTGTTTTAAGAATATATAATTCAAGTACGACGCCAATATGTCATTACTTTTATTAGAAATCGATTAATCTTTAATTAAAATTTATGATTTATGTAGTTGGTAATTATATCAGTAAAGCTAATAGGATTTTAATCGTTTTAGCAATTTTTCCTTGGATGCTTGATCTCCAATTTTACTCCAGAGCATTTTAATTCTCTTGACTAGCAATTATTTTCGTAGAGAATTAATACATTACATTTTTGTCGTCACTGATTTAAAAATAAGATGGCTTTTTAGACTATTCATATCGTACATGAACATTTCAAATTGTCAGCCCTGCTATAAAAATTTTATAAGTTTTGTTAGGAAGAATATAAAATACTCGAACTATGTTTTTTAGCTCTTGAGCAGACTTGGGAACGATTGTAATTGGTTTATATGAATACGATTACACACACACACTTACCAAATATTAAAATTTAGATTACGATTTTGATTACGATTGCAGTCAATTTTCGGTTTTCGATTAAGACCACGATTATGAATGCACATAAAAAACATCATTACAATTACGATTACAGATTACAATCACGATTATTTGTATGCAGAAATAATCAGTTCGATTATGATTATAAAAATGGAGATTACGATTATAATAATAACGATTACGATTACTAAAGAATTTCAAAAAATGATTACTATCACTATCATGATTAAATGAAATTTAAAAATGTGATTATGATTGCAGATTACAGCTACTTCAAAACATTCGATTACAATTACAGATGTGATTACGCGAAAATGTAATCATTACAATCAATTATAGCTATTTATAAATAAAGTGATTATATCATATAATCAAGGGATTATATGATATAATCCCTTGATTACGATTACTCGGAGTCTGTTCTTGAGTTCATAATTTATGTTAACTGTTGAAGTTTTTGGACAAGATGGTGTTTGAAATCTGAAAACCTACCTGAAGGAAAAATTTTGGGTTATTTAAATGCGCTAAAAATTATAAAATCAAAATCATAATTGCAAATCGTCAAATATAAAACAAGTTATAAAAATTACAATTTCCCTCGGAAATTGCTGTTTCCTAAATAATAATGTAAAAAGATTAAAATAATTAATATACTACTTATATTTATTGCAATTCCAGTTAATAATTGAAGTTCAATAGCTGTTAAAGAAATTATTTATAATTTAAAGTTTTAGAAAACCCGTAAAGGTTTTATGTGAAACAGAGATAATGTTTTAAATTGTTTGTAATTAACTAAACGTATGTTCGCTTTTTTTAACCCGTTAGGAAAACACAGATATGAGGAAAAACGATACTTCACCAAAACTAGTAAAAGTAAAATAAAAATTCAGCTTCCTAAACCTTTATGGAGACACACATGCACATACAGAAAGAAGTTTCAAGAAGTACATTATTTTTTATAGGTTTTTAAAATTTCTTTGAAACCTGGACAGCTTATTTCTATACTTTGGTGAGTGAAAGTCCTTTGTTGACTAAATATGGGTTTGAATTTTTGCGTGTTCTTCTTCTTTATAATTTTTTTAGTTTTTAAAGGATTAAAGCAGAAGAAATACAAAACAAGGTATTAATGGTACTGTTTTAACCAGATCAATAATTTAATAATTGGTATTTTAAAATTTGTAATAGAGTTCAGTATATGTGTGTAAAACACGTGAATCTTAAAAATACATTGTATACGTTTTATAGCTCAGAAAATGCATATAATAGCTACAAGATATCAGAAAAATACAAGATATATAAAAAATATCTGCAGAAAAATACAAGATATATAAAAAATATACAAGATGTCAAAAAAATATCTACAGAAAAATACAAGAATTATGTGTTTGGAAATTACGATGTGAAAAACAAATAAATTACTTTGTGATTTTAACTGGCAACTCGTATAAAGGAAGATCTAGTAGATATTATATAGTACAATGAAGTATTTAGCAGAAATTACGTAGTACAATAAAATATCTAGTGGATATTATCTAGTACAATGGATTATCTGGTAGATCTTATCAAGTACAATGGAATATCTAGTAGATAATAATTAGACTAGTGCATATAATCCAACAAATCTAATTTGCGTTTCTTCTTTATTTACATTAATGTAGTAGTCTTAGTTGTGGCTGTGATCGTATCGGTTTTATTTCTCGTAGAAAATTGGTAGAGGTGGATGACTGGTTGAAGGTTATGGGCATTAACACTTTCCAATCCTGAAAGTTATCAAAATTTAATTAAAAAAATATTTTAAATGTTGAAAACTAACTCATCACATGCTTTAAATAATAAATTTAATAATTTGACATTTTAATAGTGATATATTCCCTAAATTTTATGATCGGAAAATTTAAAACTCCTAGAATTATGTACAAGTACATAGGCTACATTATTACTCCTTTCTATGGCACTCCGTTAATTCATCGGTTTTGTCTTTCTATCTGCCAGGACTTAAAGCGATTGGATCACTCTCACACAATCTCTTATAATAAGAATTGTATCATTTCTCGTAGAAACAATTGCAATTTATTTTCAAACGAAACGATAAAACATATTAAAAAATACAACAAATTTACTTTTCATTATCAAACATCATTCATTGTAAGAAATCATTGTAGAAAACGTTTATAACAATGATAATATTTACGTTAGAATTCTCATATCTTTATTTACCGACGAAGTCGGACGAATGTGAACTTTTTAAAAATTTAGTTTCTTCATTCTTAAAACGATATGATAAATAAATGAGGTGCTGTAAAATTAACGTGCAAAACAAGTGGTTTTGAGACCCTATTTTTTAGCTTAGTAGTAGTATCAAAATGGCGCACACAGTTTGTTCGGAATTTCCGAAAAGTTTTAGAAGAAAATGTTTCTTTCCACGCCAGATGAAACAAACAGAGTATCCAGTTCCTTTTTTCTTTGTGCTTCCGCCGTCAAAACGTTTTTCTCCTGTTTTCCCGAAATTCGATCTGGAAACGGGAGATGCTTCCAGATTTTTAAATTCTTTGGGAATCTCGGTTTTGTGACTCGTATGTTCGGGAAAATCAATGTGGACGAATTTCGCTACTTTCGCGAATAAAACTAAACATATAGTCCTTTTATTAGATTAATCTGGTTGTTTATTATTTCATTTTGTTACTGTTTTAGATTATTTTCGAGTAAAATAAGCATTGCGTTTCCAACGAATAGGATTCCAACTGAAAAATTCCACAAAATAAACTAACAGTTTATGACATACATACTTTATATGTCAAAAGGTTTGAACTTACAAACTTATTAGCAAAATTTAACGTGTTTAAAACTACCAAACGGTCCCAAATGCCCAGGTTTTTATTTCTGTAATTACATATTTGTTTACACAATTTAAGCTAAAATCTATATGTACATTATGTACTGTACGCCCAATAGTCTTTAGCTTTAACAGTCTACATATAGGTATTCATTAATTTTAAATTAATATATGTTTATTGAATACCGTCTCTTGTTAGAGAATTGTGTACTGAAAACTAATTTTAATCCCAGAAAATAACATATAATAATTCATTTTTAAGCGTTGACTGAACGTTTTACAATGCAGTTGAGCAGATTCTTCCCATTGACAATATTATACTATACAGCAAACATAAGTTTGTAGTAATATTAAATAAAGGCAAATAGAAATGGTGCGAAGGCAAAAAACAAAAGTTTGAAATGAAATTTTTTTAAACGGTCGAGCAGAAAATTTGGGATCACATTTATTTTGGAAAAAAAAATATCCCTTGAATTTAATTTCCACGTCATTTGCATCTTTTAAATTGTTACAGTGTGTGCGTCGCTTTAACATGGCTGATGATTACAATATATTATCTCCTTTCCCTCATTTGATAAATTGCAACAAAATAAACGATTATCTATGAGTAATATAAACTATGGAAAAATTTATGTTGAATAAAATCTATATACATGCACATTTATTAGACAAAAAAATTGCAGAATTTTATTTTATATCGAGTGGGGCTAATTTTGCATTACATGACAGCAAATGTTTAATATGATTTCAACGTGTTACCTAAAATCTTCTTGGTGTAAAGATAGTCACTCTCGCAGCTAAATATTATTTAACTCTATCACTATGAACGAAAGAGAACATATGACACGAAAATTTATTTTTGGCATGTTCAATTCTGTTTCCGAAGAATGAAGATTAGAAAAACAATAAAAGTTTTCCTCGTGCTATTCAGACAATTGATGAATTGATTTTACTGCTATGAGAAACAATTGATGAATTGATTTTACTGCTATGACAAACAATTGATGAATTGATTTTACTGCTATGACAAACAATTGATGAATTGAGTTTACTGCTATGACAAACAATTGATGAATTGATTTTACTGCTATGACAAACAATTGATGAATTGATTTTACTGCTATGAGAAACAATTGATGAATTGATTTTACTGCTATGAGAAACAATTGATGAATTGATTTTACTGCTATGACAAACAATTGATGAATTGATTTTACTGCTATGACAAACAATTGATGAATTGATTTTACTGCTATGACAAACAATTGATGAATTGATTTTACTGCTATGAGAAACAATTGATGAATTGATTTTACTGCTATGAGAAACAATTGATGAATTGATTTTACTGCTATGACAAACAATTGATGAATTGATTTTACTGCTATGACAAACAATTGATGAATTATACTGTATTACAATATGCTTTATGACGAATGCCATGCCCGCTGCTTTATTACTCATATTATAATGCTATATTTAATTAATGCCACACTCGCAGTTTAGTATATGTGCATAATAATATAGAGCATGAGTTACTTGGTCAGCAGTCCAGTCTCGACTTCTTCATTACCACCGTAGGCGAAATTTCTGCATTATCTGTAACATACGGCTTTTGGATTGATCGAAGACTGCGTTGACCTAATGTTGATAATTCCTCACGCACGGATTGCAATGAGCTGATCTTGGTCTTCATTAAATGCGGATGTCAGTACCTGCATACTGGATCCCGAATTCTTTGAATAACCATTTACACAAGACAACAGTCTCACTTTTAAAGTATGGGTATTGATTTATAATCGTCTCATTTTGAATTTATAGATCTATTTGTTCTCCAATCGGTTAATGCATTTCAAATGTTAGCTTTTAGAGTTCAACAATTTTATTAACCACGACTTCTGCAAAATGTCTCCGTAAGATTATACCATTTATAAGTAAAGGAAGTTATAGGCATTGCTGTACTTAGCAGAGGCGCAGGCAAAATTTTCTACTGGGGAACTTGCTGTCTGAAGGATCGCATTATACCTTTACTTGAGTTCATTTATCACACATACATAAAAATAAATAAATAAATAAATAAATAAATAAATAAATAAATAAATAAATAAATAAATAACTATAAAAAGCATGAAATAATATTTTATTTTTACTTAAACTTTTGTAAGAAATTCTTACGTTATTGGGATCTACGGCAATATTTCTTTGTGGGAAGAAATTTAAAGATGGTAAATCTGAATGGGAGCAGCAACAGACCTCTGGGGAGGAATCGAGCCCCCTCAACGCCCTTGGCTGCGCGCCTGCTACTCAGTAGCTTAGCAACCAAAGCTTTAGGACGCAAAGTCAACGATCACTAGTTTAATCCAGCCTAAATTCGTGGATAATTCTATTCACTTTAGACTCTTATTGATTAAAAAAAGACTAGCTTGAATAAAAGCAATGTGTGAAGTAGATATTAGTTTCAACGATTACCCACTATTTTCAAATTACTGCAGATTCTAGACTTTTACTATATTTACATATAATATCTAATAAATACGAAGTATTTGATGTTCATGCTTTATACAGTTCAGGACATTAAATGGTTACCCAGCATCGTTTGTGTATAGTTGCATATATTGCCTTTTATATTGTAACTCATAAGTGTTCCCCAATTATTCATGTTTCCGGATAGCCATGTTTCTTTAGAAGTATAAAATGTGTGAAGAGGAACTGCTTACAAGGAAATCAACTGAAACATCTTCGTTTGATACCGCGAGGAGTATTGGAATCTACAATACTCTCTAAAACTTACTTTTAACTTTTGAAAAAGTCCGGAATTTTCCATGGAAACGGTATTACATATCACAGTTTGTTTAAACTGACTCGGACTTTTTTCTCCCGATACTGATGGCTACGACATGCAACAGATCATGCGGGTCCTTAATCACTTTCAGCAGGTTGTCGCTAGGAAAGATAAGTGCAGGTTCTTCCCAAGATGGTAGATCAAAGATAAACTCAGGGATTTGGAGATAGCGAATGACAGTCTGATGATTGCTGGGCTGTAAAGACTGCACAGATTTCCATGTAACAACGTCTTAAGCAATCTTTAGTCACGATTTTTTGAGGTCTTCAAGACATTTAGATTCGTTTCAAGATGGACATTTACTAATGATATGAATAGTTTCATTCGAAGGAAAGCCGGTTCTTTTAACAATGAAGTAATTATTGCAATATATCTGGAGTGGTATGCAGTTCTTCGTTTAACTGTTCGCGATTGAAAGGATCAATATTTAGCATCTTGCATTTGGAGCGATTGAATTCCCATTATACGTTATTGAAAAATGTTGAAATCAGAAATAAAAAAGGATGTTCGAAAATTTTAGCTTCTAGATTGTATCTGACAAATTTGGAATCCATTTCTTTATCACAACAATAATTTCTGTTTGTTTCTAAGCGTCCATTTTCGAGAGTTATGCTGAAACTAGATACGAATTTTCAGTTTCCGATATGAAGAAATCTTTTTGATTAGCTGGATGGCAATATTTTCAAAATTGTTTGTCCTCGTTCATTTTCCTAAAAACCAAAATGGAAATTTTATTTTGATCTACGTCTTGAAAGGCTTCCTTTCATCGAAGCTGGTTACTTTTAGTCTTTAAGTGAACACCACCAGCTTTCCCAAAACAGTCCCAATTACTAACACCTTTGAGTTGTGTATCTAGCTGCTTTGACCTCAGCTATTTATCACGAAATGAATCGAAAGAAAAGGTGAAGACCTTTCATGCCATGACGACGACTGCGCAACAAAACTGGCTGGCCTTCCTTCGTACAAAAAATAAGGGAAAACCAAGCCCTTTATGCAGGCCGAACATTCGTTGCGACTCTCATTACAGACAGGAGGAACTTGAGCCGCGTGGACGATCCATCACGTCAACTGACTCCTCAGATCATCAACATTGCGTCGAGAAGCCGCTGGATCGGGGGAGATGCTCAAAATCGTCGCCTGAAACACGATTCCGTGGCCAAAGATTCATCTCTGTGACAGTGTGGCCATATTTGATTTTTTAGAAAAAGATGAGGATCGGAAAATGCGAATCTACTCTTTTGCTGGTGCTTTAAAGAGAAGTTATTAAGGTTTTGTGTCGGCCACACTCTTCTACTGTTTTTCAAGATTGGGATATTTTAATATCATTAAGATAAAGCGCTAATATGTTATATATATCGTCTCGCTTCTTAAGTATGGTCTTATGTAAACCTTGACAGATATTCGAGAGGAATCAACAACGATGGTTTAATAATCGTAAAGATTTCAAACAAAATTGAACTATTCGAAAATATATGTTCCTGCTTAAATTTAACCATCAGAAATTCTCCCTGGTAATTCTTAAAAAACTTTTACAATTGCATGAAATGAAATACTTGGGATGATAAGTTCCATTGTCACTCACTTTTTGAAGCATTTTACTATATATGTATAATTACGTGCACAAATCCACTTCTACTATTATATGGAGAACAAATCTATGCTTGTTTTCTAGGATTTTGGTATTAATTTTGTTCAGGAATTGGTGTTGAATTCTACTTCAATTGTGAATAAATTGAACTGTTGGAAAAAAATTCCATTCTAAGATAATTTACAATAATTTTTATAAATATGGAATAACATACAATTATAGTTTCAAAACACAATCATTCATGGCGCTTCCTCGCATGAAGACTGAAACTAATCAATCAAATATTTTTGATAAATCAAGTTCGTCCTTTAAAATATTATTTAGACCATTTTCCTGTCTAAGCTTTTCTGCCAAAAAGACGTTTTTCTGCCAAAATGGCGCTTATAAAGCGAGGCAAATAAGAAATTTTGCTTCGATATAATTAACAACGGAGGATGAAGTTTATTCGTCAATTACAAATCGTCTGTAAAATTTTAATAGGCAAAAAACACAAGTGGTTGTTAATTTGATTACGGCGCCAAGTGTCGAAAAAAATACAGGAAAGTCGTCTGTTAGAGCAGTTATTAATCGTTTGTATGTGAGAAAGCAATTTATTACCGATTCAAAACAGGAATGTAACAGAAAACAGGTTTTCTGTTACTTCTCAAACCATAAATAAATTTAGGCTGCTGTTATTACTTTCGGCCAACTTAAACCTTCAGTCGATAATTAATGCACAAAAATGAATTCGACTTTAATTACAGCTAATATGAATGGTTCTTGTCAAAACTGACTCAATTTAAGTCACGATAACCGATGACGTAAACAAGCTACAAGGTGGTCCTCGGATACCCGAGTCCGGCTACTTTATTCTCTCATGGGTAGGTAATCACGAGGCTTCGTCTGGAAATGTTTTAAGGCAGCGGTGTTATACGTACATTTAGTGATATACGCGTTCCTCCGATAATTGGGATTGACAGGTGTATTGGTGGGATATGAAATATCGAAACGTATATTATAGTTTTAAACACAAAGTTCTAAAAATGATTAGAAATCCCCTATGAAGGAAATGAAAATGCTCGGAAATGATAATCCATTGAACATTACAGAACTAGACAGCAAATTTTCTAGTTAGGAATTTTTTCAGCTATAGATGGGAGTTCATCGTATCATAGAAATGCACTACGAACATCAAAAGGTCGAACACAAATACTTCGAATATATCATTTTGATTCTTTCACCGTTTTTAATTGCCATGAATTTGTTTGCACCATATAATAGATATCGTAGTTTTTGAAATTTTTTAGCTTTAATCTATTCGAATAATTAAACGTTTTTATTTTAAATTCATTATACTAGCGGTTATTTAACTTTTCTAGACCGCGGACCCCCTTCAGAGATCACTCGCCCTTGCGGACCCCCCAAGAATTAACTCAAAGTTTAAAGCCCGGAATTTGCATCATACATATTTATTTCTAGTGTTTCATCACTAATTTTCACCATTTAAGGAAAGAATTTTTCGTCCCCTCATAATTTATTCTTAGCATTAAAGAGCAAATGCTCTTGTTTTAGTATTTTTCCCAACCTTTATTGAAACTGGAAGGGTTTCGAGGACCCCCTGATAGGGTCTCGCGGACCACCAGCGGTCCGTGGACCACTTTTGAAGAACTGCTGCATTATACTGTCATATTCACAATCATCCATTATACTAATGATCCCTCTAGTGATATTCTTATCAATATATCAACGTAACTATGCGAAAAATTCAATTAAAAATCAATTAAAATAGTGTGTAAAACAAGAAATGGTTTTAAAATTGGCGTTAGGATGGACGTAGAAAATCAAAAGCGCAACATAGAAAATCAATTTTTAAGCGATTAACATTGCTAACACTGTCTCGAATCACATCAGTCATCCGTACTTTTTAAAATGCTAAAAAGATTTACAGGAAATATAATACCAACTTGTTTCACTTATTGTCAATTATTTGCAGCGTTATTTTACTTTTCAGACGATGAAACCATATTTAGCTGTAATATGTTCGCGTTTTGCGAGGTTTTAGTTCCAATTCTCACTAAACGCTACAAGCAAAATGAACTAAAACAGTGCATTTTTAAATCAGCCATCATTTACATACGAATACAGTTTTCGAAGGTGTATTCCTGTATTAATATGCTGTAGCTATTATATTCTTAAAGTTGAATATCAGAATATTTTGCATCGTGTCGATATGGTGGCAATATTTTACTCTGGTTAACGTAATGTAATTAAATTACGGTCTCATCGTCAGTCTATTATTAATCCCAACGTAATTATTTATTAAAACGATGATGCTGGCAGAAATACAGAAGGATAGCAGACGATGGAAAGTTACAATCTTATTCCAGCAGACAGTTCGGACATCTTGCTGTTTTAGATTAAACGCGAAGGTTAAATTTAAACTATTGTAAAATAACACGTCTTCGCTTATTGGCAATCTGTCAGAAGACAAAGAAGGTGCTATTTTCCTATCTGTGCTATAAATTTATCTAATTCACGTTTGAGCATGGCGTTTACCTGTGCACGACTGCAACTTGTTAATTTTGTTAAAGTAAAAGTGGCAGCTAAAAAATTATAATATTGTTGATTTCTTCTGGTTTATTAATCTATTGTTTAGTAAAGGTTTGACAGGGAATACATAGGTTGTGCTTCTTACTTCTAGGTTAATTCATTTGAATTTAAATTAGTTGTTTCTATAGCTGAGGCAGCAGGTGGCTATACTATCAATAACCTCTCTAAATTCTTCTAAAATTTAAGTCGAGCAGTCTTCTTTTAGACTTCACTTGATAATGAAAATAATAGCTTCCGAAACACTATGAACAATTTCTTGTAATCGCCGGTATCTATCCATCCATCCATCCTGGCGTGGACCAGGCCGCCGGCCAACCGACCCTCAAGCCGGTGCGTCCTCATGGACGATAGGACTGACGATAATCCAAGGTATGCGCCCTTTGAGAGGACCCAGTCCGTCCCTGCATCCATCCATCCATCCATCTATCCATCCATCTATCTCTATCTCTTTCTACAAGTCGGCCTATACTTGGCAATAACCAGTCATTACGGCACTCTCTATTTATTTTGATTTTAAAAAAATTTGATTTCATTTAATGCTCATGAACCAGCCTATCGATTAACGTTTATTTCCGTGTGGGATTAATATTATGAATATACAACATGTTCTTGCCTAGCTACAAAATTCTGAATTAATTTTCTATGTCATTAGACTCTGCCATTCCTATATTGAAAGCTAAGGTTAGTTGGTTTTCCTGTTACTGTATGGAAAGTCAAACATGACGCATAATTTGAAAGTATCGCCGCATTTTACAGGCAAACTTCACATTCTGGGTCATTAACTACGAGTTTCCTTTTTATATAGCCTGTGCGTCCACGAAATATTAATCAATCCAAGTCGGACGAGAGACCTTTCTTAAAGGGTAAAAAATATGAAGTTTTCCAAAAGTTCATAACGAGGCATTTATGCAAATTGCGTTTGCTATCAGCCTTTCCATCATCAAGTATTTAGCGGCACGTTTCAGACGTTCTGATGGGAATTTTTGGAGCCGATTCGGGGCAGAAAGTTCAAAATTGGGGAGCTTTGTATACATGAGTTCTGTAAGAGCCAAAAGCCGTTAAGTACCGGTGGGCCATGACAGCAAAGACGCTCAAAAGTTTACACCATTAATGTATTTAGGAGAAATTTAAACCGCGCAGTTTTGGTTGGAGGGGTAAATGTATTTTGTCATAAACATTACAGGAATAAGGGTTAAGTAAATCGATGTGTGAAAGCCTTAGATAAGTCGACGCGAACCTTTCATACAATGTATTTCAATTTTTTTTGTGTGTGTGTTTCTTAAAATCTTGTTAAATGAGTTGTGACAATCGCAACACATTCAAGAAACGAGCTCTATCCTCATTTTTCCCAAGCATGTGAAAAAAAAATTAGCTATCACCGAAACGCTTCTTTGGGCATCTGCCTCGTTAGATAGTAAAAAAATGGGCGGGTGTTCTTTAAAAGGTCCCTAGGAAGAAAATCATTTTTTAAAATCGTTAGAAAGTCGCGTTACCCTTACTTCGGGAACATCATCAAATATACTTATTCCAAAACATTTGGTCTTCTGATTTATTATTCTTTTAACGATTATTATAATGAGTAAATAAAGTGATTTTTAAGGAGAGTGACGTGGCCTCTAAGGAGCTATAAATTTTTTTAGTAATCGTAGTTTTTAGTGCCGAAAACGAGACAATAAACTCTCTCGAGTGCTAATACTGATGGCCGATTGTAACATTCATTATTGATTTTAGAGCCCTGCGGTGGCGCAGTGTGGTAACGCGTTCTCCTAGTGCGCCGTTAATCCGGGTTCGACTCCCAGCAGTGCAAAAGAACGCTTACTCAGAGATCTCATAAAGATCGCACTGCTCACAAAACATTGATTTTAGACTTGAAATAAAAATTGGTTTAGCCGATTGAAGTAAGTGCCTACATCTGTGCGCCTATTGCCATAAATTTAGTTAGAAAATTTCATCTTCGGATGAAACTTTTTTTAATTTTTTACGAACCTTTAAGCGTATAATGAACCCTTGAAGTCAAGCATGATATGCAATAATGAACACATTTCAGATATAGCTTACAAATTTCATTTAGTATCTATATTCGATAATTAATCACTATCAGTATTAGCTACCATGAGGGCCATGATCTTGTTTTGATTTTAATAATTTTTTTGTTTTGGTTTATCCCTTGGCTAGAATTTTGGAATGTTTTTGGTACTTTAATTTTGCATTCTTCTTTCTTCATGTTTCTTTATTTTACCCTGTAGTTTGTCATCTTTTATAGAAATGATTTGTTTTTTAATATTATCTAATAGGTTATATAATATTAATATATATATTAATATAAATTAATATTATAATATTAATTTAATATTATTTAATAGGTTTTTCAAAAACTTCGATACCTGCAGTCCAGTTTTTCACTTTCTTGTACACTCGGGTTACTTCCTTATAACCAAGCAGATACATCCGTTGCTTTTATGTAAAATATTAGATTTCCTTTACTGTTAAGGTTTGTTTTATAATTTTATGTATGTATTGAAATTTGTGTAGTATCTTCTTCGGATATCATCATTCACATCAATGTGAAATAGCTCTTCCTACTTTATTGAAATGGGATATCTATTATTTTGATTGAATATCTTACGTGTGTTATAAAATATAATTAAAATGTGGATATCAAGTGCATAACTCCGTAGTTATGCAATGGGTAGTTTCTTCAATTAAAGTTTTAGGATTCTTTCACTCAGGCGGTTTTTTACATTAGCGCCAAGAGAAATAATTTGATACTAGCAATCTAACACAGTCGTGGGCGGATTTACCATTTTGCCGCCCCTAGGCTATTTTTGCCACCCCTTCCTACCTGTCCACCTCCCTCCAATCAGTAGTAGGAACATAAAAATTGTTACATTCAATATACGCCAAAAACTTTCATATTGACAAAAAATATGTTGAAAAACAAACTCATAAATTGAAACATAAACATTAAACAATATTAACTTATATTGAAGTATTATTTCTTTTTGGTATATAATAAATCAAATTCAATTTTATTGAAATAAATTTTAATTTTAGCAAAAAATAAAAGCCCATCGAACACTGGTATTTAAATGGAAAGCATGACGTCTAGCTTTCTTCTCGGCAAAACATCTGATTATATCATACTCAGGGTTTAAGCTGGCTCAAAACATGCTGTCGCAAAAATGCTAAAATGGGAAAAAAGTTGTAGCAAAATGCTAAAAAATATTAGTTGCTTTCGTTGCTCGAAAAATCGTATCAATGAAATTATTTATATCAACGATGCCTAACAGGTACTGTTAAGAATTTTGAAGAGGAAACAAAAAGGAACAAGAAAAGATCGCTGAAGTGCAAAACGGATATTCTGGAATCGAGGAATCCTGTTTTCAGAGAATAAACTGTGGTTAAAAATGCCTGTCGCATTTTCGCGATGGGCAATAATTTTTTCTTCGCATTTTCGAGCAACTCGTCGCATTTTGCGAAAAATGCGACTGCAGCTTAAATCCTGAATTCATATGGTATTGATTTTGTTATATCAGACTCAATACATAAAATTTTGCCGCCCTAGTCTATAGCCTAGTATAGCCTATTGGGAAATACAGCACTGAATGAACCCAGTGATGCAAAAATGAATTAATGGAACTTGCTTCTTTTAAATTTTAAACTGGATAATGCTTTCAATGAAAAATCATTTAACTTTCATTATATTTATTTGATGAGGATGGTTTATTACCTTAATCTCATAATAATTATGTGTTATAATACTATAAGTAATCTGAGGTGTGAAACACTGTTTTTGACAACTGGAGAGAATTTCAAAGTTTGGCTAAGCTGAACTCCCATTTCGTCCTCCACGTTTGACGGACTGCGAGACACAAGCAGTGTGAAGCCATAAATCGAAAAATCACATACATTCGCGCGCATAAAGATATATTATTCATGTAAGATATTATTACCCTTCTCAGGGACAAGATACTTCAAGGCACTCCGGGCTCAACGGGGAGATCCTGGTTCGTCTCCAGGACGGAGACGATATCTCTTTTTCTCCTCTACCTAAAACAGCTCTAGTAGAAGCTTCAAAACGTGGGTGTCGATTTCTTGTCATAATATATTGTTCATGGTAACAGAACTTGGATTCCCTTCTAATACTGTACCATAGGGTTAAGGTTATATTAGTCCTATAGAATACTATTCACGGTATCGTTACGAAAGTCACGCGATGCCCGAGGCACCGCAAGCCTTTATTAACGATGCAAATTGAGAATCACTATCTAATCATAGCCTAGAGAAATATGATACGTTTTCACAAACAATTTGTATAAAGGGGTTACAAAATGTCCGAAGTATACACACATATGTAAGTCTCACTATGCTCTAGATGGGAAAGCAAGCTTCAGGTGACTTAAAAAATAGTTAAACGTTAGAAGCAAAAGTATCTGAACGTTAGAAACAAAAATATCTAAATGTTAGAAGCAAAAACATCTAAACGTTAGAAATAAAAATAGTTGAATGTTAGAAAATAAAGAAATGTCTTGTCCGTGTAATTTTTCTTTAAAGGTATCGTATTCAAGACATTAAACATTTTATCACATCTGTTTTTACATTATTTTCATCAACAATAAAGAACACTCTCATAAAAACAGTCTGTGGGATATATATGATAGCTTCGGTTCATTCAGACAAGCCCTATTTTTATAGTTTTACGAAAAGAAAAACGTCTCGAAAGTAAGAGGCAAGACTATTTGGAAAGGATAAGTTATAAAAATATCACTATTTTTGAGCATCGCACAAAGCAACGTAAAAAATTTTAAGATATCGAAAAAATCAAGCCAATTTTTCTTTTTGTTAGCTAGCAAAAGTAATTCTCACTTAACGGAAAGGATTTTTGGCTTATAGTTTCGTTTTGGAGAATTCTTAGATTTTGAAGATTGTGGGGCGGTGTCTCTTTTTTTCTACTTTACAAAATAGCTCTAGTTTGAGCTTTGTAAAAGTGGGTGTTAAGAATCACTCATCGTTAATTCTCCCAC
Organism: Dysdera silvatica; assembly: GCA_006491805.2. Classification (NCBI taxonomy): domain Eukaryota; kingdom Metazoa; phylum Arthropoda; class Arachnida; order Araneae; family Dysderidae; genus Dysdera; species Dysdera silvatica. The sequence continues at coordinate 227,546,455 of QLNU02015360.1, forward strand.
GAAAAACCATGAAAAACGTGCCGAGTGGCTTTATGTGTCGACTAATATTTGGCAATTGTGTTATCCCTGCGGAGGGTAATAATATCATATAAACTTCAAATTAAAATTAAAAAAAAACCAAAAAAAAACCATCGTTTTCGTGCTCTGACAGTCTGCTTGGCTATGACACTGCAATTTTTACGGTGAGGTCGCCGGTTTGTCTCCAGCCTTGGACGGTTGCGCAATTTTCCTTCTTTACAAAATAGCTATTGTTTGAACTTTCTAAACATGGGTGCCAACGTTACTCATCCATAATTCCCCTCGAAAACCCAGTAATACTTCCTCTAGTGGCTTTATATGTTAACTAATATTTAGCAATAGTATCCTATAAACTTTGGCTAATAATATCCCATAAACTTTGAAGATTTAATAGCCTAACTTATAATTTCACAGGCGTTTTAAGTTAGTGTGATAGATCAAACTGGAGGTCAGACTTTTAGTACGGAAGTTGACTTTTAGTACGAATTTGTCGATATACTGAATATTTTTTCAGCGGGTTTCAATAAATACCGAACACGCTATTGTTTTGGGTTTTTCCGTCTGTCTGTCTGTCGACAATAAAAGAGTAAGGTAAAGGTCTTCCGTGAATATAACAATAATAGCCGTTGTATTGCTATAGAGACCCTACATGTTTAGAATTACGTATTAGTGATTATATACATATTCCATTATACATTAAGAATAGTGCAGACGAATTTGTACGGCTCAAGGACAGCGTGTTCCATGCTGCGCTAATAATGTACTGGGGGTTGTTCACATATTGAATTGTATACTAAGCTCTGATCACATATTGCATAAAATACTAGACACACTGGATTAGGTATTAGGGATTATTTCCATATTACATAATGTACTGTATATAATATGGTATTATATTATATTACATTACATTATGTATTAGGGATCATTGACGTATTACATTTTGTACTATATGTATTGAATTAAGTATTGGGGACCATTCACATATTGCATAATGTACTACAGGCTGTTTGCATATCGAATTGTGTATTAAGGACAATTCACATATTGCATTTTGTACTGTATGTGTTGAATTAAGTATCGGGGGACCATTCCCATATTGTATAATGTACTATAAGCTGTTCATTCGTTGAATTATGTATTAAAGACCATTCACATATTGCATTTTTTACCATATATATTAAATTGGGCATTGGAGACCATTCACAAATTGCACGTTACACTATATGTATTGAATTAGGCATTGGGACCATTCACATATTGCATTTTGTGCTAGATTTATTGACTTAGGGTCTGGGAATTGTTGATATACTGCATTATGTACTGAAGGCTGTCCACATATTGCACTTTATACTACGTATATTGAACGAGGCAGTAAGGATCGTTTCTATATTGCATAACGTACTAGAGGCTGTTAACACATTGAATCATGTATTAGGGACCAGTCATATATTGCATTTCGTACTATATATTTTGCATTACGTATTGGGAACCATTCACATATTGTATAAAGTACTATAGGATGTTCACATATTGAATTATGTATTGGGGCTTTCACATATTGCATTCCCTACTAGATATATTGAATTAGGAACTAGGGATCATTCCCATATTGCGTAATGTACTAGAGGCTATTCACACATTGAATTGTGTGTTTGGGCCCATTCACATATTGCATTTTGTATATGTACATTGAATTAGGTATTGGGGATCGTTTACATATTGAATTATGCACTAGGGTCTTATCATATATTGAGTAATATATTAGCAGCTGTTCACACATTGTATAATGTACTTTGAGCTGCTCACATATCAAATTAAGAACTAGGGACCAGTCACATATGGTGTTTTTTACTATTAACGGTATATTTATTACGTTATATGTTTGGAATCATGCATAACATTACTTTCACATGGATAACTTACATATACACATATATGCATTGCATCACGTTTACATACAAGCACGCATTACATCATATTTACGTATATGCATTATACTGTAGCATGCCCATGTCCTGTTTTGCATGTTTATTACGTCAGGTATTGTACGCCATGTGTGGTAATGGCCACACATGTCCATTAGTGCATAAGCGAAGTCCAACCGAGGTGAGATTAAAACCCACTTTCGCTTGTCGTACCAATATATTAGGATCGACTGAAGAGGTTGTTTAGGTTCTCTTTTAAGAGAACAGTTATGCGGGTAGTTCACGTTTAAATGTAAAATGTAATTTCACAGTTTGTTAATCCGGTTGTGTTCATTTAGTCAATAATATCAATAATCATTTACTATCGTTCACGTTGTTCTAATCCTGCTGAAGTTAATAAAAATCTTTTCAGTGCACATGTAATGTGTGATTACTAGAGCAAGTGATTCTTCAATTAAATACGTGAGTATTCTTTACAGTTATCGGACTTATGTGACTGGATTTTAGGCACCGGATTATTTGTATTCTCATGTTATAACGAGAATGGTCAAAGGCTACTAACGTTGATATGCATAACCTTAAGACATGGATGTTCGGTTCAGAGGCAATAAATAAATGAAAACATGTCGAATTACTCATTTATTGAAACCTTCCTTCTAGTACAATGAAGTCAAAGTAATCGTAAACTGCTATATTCTATAGAACCAAAGCGCTATCATATCCTTGCGCCATTAGATTAACCCACCAAAATATCATATTTACGTATATGCATTCACGTATACATGTATTCACGCACACATACACATAATACATTACATTTATATGCATGCATGTACACATACATACATTACATCTCGTTCACATGCATGCCTGTGTGTAAATATGCATTATATAACGTGTACATGCATGTAAATTTGATGTAATGTATGTATGTTTACATGTACATATACATGCAGTATATTACATTTGCAAATACTTCATACGTATATCTCCAGGGAATACTGTATACAAGGAATACAGGGAACCTCTTATACATATGTGTAACTGCGTTTGAAACCTGCTAAATTTAAGCATTGACCTTAGTCAATTTTAAAACTTGCTTCTTGTTATTTAAATACTCAAGCTAGAGAACAGCTAGTTTTAGAAACACATCGTAGAATTTTTTTTTTAATTAATTATTTAATAGAGATATAAGCAGGTTTTAAGTCTTTTCCTTAAGCCATACTATACAGCCAAAACAACTGTAGATGAAAGAATATAGAAGAGTTCTTAACGGTGCACTTCCATAATTTTTTATTTTATTGAATCCTGTATATAATATAATTAATATAATATAATTATAATATAATTAATATAATATAATTAATATAATAAATATAATTTAATATAAGGATTAATTTTTGTCTTTAAACGTGATTTGTTTTCAAATGGAATACAGTTTAATCTTGATCTTTCTGAAATATTAATAATATTCTTCTGTCTCCTATAATTTCTTAATTTTCGTTTATTAATTACTTCGATTTATTATAATTTCTTTGATTTCTTATAATTTTTTTATGTATTGGCTTGCGATAATCTTTATTATTATAGATCCTGGGATTTTGTATGGATGTGTGAACCCTAGGATTGTGTATATAGGTCAGCAAAATCGTTTATGAAGATAAAAATACTCTAAGTAGAATAGTAATGTACTGCGCGAAACTAAGAAATAAAATAAAAACACAAATTATCGCAATTAAATTTTAAAAACATCGAGAGCTGTTTCAATAGCAAGTGGCTATTTTCATCAGAATGAGTAACGTTAATCAACGCATTAGTTGTATCATTCCGATGAAAATGGCCACGTCTATTGAAACAGCTGTGAATGTTTTAAAAATTGAACTGCAATAATTTGTGTTTTTATTTTATTTATTATAAAAACGCACTTTTTCAATTCTATATCTCGCAGTTTTAAGTACAAATCAAGACACTTTTGAAGAAAGAATGCCAATGACGACCTACAAACACATAATTTTGCAATATTTTTCAGTAAAATGCATAGTCTTTACTCGTGTGTGTAAAGTGCAATGTATTTTAAGTATTTTACTTTATACTTTAAGCACACGGAGAAATCGTTCCACTACAGTAAAAAAAAAAAAAACACATGGGAAGAATATATATTATGCACGTATTCGAGATGGTTGATCCCCAAAAGTCGCATCACATAACACACGAACACACAAAATGGATGTTTATATAATCTATTTATGTGTGTGCTTATATTTGTTAATTATCGTGGTAATTTATTTCTGTGTATTCGTTTCAATATAAAATAACAAGTTCACAATGGATATTAAAAGATCAATAAATATGTGACAACAACGGAGAAACGACAAATGCAATTCAACCACTTCTCATACCTCAAATGAGGAGTTAAGGAAATGTCCTGTGAGTGTGTTAATTTCTTTTTAATACCGGTATGGATTCCATCGAAGCACTACTGACGGCTTGTCTTTTTTTTTTACGAAATGCATTTGCTTGAAATTAGCGAAACGTATTCCGGCAAAATTAGTGAAAAACAATTGGGCTTTTGCGATGTAAATAAACTAGTTCTGGTTGAAAGTACACCGGTTGGTTGACTTCTTGGAGCCAAGAGCAAACAAGGAATTCCCCTCCTGCCCTCTCTACTAATCTCTGATAGCCAAGGAAGCGTGATAATCCTATTCCAACCGTTAGCAATGATGAAAACATGAAGAGTTTGTACAGCATCCAAGCAATTCCTCGGAGACAGCACAGCGGGATGATAAAATAAAAAAACAACAAAAAAACACCATCACACGACCGTCCGAAAGATTACGCCAATTAATTCCCCTTAATCAGATCGGCTAACGAATACTCAGAAGTGGAAATGCAATATAATGAGAAAACAGTGTAGCCGTGCTTAAATTGTACCGAAAGCAAATTCTGGCTGTTCAACCCTTCCACGGATCCCTCATAAACTAACAAATGCAAATGTAAAAGCCAAGAAACACAGGAAACACCCTCATAACGCATAGCAATGAACTACGCTCTGGCATAAACCATTCGTACTCTAAAACCTTTCGTTAATGTTATGCCGGAATGTTGTTTCATTATTTTGTTAATCCAGTTGAAGTTAGCTATACGAGAATTTAACTTCTATCTGCTTGCTTTAAAAGAAAGGTAACTGTTGTAAATACTTTTTTTTTTCTGTCGGCGAAAGTTCCCCTTTCGGTTAAGAAATGAGCTTTGTGTCGAAAAAGACAGAATGGAAGTGCTGGATATTCTGTTTGCAAAACGGAAACAATAAATTAATTATTTTGAGTAAAGTTTGAAATCTTTCTGTTCTCTCATCTGCCACTTGTACATTATATAACTTAAGCGAAAACTTAAACAGTCTTCAATGCAAATTTGTAAAACTTTGATAATCTTGCTAGTTTCGCATAAATTGTCAAATGTTAAATATATTAACAAGTACTATACGTTAGGAACACACACAGTGTACGACAGTAATTAACATTGTTCACATATTGTACACATTAATTATTATTGTTTACATATTGTATAACATTAATTAACATTGTTTACATAGTGTACAACATTACTTGACGCTGTAAGATATTACCTTTCTAAGAGCTGACACAATGGCCAAATAATGGCCAACACACAAAGCCACTGGGGTGAGTTTTTTTTTTTTTTTTAAGAGGAAATTTATTATGAATAATAATTTTGACACCCATGTTTAAGCTCAAGCCAGAGCTTTCTCCGTAGAGGAGAAAAAGAGACATCTTCCCAGTCCTATAGTTGAACTAGGGTCCCTCCTTTGGGCCCGAAGTAAAACCTTAACCGCTAGGCCAACGAGGACAAGACAAAGCTCTCTTTCTCCGTATATAAGGTTGTAAGATATTATTACCCTTCTCAGGGCTAACACAAAAAAGCTCTAGATTAAGCTTAAACGTGGGTGTCACAATTATTATTCATAATTACTTAACACTGTTTATATAGTGTACAACATTACTTAATATTGTTTACATAGTGTACACTATCACTCAATATTATTTACATGGTGAACAACATCAATTAATATTGTTCACATAATACACTGTATAACAGTAATGTTTATATAATACACTGTATAACAGTAATGTTTATATAATACACTGTATAACAGTAATGTTGTTTATATTATACATTGTACGGCATTAATAATATCGTTTACATTACACACTGTGTAACATTAATAAGTTATTGTTTACATCATACTCTGAGCAGTGAGATATCTTTCTGTAGACGAAAACGATTGATCGATGATAAAAGGTTACTTCAACTACAGGAAATTATAAAAAGAAAGGAACAGAAGTAAACGAATTCGTCAAATAACCAAGCAATACAACAACGGTAACCAGAGACAAACTTCTGATGATACAACTCGCCGCATATTGCCACGAATGGGATTTCATAGTAAACGACCCATTCGAGTCCCATTCATCTCTACTGCAAATCGAAAATTAATCTACATAGGCACTACTCTCCAAAACTAGACCCAACACGGCTGGAATAAAGTAATCTGGTCCGACTAATCCGATTCTTATTAAGAAGTGATTATGAGTAGGGTTATCGCCACCAGGTCCTCGAGTCAGAATATGGCTTCCAACTTAACACCAATTGCATCACTCAAAACAGAAATATCTAATACTAGAAGTTTATCTAAGGTGGAATTATCGGATGTTGCCAATGAACTAAGATCGATGATTAAGGAGGGTTTGAGTGAAGTTGGTTTCCGGGATCCTTCACAAACTGGAGTAACTGACGGTGACTCTTTCCATGGGACGATAACTGATATGATTGACTCCAGATTGTCAGCCGTTGAGTCTAGACTTGAGGCAAGTCTTGGTTTGTTGGGGAACAGAATAATGGATATTGAGCAGGCCCAGACTGGTATTGATGATGTTGTGGATCAGAGTGGTCAGAATTTCAGGAGCTCAAATCTGTTTATCCATGGGCTTCTTGGAACCAAGGATGAGGTTATCGTAAACACAGAGATAGATTTCCTGAACTCCAGGTTTGGTCTGCCTCTACTGAGTACAGATATACCTGATGTATATGGACTAAATGGAATTAAGCGACTATCTGAGAATTGTCATGATAACCAGGTGTCCGGACCTATTGCCATCAGGTTCTTTAGACTTTCTGTTAGGGACTACATATTTAGAGAAAAAGAGTGCTAAAGGGGCTAGTATCTCAATTGTCGAGGATCTTGCGCCCAAGAGAGGTATAATGACAGGTCATCTAAGGCAGGCTGGTCTGACCTGGTGGACTAGAGGAGGAGACATTATCGTTGTGGAACCTATTAATTTAAGAAAGAAATATTTGCGACTTTTTCTGGTTTGCGGATGTTTCTGCAGAGATTGGATGGACATGTGCCTGATGAAACATCTTCTGGTTAACGCTATCGGGTGTTATACTCCCTTTTGTTCTACTACGTCATGTCTGTGCATGGCTATTCCTCATTCGTGGAGTTCAATAATTTTATGTTAACTCATTCCAATTTTTTTCTTTGTTGCATTTCAATATTCGCAGTATTTCGGGTAAAATTGATGAGCCTGGAGAGTTGCTATTGGGTTTGGATAGAGAGCTTAATATAGTTTGTTTATTGAGACGTGGCTGTCTAATGGTGAGGTTATTGACTTGAGTTTAAACTATTCGTTTTTTGCTAGGGGACGAGAGTACCTTAGATGGGGTGGAGGTGTTGTCATATTCATTAAAAATGGTTTGATTGATAGTTTGATCTTGGAGCACTGTAGGATTGAATATAGTATAGAGATCATTACGTTGAGAACCAAAGGCTTTATTATTAGTGTTATTTATCGCCCCCCATCCGGAAACTTGAATGAATTTTATGGTGTTCTGGATGATTTGCTTAGCTATACTACCACCATCAGTTTACCTTTTATCTGTCTTGGAGATTTCAACATTGATATGTCCTCGACTTCCAGAGCTTCCCATGACCTGACGAATTTGGCAAAAATGGCTACTGAAACTCTTGAAATTATTGTTAGTTTGCCTACGAGAATCACTTGCCACTCTCAGACTGTCTTGGACTTACGTTTTACACACATAGATGTCACACATCTGGATTACACTGGTGTCATTGAGTGTTCTATTAGCGGCCACTTTCCATTTTTTATTGGAATCCCAGTGGGCCCAGCCATGATTAAAAAGTTTAAGCTTTCATTCAAAATGAGAAGATCCTTTCCACAAAGGGTCCTTGGTGAATTTTATGCAGTGCTGGTCGACACGGATTGGGGCGCTCTAATTATTAATGAGGGGGTGGTCAACCAAGTGTATGATGCATTATATGAGTTTATTCTAATAAATTATAATAGACTTTTTCCTAAAAGAAGATGTGGTGGAAACAGAAAGATCCGTAAAATATGGATGGCAAATTTCATCCGGCGTAGAATTGGAGCCGAAAATAGATTATTTTAAAAATTTATTCACTTCCGTAGCCAGATAGATCTCCAAGTGTTCCGTTCTTATCGAAATATATTAAATAGAGACATTGCCAGGGCTAAGAGCGATTTTTACTCTACAACATTTGGCACTGGTAGCACCGCTCACAAATGGAAATGTCTTAATAGCTTAATGGGGCGAGAAAGTCGTCCGTCAATGATTTCAGTGTTGTGCTTCAATGGTGAAAATATAACGAATCCTGATGAGGTTGTCGATACATTAAATAATTCTATTACTGAGACAGCTAATGAAATAAATTCTGGTTTTGATTCACGTCTTGATGATTATTACAATCTTAAGGGTCCTCGAAATGTTTTTTCTATGTTCTGTGCTCCATTTGAGGATTATGGGACGCTTCCGAAGTCTCAGGGCTGATTATGCTTCTGGTCCTGACGAATTACATCCTCGTGTGTTAAAATATGTGTCATCGATACTTGCTCCGGTCTTGACTAGATTATTTAACCTTATTTTGATAGAGTCCAGAGTACTTAATGAGTTTAAAGTTGCTCGGGTGGTCCCGATTTTTAAAAAGGGTAATTCCCTTGACCCCGGAAACTATCGCCCAATCTCTGTTATATCAGCAATTCCAAAAAATTTTGAGATATTGCTACATGAAAGGATGGTTAGATTCCTTGGAGAGGGTGACTTTTTTCACCATCGGCAATATGGCTTTTTAAAGGGAAAATCCACTGAGATGGCGCTCCTTTCATTTATCGATAGGATTAGAAGAGCATTGGATAAGAGGCAATATACCATGATTGTATTTTTTGATGTTAGAAAAGCGCTCGACTCCCTTGACTACGAGATTCTTTTTCTTAAGCTTGAAAATGAAGGTATTCGCGGCCAGTGTCTGGACTTACTTCGTGATTATTTATCTGGAAGAAGATAATATGTGCAGAATGGAATTGGAAGCTCGGAATTAAGAATTGAGACACGGTGTTCCACAGGACTTAGTGTTGGGTCTACTGTTGTTTCTGGTTTTTATCAACGACATCTACTTGGCTTTCGATCAGGCTCTTCCGATTTTGTATGCTGACGATACTGCGTTTGTGTCTTTGCATAGTGATTTTTCTGCTCTTCTCATCGAAATACGTGCTCAGATCATTTGCACATACAGTTGGTTCAAAGCTAATCGCCAAAAAGTTAATGAAGCTAAAATGAATTGCATTGTGTTCCACAACAGAAGACTTTTGGATTCACTGCCATTGCTGATTATTAATGGAATTACTTTGCCCTACTCTGATTCTATAAAATTTCTTGAAGTTGTGTTTCTTCCTACTTTGTCTTGGAGCGGCCGTATTGATATGGTTGTCGCGTAGTTCTCCAAAATTTTGGGATTGATAAGAAGAGTGGGACGATATCTTCCAGTGAGAGCATTGCGACTCATCTACACCTCTCTAATGATGCCACATATTGTTTACTGCTCAATTATCTGGGCTCAGACCGGCTTAACAAACATGGGAAGAATACTGCAGGTTCAAAAGCGTGCCCTTCGTGGTTTTGCCTTTCGATCAGGAACTTGGGAGCGGAATCTGTGGACTCAGTTTCGTATACTTCTTTTCGATAAACTTATTTACTATCGAACTACTTGTTTAATGTATAGAAGAAGGATTGTGTTAGGCTTAAATTCTCAATTAATTAACCTGAATGGGAGACACACCCGATATTTTCTGCGGAGAGGATTGACATTCGTATCAATTCAGACCAGAAACAACTACATGTACAATCACATAAATTCTAGTAGTCCTAGGGTGTGGAATACGTTACCTACACACATTGCCCCTACAAAGAAATCGTAAATAAATAAATAAATAAATGAATGAATGAATGAATGCCGACAAACGGGCCAAAGTATGGTGTCAATAATGGATCTTAGCTATCTAATGTCAACTGTTCAAGCTGGTGGAGGTGGTACGTTGGTCCGGAGTATGTTTATTTAGAAGGCTCTTGGTTCCTCAATACCCATAGAACATTTAAATGACCAGGGTTATCTTAGCATCGTTGCCGATCAAGCACATCCTATATGTGCATCGTCCTTAGTGCTGGTCAAGAAATTTTCTTTTGGCTATTATGAGCCAAAAATAAGTTCCAGCATAGGTTATAAACAAGTGGAGGGTCAGAATTTATCATAATGAATAATTGCTGCACATTTTCTTTCAATTATTTAAGTAGACCGCTTTAGTAAACTCCTATTCATATTATGTGTATATGGAAGAATCATTTTTTTAAAACAACAAGCAACTCAACGAGACAGAGAGCGTATGAAATACATACATGCAAGTAGAAATGAAAACCACGAGCGATCTAGAGGAGGTCAGAATACTATAAATTTTGAACGATGGGCTATTTCTTGAAAAAAAACTGTCTTCTGCAAAAAGTGGGAGAATGGGATAACTTGTAAAAGAAGAAAAGAAAGACAAAAGTTAGAAGTGATAATGTGCCTTCAAGGACATGGGGACGCTTGACTTGACATTCGATGATTTCTAAAAAAGGAAGAAATGGTGACGCCGCTGTCGCTGATTCCAATTGGCAAATAACAAGGGAGCAAAAAGAATCAATTTCAACAATGCAACGCAATGTAAAAAAAAAAAGTGTAATGAGTATCTTTTAAAATTGAAAAAGAAGCTAAAGGAATTAAAAGCAAAAGAGTACGGGGAGGCCATTAATAAAGCAAGAACGAGTTTCTTAGCATAAATATGTGGAATAGTATTGACAGAAATGTAAAAACTAAGGTAAATTTATTTACCAGAAAAACTTGATAAAAAAAAGTAAGGAAGATCATACTTAATTCACAAAGCAGGAAGAAGTCTCTTGTAAAAATTATTTGCGTGTCTGATTCAAAGATAGAAAAATTTTAATGACAGAAATTCCGCCACATTAATAATAATTTAGTTAGCCGAAGACATAAAATAATCATAAAAAAGACGTAAACAAATCATAAAAAAATTAATTTATTTCAGTGGTGTAGCTGCACATAATTCAGTAATGATGGTGGGATTTAAAATAAGGACAGAAATAGGGACTTAAATAAAACTGTTGAAGAACAAGCTGTAATCAAATTTGACATATGTCATATAAGTAATAAAATGAAGAAATATGAAATAAAAGCTAGATATAATTAAACTAACGAAAAGCTTCATTAAAAAAATTCGCAAATAAATACATTGGATTCGCGTTTTAACGGACCACTACGTTACGAACTACATGTTTTGGTTCCAAAAAGAGTTCCAAGAAGAAATGTTAATTTCTGTTTTTCTATTTACGAACATTTTTTGCATTTTTTTGGGTCTATATGAGCTCATAAGATCAGATTTTACTGCATACATAAAATCAAATGAATCAAACATAAATTGGAAATCATAAATTAAAGGAGGATTACATCAAATCTTATAAAAACTGATATATAAAAAGCAAGAAATTAAAATAAAATAGATTTTAATTTAAAATTAACAGTAAGCGTACAAACCTTCTTAGTTCATTAGTTTACTTTTTACAAAATAGTTTGAAGGTTTGCGTCGTTTTTATATAAAATGACTGGCGACGGGTAAACGCCATTGATAATTAAACAGCAATTTTAATCAACGTTTTTTGGCGCAGTGATAGTAGGGCCGATGTTATGGCGTGGTTAGATGGTGAAACGTTCGAAAGAAAAGAAATGTGTTTTTTTTTTTGCGTTTGGTGGGGTCTGAACTCACGACTTTTCACATGCCAGGCGGAGGCGCTACCATCTGAGCTATGAATGACAACATTTAATTTATCTTTTACGAACAGAGATATTTATTTTCTTTCGAACGTTTCACCATCTAATCACGCCATACCATCGGCGCTGGTATCACTACGCCAATAAACGTTGATTGACATTGTTGTTTAATTTAATCTGCGTAGTGTTCGATTTATATAAATATCATTGATAATATCTAAAGCAAAGCGCCATCTGCTAATGAAAATTTTCACACGCACACACACACATATATCAGTGGCGTTGCGTGACTATTTCGTTTGGGTATGCTATACATGTTACAAAATTAACGTTAATGTAAACAGTTGATTGTATCGTTATACATGTTTAAAAGCATTAGCGATTCTAGACTATGGCCGGGGGGGCCGTGCCCCCCCAAATATAATCTGATTTTATTTTTTAATTATAAAAACAAATTTAAACGGCTCCACTGCACGTAGGTAGGAATTTGTATCTCCTCATTTTTTTTGTCCAGCACCGCCACTGTTCGAAAGGTTTAAATATGCACACCACATCAGGACTCACCTTACTTGGTTCCATATAATTAATTGTAGGATATCATTGAATGCTTTAATTTATCAATTAATACGATTTCAAATATGCTCAACACAATTTCAAATAGACCAACGGATAAGTTTTTCATACGCCATTTATCTACAGAATTTGTGTTTTGTGGTGTGATTAGGTTATTGAAAAAAGGTTGGATTACCTCATTTTGTTGTTTATTTATACACAAGTTCCATTCTCCTATACATATATTTTTTTTTTAGAAAATGTGTTAAAATATCATCATAAAGCAGAGGTTTTCTTTCGGTTCCAGCAATAATATCTTTTCAATGTGGCCTGCAAAAGGGTTGCTGGTATCTAACTGGAAGGAGACCCACACGCTGAACGTATGTGACGATGTGTGGAACCGGCCAGGCCAGTAACCTAGTGTCCTACCCCGCCTTCAAGTGGTGCAGGCTGAGCTTTCTATTTATGTGGCAAATTAATATTTGCTGCACGGATAGAAAGGCGGAAGGGGAGGGCTAATTCACCAACCCGTCTAGCCAGCGTGGTGAAATGATGGCTAATTCCTCCAATATGCTAATACACCAAAAACCATGGCCCCTAGTCTCCAGGTGCTGGAGTGCTCCTGATCAAGGCAGCGGTCAGCGTGGCATGAAAGCAGGGGGTGCTAAGAATCACTGGAATGGCCCAGGCTGCCGTTTGTTATTGACCTTGGCAACGTATAATGGACGATCCCTTGCTTCTGAAGCAAAACTTCAAGAATTGGAAGAAGAACTTGACAAGATCAAATGGGACATTGTAGGACTCAGTGAAGTTAGAAGAAAAGGTGAAGAGTTGGTGGAACTTAAAAGTGGACATTTGTTTTATTATAGAGGAACGGAAACTGGAAGAACAAGTGGTGTTGGCTTCTTAATCAACAAAAGAATTAAAGACTACCTTCTTGAAGTCGAAAGCACGTCAGATCGAGCAGCGAGGCTCGTTGTTCAACTAACCCAGCGATACCAACTTCAGATAGTACAGGCATATGCACCAACATCAAGCCATACCGACGAGGAGGTTGAGGAATTCTATGAAGAAATCAAACAGCTACATACCAAGGGGAAACAACACATCAAGCTCATCATGGGAGATTTTAATGCAAGAATTGGACAACAGGAACAAGGAGAGACATCGGTTGGTAAATACGGATACGGGGAAAGGAATGAACGTGGCGATCAACTCATAGAATTTGCCGAAGCTGAAAATCTTAGCATCATGAATTCATTTTTTAAGAAGAAACTACAAAGAAAATGGACATGGAAACACCCCAATGGAGGAACCAGCGAAATTGACTATATACTGGCAAACAAGAAATCAATTATTGAAGATTGCAGCGTACTGAACAGATTTAATACTGGAAGTGATCATCGAATGGTGAGATGTAAAATGCACTTAAATACTAAACTAGAAAGGCAGAAGCTCATTAGGAAACAAGTATGTAAGAGGGTGGATTTAAAGAAATTAAAAGAAAATACCGAGGCATTCAAGTTGGAATTAAAAAATCGCTTTTCTGCACTGGAAGGACTTATTGAAGAAGTTGACATCTCAGAAGCAAATGAAAACATTGTTAAGACAATAATTGAAACTGCTGGGGAAATTGGTGGTGTAATATGTAAAAAGCAGAATAGCAAATTATCTGAGAAGACGAAACAACTCATGAAAAGGCGAAGACTTATGAAGGTGGACAATCAAAATACCAGTTGCAAGATCGAGTATGTAGAACTTTGCAAAACTTTGCGCAAAAACATGAAAGAAGATATAAGAAAATTCAATTGTGAGTTAGTAAGGAAGGCCATTGAAAGCAACAAGAGCCTTAGGGTTGTTAAAGGAAGTTTATCTGTTGGGAAGAAACACATCATTGCATTAAAAGGAGAGGATGGCACCGTAACAAGAAATAGGGAAGAAATACTTAGAAGAGTTGAAGAATTCTACAAAAAACTATATGAAAGTAACAGTGAATTAAACGAAGACATTGAAATAGTCGAAGGAACAGCTCCTAAAATCTTAAAAGAAGAAGTTTCATTTGCAATAAAAAATATGAAGAAAGGAAGAGCCCCTGGTGATGATGGTATTACATTAGATATCCTAAAAGAAGCTGGAGAATATGTAGAAGACATACTTGCAAAATTCTTTACCAAATGTCTTAACAGCGGTAACATACCAAACCAATGGGATTCTGCAACAGTAATTCTTTTGCATAAAAAAGGTGATAAAGAGGATTTGAAAAATTACCGACCAATTAGCTTGTTACCTGCTATTTATAAAATCTTCACAAAAGTGCTAACACATCGCCTGCAGAAAAAATTAGATGCAGCTCAACCAAGAGAACAAGCTGGATTTCGAAGTGGATTCAGTACAGTGGACCATATTCAAGTATTAAGAGAATTAATTGAAAGAACACATGAATATGAACTTCCATTGTGTGTTGCATTTATTGACTATGAGAAGGCCTTTGACTCTATTAAAACATCAGCAGTCATCAACTCTTTAAGATCAACAGACATTGAGGATGTGTACATTGACATGGTGAAACGTGTGTATAAAAATGCAAGTGCAAAATTTCGGTTACATAAAGATACCAAAACTATCAAAATTGGTAAAGGTGTGAGGCAGGGAGATACCATTTCTCCAAAACTTTTTACTTCAGCTTTACAGATGATTTTTCAGCAGATAAATTGGAATAACAAGGGAATAAAAATAAATGGTGAATATTTAAATCATTTGCGGTTTGCTGATGACATTGTTATTTTTTCAACGAACCCATCAGAACTCCAAGACATGGTACAGGAGCTCTCAACTAGAAGTAAAGAAGTTGGACTCAAGATGAACCTACAAAAAACTAAGATCATGTTCAATAATTTCGTAGAGGAAACAAAAATACAAGTTGACAACATTGAGCTAGAAATTGCTGATTCATATATTTACCTTGGCCAGCTGATTTCAATGGATGGCAACATTATGAAAGAACTCAACAGACGTATTAAACTTGGCTGGAGTGCATTTGGAAGAAACAGTTTTATCCTGAAGGGGAAATTGCCTTTGTGTCTAAAAAGAAAGGTCTTCAACCAGTGTGTATTGCCAGTCCTCTCTTATGGATCAGAGACATGGAGTCTAACAGTTGGAGCAATACGAAAGTTACAGACAACGCAAAGGAGCATGGAGAGGTGCATGCTTGGAATAACTAGGAGAGATCGAAAAAGAAACACTTGGGTGAGAGAGCAAACTAGAGTAGAGGACATCATTGTTAAAGTAAAAGGGCTGAAATGGCGATGGGCTGGGCATATTGCAAGAAGAACTGATCAACGATGGACAACAGAAATTCTGAACTGGATTCCAAGAGACCACCGAAGACCTAGAAAACGTCCTCAAACTAGATGGGTGGATGAAATAAGAAAAGAGGTTGGGGTGACGTGGAAACGAATGGCCCAGGATAGACTTGTGTGGAAAGCATTTGGAGAGACCTTCATCCAGCAGTGGATAGATAATGGTTGAATATGATGATGATGATATACAATTTTAGAAAATGCGTTAAAACATCACCATAAAGCAGAGGTTTTTTTTCAGTTCCAGAAATAATGTCTTTTCAATTACTAGCAAACTTAAACGGCATAGGCTTTCTTGTGCTTGCGTTCCTCGATAACATGTATGAATTGTCTGCAGAGCCGAAAAAGAACGCTCGACTGTAGCACTAAAGCTTGAAATCGATATCACTAGTTCTGCTAACTTAGAAATTTTTTTAAATGCAACTTGAAGTTGATTTTTTTCATAAATTTTAATAAATCATAAGCTGGTTTCCCAGAAATTTCATCAGAAATAAATAATACTTCACGTCATTTTTTAAGTGAATATAATCAACCATAAATATAATAACCATATTTTTAGCTACAAAGAAGTTGAAAAAAATCAAGTTCCGAAAGCGAAGAATATCTTTCTTTCATCTGCAGATAAATGCAGTTGACTATTTCCTGGTACAATCGACGACTCGCGTTCTACTGCTCTTCAGGTCCTTTCTTTTAGGCTTCGGTTCATCAATTGCGTGCTTTCCTTTTGATGTAGAAATCCAAATATCTTCAAATCCATGCTCCCTGTCATTTCTGAACTGCTCTATAGTATCATAAACATCCTTACAACAATACACTATATTATAGGATGAAGTTTGTAATATATTATAGGTACAAGATATTTTACTTTCTGAACAATATTTAAGTTTTTTGCTGTTGCCCATAGACATGTGCCTTGTGTGCCTCTAAAAGTAGTTTTTATATAACGCATGTTTTCATAATGCGATTTACAACTACAGGAATACTATTCATAAAATGCAAACTTTTGGTAAATGTTTGATGACTGTGATCAACTATAGCGCGATTTTATCTCGAACACTGAAACTTTTTTTTTTTCCCCCAGCAAATGAAATAGATTGGAATCTCTTCTATTTCATTTATATTGATGTGTTTTCATTTTATTTGCCAGAGATTAATTATTTTGATGTTTTAAATATGTAGCTTATCACTTCATGTAGTGCTACCAAATTTATACGTCATATTAACTTTTCTGTAATACCTATTATTGTTATACACTTAATTTAAATTTATTTGTTAATTTAATTATTACTTGATTTAATAATCATACTATTTAATAATCATGCAATTTAATAAGCATGCAATTTAATACTCACATGAATTTAATACTCACATAAATTTAATACTCATATGAATTTAATAATCGTATTATTTAATAATTATGCTATTTAACAATCATACAAATTTAATTATCACCTAATTTAATTATATTATTTTAATTTCTTATCTTTATTCAACTTATTAATAATTTTTAATGTAAATAGTTCACTACAAAATGAAATGAATATTTGTTCTTTCAAATAACGCAATTAAGCGGAGTTGGCAGAAATCCGGCCAACTTAACACCAATGACGCAAATTCCACTTGAAAGACGATTCACGTATCGTCCAGAATCAATGAAAAGGCGTCATTCTCGGGTATTGCTCGACAGCACTGCAGAAATTTGTCACCATTTCGTAACCTAATAATTTGACTAATTCTCGTTCAAATGATCTAAAATTGTAACAGCACGTGTAGAAACAACTCAAATTCTATGTTTAATGATTTATGTTTTTGTGTTTTCAGGTATAGAAATGCCATTCACAGGAAAAGAAAAGGTATTTTGTGTGTTGTGTGCTCGAACATAGTCGAACAAAACTGTGCATTTGTGAGAGGATTCGCTAAATGTGCCGCTACTGTAATGCAGATTTAGAAATGGCACAAAAAGTTCAAAGAGGAAGGCTGTCTGTGAAGAACAAAAGGATCTGAACGACCACCAGCATCGGAAGAGACGGTTCAGCGGATGCGGGAAATATAGTGCGAAGCCCCAGGAAGTCCATAAGAACAACAAGTCTAGAAACTCAGATTCCTCCAACGAAAATGTGGCGTTGTCTTAGGACACGTAGTGTAGGACTTTATTGGTGGCCATAGTGAAGAGGTGTAATGCAACTTTGCTTTTAACTTCAATAAGATTTGTGTACGAGCCATATTGCCACTACTTTATTTACAATGCTTATATACACTATGTAAATAAATTACAAACTCACCGGTAAAACATAAATAACTTATGATTGCAATAAGCGTTTGATATAAATTTATGCAAATAATGCAACAACAGTGATTACATGTATATATACCAATTACAACTTTTGAAAATGGTGAACAATTTTGTTCGTGAAAAAAATAATCATTTACAACCTGTAAAGAAAATATAAACTCAACATGCAAATTCACGAACTGCGAGCCTGTTAACTAATTTGCACATGTGTAGTTTTATACACATCATATGATACATGTAGGCTATCATATGGATCCAATGTTGTGATGAAAATTGCGTTTTGTGAGTATGCATTGAGGAAAAGAACTAAATGAAAAGGATGTCAGAAAAATATATTTGCTGCATTGCAAGGGACAGTCAACAAGAGAAATAGCCCGTAAAACAGGGATATCGCAAACTTCTGTGCAAAATGTCATCAAAAAGGTTGATGATTATTTAACCAAAAAAAGTCAGGTAGACCACCAAAACTGCTACCCGGGAACCACAGGCACGTTCAAGCTCTTGCCACCTGTAAGCAGGTGTCCGCTCGTGAAATTTCACGTGTACTATCAACACCTGTATCCCACCAAATTGTGTGGAAATGTTTAAATACAAATTCGAACGTGAAGTTCAGGAAAATGAAAAGCAAACTGAAACTTACTACCAGTCACAAGTTAAATAAGCTCGATTGGTGTAAAACAAACTGTGAAATGGCGTCATGAGTGGAATGAAATAGTGTTTTCCTATGAAAAAGTTTCAGTCTGGATGGCCCTGATGGATATTAGTCATATTGGCATGATCTACGCACTCAGCCAAAGATAAGGCTGAGTAGACAGCAAGCAGGCGGTGGAGTGATGGTGTGAGCAGCATTCGGAACAAGAGGAAAAGCAGACATCGTATTCCTTCAGGGCACTATGAACTCCAAATATATCAGGAATTAATGTATGATCTCTTAATCCCATCTGGGCCTCTTTCAGACGGTCCGAATTGGAAATACCAACAGGACAATGCCAGTGTATATGCACCAACGGGGGATTTGAACGGGAAAAGGTTGATGTCATTCCATGGCCCTCGCGTTCTCCAGACCTGAATCCAGTTGAAAATGTGTGGGGTTTTATGGCAAAGGTTGTAAAGTGATCACCTTGATAAATTGACCATCTGAATAAAGTTTTATAAGGGAGAACTAATAGGGATTTAGTCGTACCTTTACCAAAGTCTGCATGTATAGTGACCATTTTTCTATGGTGACTATTGCAATTGATCTATTGATCTATTGCATTGTCGCTGTTAAATTGTTTATTGCAATCCAGTCCCAAAGCTGGCCACTTTAGGCAAGTTCTACACTATATGTATATGTGTAGTAATGCAGTGCTATACGGCGTTCGAAATAATATTCATAGAATATGTAGTGAACACTTAGCGGCGCTAAATAAATTGTATAATGGTGCTTAAAGTGATAATTTTTATTAATTAGCCCTCAGAAAACTCGTTTTCAACGTTAAAATATCACCACACTGAAAAACAACTACGAAGGTACAAAACGTTTATGAGCAAAGCAATTGAATAAAGCCTTCATCTAGAGTGGAATGTCGAAGAATGGATATTTACAACTGGAAAAACCCCACGGATAAGGGGTCATTCCCAAAGGACGTTCTTACTTTAGGGGGGGGAAAGGGTTGCTTCATTAAGGACCGTCCGAATTTTAATTTTTTTTCTTATGCATTTGACGGAAAAAACATAAACCTTGTTTTGTTTTCGTTTTTTTACGTAAATTCCCCGTTTCAATATTTTTATTATAAATTTGATAGAAAATACACTTTTTTTCAACGTAAATTTAATGACAATTTGAAGCATGTGTTGAGATTGCAGAAAAAAAAAGCGTTTTTGGGAAAATGCAGAAGATGGACACCACCTACGTTTTATGAGTTTTTTGATCGTTTTGGTGGAAACACAAGAAGCTAAAGGAGTCGAGTGATCTTACCTGATTCTCCCATCACCCTCCTGGGAATAATCAGCCGGAATGCCTAATGGGGTGGCACTGTACATTGGCGCCCGGAGAGAGGTCAAAGGGGTACTTGCTCCCTTATGGCCCATGGATTTCCACAGGTTTTACTGTAGTTTTGCTCCCTCTTTGAAACTCTTCAGGCACTGATGAGTGGAAACGCTTTTTCCTAAAAATAATTTTTTTTGCTTATGTATTGTTTGTCAGTTACATTCGCCCATGAGTAAATGTATCACACCTGCATCCTGAAAAGAATAATATAAGATGTCGAATATAAAGAAAGTATTTTTACTTAATTTCGAGATGTTGGACAAATTTTAAAGAACGCGCGCGTATGTGTGTGGGGGGGTAGTCGTCTCTTGAACGTCCGCCACAGGGAGAGGGTTGAGTGAAATCGGAGAAGCGTGAACGGGAGAGTGGGGGTTAAAAAGTACCAAATCATGCAGACGTCCTTTGTGAATGATCTTTAATCAATATTTTGGAACAACGAATTGTTCATGCTAAAAAGCAATATGAAAATGTAGCTATTAAGAACAAAAATATTCCATAAGTCCAGCACGAATAAATATAAAAAAATGAATGGTTAAGCAATAATAATTTTATAAATATTAAAAGTATCTTTAAAAATCTGAGCAAAATGAAATTGCTTTAAGGATTAAGCAATATTTCCGCTTTCACTTTAAATTGCCTGTTAAATAAAAAAATTATTTTGTCCGGGAATGAAGAAATAATAATAATATAATGTTCGGTTAACCTGAAGCTAATAATGTACTGGTTTCAGCTACTAAATATGTTTTCTAGCACTTCCTTTCAATGTAGGTGTCCGAAATACTCATCTCCTAATAAATGACACCCACAGAATCGAACATTTTGTCCCTTAAACTAGGTGTCCTTTACAGGAAGTGACGCTTTTTGTATATTACCATCGGTAGTAATGATGGGGACGAGAGAGAGCCAAATGGGTGGTTGACTACCTTCAGGATGGCGCAGATTATGGCATAATTTACGTAAGTTTTGAAGACGTCCAAGTTTTCTGGAATCGAACGTAGATCTAAATCAGTGGTTCTTTAACTTTCCTAGACCGCGGACCCCCTTCAGAGATCACCCTCCCTCACGGACCCTCAAGACTAACTCAAAGTTTAAAGCCTGGAATTTGCATCACACATATTTATTTCTAATGTTTCATCACTGATTTTCACCATTTAAGGAAGAGATTTTTCGTTCCCTCATAATTTATTCTTAGCATTAAAGAGTAAATGCTCTTGTCTTAGTATTTTTTCGAACCTTTGTGGAACACTGGGTGAGTCTCGCGGACCCCCTAGGGGTCTGCGGACCACAGTTGAAGAACCGCTAGTCTAGATTATTAAAAGTAATTCGAAAACCCTATTGAATATTAACGACGTGTCGACGGCAGAATATTGCATCATAAGCAAGCAAAAGGATCCTTTTGCGGAGTACATTCGACAAACGATTTAAGCTCGCTACGATATCGAAAAGAAAAGTTTCTACAAATGACGTGGAATTTGATCTAGCGATAAAAAACATTATTTTTCAAAATTGATGCATAACGGAGATAGTATTTCTTTTCAAGACTCGGGATAACCTGGCGAAAGTATCGAAGGCAAACACCGTACATTTCGACCAAATATCCCAATCCATTTCATTTAACGAGGGGTCTACCTACAGTGAAAAGAATTGTTTATAGATCAAAAACGAATCGGTGTGGGATAAGAATGGACGGCAAAATTTTCATTACTTAGCATTGGCGTACTAATATATAGAAAATCGATAATAGATACATAAAATTAGATATTAAAATTAATCTCTCAATCAATAAATTAGATTACAGGGGAATAATTTCTGTTAGATTCTATAGGATAGGACAGATTATAGACAATAGAACAGGATAGATAGTATATAATACGGTTGGATAAATAGCTGATAATAGGATAGTGTAGATAATAGATACTAGGATAGGGTAGATAGTAGATAATAGAATAGGACAGATCAAAGATAATAAGATAGGAATAATGGGATGGACAGAGAGAGATTAAATCAGGTAGATTTGATGAGACAAATTCCATATAATAGATCAAGGGGTCTCCCCACTTTGAAAATTTCAAAAAATAGATTTTTTTTTTTATTATTTTAAATAATTCTCGGAAATGTGAATAGGGGAGATCGAGTCTAGTTGATACAGGG